>JAWWMP010000018.1:622393-633268 GCA_035047865.1 Dendrocincla tyrannina
TGCCGCCGCAGCCCCGGCAGCCCCCGCCGCTGCCGCTGCTGCCCGGCGGCTTCGTCAGGCCGCGGCCGCCGTTCTTCAGCGCGCTGCCCGCCGGGGTGCGCGCCCGGAGGCTGGCCCTGGGCTCGGAGCACGCCGTGGCGCTGGGCGCCGCCGGGGAGGTCTTCACCTGGGGCGGCGGCAGGTGAGCGGGAGGGAGGGTGGTGGGTCACGGGGCGGGGGGGTCTGGAACACCGGGATAAGCGCTGTGCTGAGGGGCTGCAGAGAGAATGATGGGGGTGCAGGATGAGTGTAGGAGATGCAGGAGAGGCTTTGGGGGGTGCAGGTGAGAGGATGTCTGGATGGGGAGCACCTTAGGGACTGAGCCCCCCATTAGCCTGCAGGCCTTAGACACACCAGTTCACATCTGTATAGTGTTCATTAATGAGCCAACACAGTAAAGTAACCTAGTAAAGTGATTACATGATTAGCAGCAAATTCACTAATAACCATCCTGCTCGTTACATCCTGATCAGGCTGTTATTCCCTGTGTTGCATACAATTACTGATGTTCAATTAATAACTTTTTAGCCATCTTGATCACATATGGGTGCTATAGTGTTGTAGTCCTTCCCTCCACCCTCACACACTGCCTGGGGCTGGGATCCCCGTCCTGATTTTTCCATGGGTGGGCTGTGGGGCAGTAGTATTGGATCACTAGCTCCAGGTGCCTCATGCTAACCCCCATGCTGATGGGATCTGTCCCTCACCTGAGCTGGGTCCTGCTGGGCACCAGCACGTCCCCCCAGCATGGGCAGCCCGGCTCACAGGTTCTCACAGGGAGTATTGGCTTGGCCGTGCCCCTCTTCCCACTGGGTCCTCTCTTCCTGGCCTCGTGAGCAGTTCTGTCTCCTCTGTGGGTGCCAGGGCTGTGGCTCCTGTGGGGCCTCTGCTCTGGCTTGTGACTCCCTCAGAGCAGCCTCTGAGGACACTTGGGTCTCTCTGTGTGACCACTGAGCTCCCAGCTCTGTCCCTGCTCCTCTGTTAACTCACCACACCAACACCAGCTGCCAGCGAAAGCTCCCTCAGCTGGAGGTTGGTTCCGTCAGTCTGACAGTTCAGTACCAGATCCCTCTGTTACAGCCTGTGGGAGAGGAGAGAACTTGGGAAAAGCCTCCAGCCCTGGTGCCCCATGTCACCTGCCAGCAGCTGAACTTAGGTACATTTAACAGCCAGCAGCATCTCTCTGTTTATTCTCACAAAGGTGTTTGTTCATTTGGGGGTTGCTTGTGCACGTACTACCCAAATCAGGTTTTCCCAGGAGGCACCAGAGGTCCCCCTGCCCTGGATCCCTGAGTTCTGCTGATGTATGATGAGGCTGGCCACAGGAACTGGCTGTTCCTGTCTGTAGGGTGGAAAGGATGCTGTGTACCCTTTCTTTGCCACTTATGGAAGACAAACCCAGCACTGACCATCAGTCAGTGTCAGAGAGCTGTGTGCCCTGGCCCAGCGCCCTCCCCATTTCTCATCTCTCAGATTTTCACTTCCCAGTCCCTTCTCTTCAGCTGCTGGCTTTAGGCCTGCTGGTAGCATAAACAGCTCATGGCAGATACAAAACTCAGTTTACATCAGCAGTTGTTGCTTTGCAGACACTACATTATTTTATCCTTCTTACCTTCCCTTCATGGGAAAGGTTTCTACATGTGGGAAACGTGTACATTAGGAATAGCCTTTTTGGAATTTGGTATGCAACATGGGTGAGAATCCTCTCACCCATTCCCATGCCAGCTGTGTCCTGCAGTGTGACAGTTCTGCTGTGTAATAAATAGTCAGCTGGCCCAGCTCATCCCTTTGTCGTCCCTCCCTTACTGCTGGCTGTGATCACCGTTGCCCTCTTGGGAGGGAGTACCTGGAGCCCCTTTTCTGTTGCAGTATACCCTTCTTTGTCCCTCGGCTCTCATTGTTTCTGTGTCAGTGCTCTGCAGATTCCCCCTATGGAAGTCAAAAATCCTTCCCAGTGCCTTGCATCAGCACAGCTCTTTGTGGCATGGGCTGTCATGTTGATGCTCCCCAGACCATACTGCCGCTCCTTTCACCCCTACAGCTCTTGCCAGATCCTGCCAGCTCCTCCTGCTGACAACTAAAGCCCCTGGTGGTCTGTACCACTGCTCCTCGGTGACCCCCCGCTGTAACTGGAATCTGGTGCTGGGCATTACCCGCCCAACCAGGGCTAGGCTTTTCCCTATTCCTGGAATTAACTCTTCCCCCCACTATCTTGGGCTCTGCCAGCCTGAATGGTGCTGGGGAGGTGTGTCAGCCCATGGCTGTGTCAGCCCAGGCTGGTACTGCCAGTGCCCCCACCCTGTGGCTGACATAGCTCACCCATGTGGGGAGGATTCATACACCTCAGGGCGTGTCTTTGGATCCTGCCCTCCTTTGTGCCCACCATTGGAAGTGCTTGTGCTGGCAGCTGGTGCTACCCCAGGATGAGCCCAAACTTGTCCCTGGTGGGATCCCTCCTGTGCTTCCAGGCTTGGGGCCAAACTAATTGACGCTGCTGGTTGCTGGCTCAGAATGGCCTGATGAGCTCCATAATCGATCCCCTGGTCACTGCACTGACTCATAAAAATATTGATCAATCCCAAGCTATGTCATCACCTCGCAGTGCACACTGATTGTGCAGTAACACAGACTTGTCTCATGTGCTGTGCCATGCCTGCTGCAGCTCTCCCAGCTGCAGGGCATTGGGCACCCTCCTTCCCTGCCCCAACCTGAGCCCTGTGCACCCAGGCATTGGGTTGTCCTGTCGGGCTGGGGCTGTGTCAGTGGCAGCAGGGAGGGCTTGGTGGGGAGCGTGGGCAGGGGGCATGAGGGCAGGAGGCAGTGGCATATGGGGGTGTCTGTCTACCTGTCCATCTCTGTGTCCTTGCAGGCATGGGCAACTCGGACACGGGACGCTGGAGTCAGAGCTGCAGCCACGGCTGGTGGAGGCACTGGCCGGGGTGCCCATGCAAGCGGTGGCGGCTGGCGGGTGGCATTCGGCCAGCATTAGCGGTGAGGGGCTGGGCCAGGCATGGGAAGTCGGGGCACTGGTGGCAGCGTACAGCCCTGGTGGGACTTGGGATTGGGTGCTGGTGCCCTCAGAACACCCAGCGCTGCCTCTAAGGGCTAAGCTCTCTTCCTGATGCATTTCCACTCTACCCTGCAGAGGCAGGAGACTTGTACATGTGGGGCTGGAATGAATCGGGGCAGCTAGCTCTGCCCTCCAAAGGACTGATAGAGGAGCAGACGCAGGATGGTGCAGCCACAGGTGGGTGCTGCTGGCCCAGCTGTGCTGGGTCCCTGCACAGCTGAATGCAGGGCCAGTGCAATTTGAGCCTGCAGGGGATGCTGGGAGTGCCCAGTCTCTCCTGGAAGCTAAGAGTCAGTTCTTTCACAGGGAATGCCAAACTTACGCCCTGCCGAGAGCAGTCAACTGCCAGGGACACTGCATTCATCTCCATTCAGGCATTCCCAGCACTGCTGGATCTGCCGCAGGACCTGGAGGTCAGTGGGGTCAGCTGCGGGTCCCGACACACGGCTGTGGTCACACGTGAGTTCCTGGTGGGGTGGGGGCAGTACCTCTGGGAGTGGGGGGGCTGTAGGGGCTGGGGCTCACCAGGCACTGGCTGATGGTGCTGTCCTGATTGCAGGAGGTGGAGAGCTCTACACCTGGGGCTGGGGTAAGTGACACCTTGGCTTCAGGACCTTACAACCCCCCACAGGAGCAGCTTCTGGTTCCTGCTCCCTCGCCCTTGGCTCTTTTATCACTGTGAGGAGCCTGTTTGTACCAAGGGGCTCTTGCATTCCCTCCCTCCCCACAAATGCCAAGGAGCCATCACCCTGTGAGGCTCCAGGGCCACGTTATGTCACGACTGTGTGTCTGCAGGTAAATATGGACAGCTGGGACACAGGGACAGTGCCAGCTCTGACCGGGCACGTCGCGTAGAGCACCTGGTGGCTGAGGGGCTGCGGGCAGAGGAGGTGGTGTGTGGACCCTGGACCACCTATGTTCACGTGCTGGAGTCATGAGGGCCCTGGAGTTCACCCAGCCATGTCTGCTGCCAGAAGGAGGATGAGGGCAAGCTCTGCTCTGCAGGATGAGCCCCAAGACCACTCTGCCCTCAGGGCTAGGGCAGGCAGCCCTCCTGGACAGGATGGGGCCGAATTTAGCCCACAGTGACCTGACTTGGTACCCTGGAGTGGAGCTGCAGCTGTGCTGAGGCTGGGAACACCCAGGGAAGGGCTGGATGTGTTTATTAAATCTGCTTTTCCATAACGGCTGCAGTGTTGGTGTGTGCGAGGAACATTCTAGCACCCCCTGGCCCTAGTGGAGCCATCCTGAGGTGAGGGGCTGCACGGTGTGTTTGGGGTTTGTGTGAACATGGTGATAACTCAGGGATGCTCTGGCTGAGCAGGCTGGGCACAGAGCCAAGCTGGTTCTGCTCCTCTGGGTGGTGCAGAGGAAATTTTGGTGGTGGAGGTGGGGGACACAGCTGGGACAGGGAACCCCAACCGACCCCAGGGGTATCCCAGACTCTGTGACATTATGACTAGTGTTGAAGTGAGGAAGGGGAAGGAAGGATGGGGGTAATGCTCAGAGCCATAGTATTTATGACCTCAAGTCACCATTCTCATGATGGGCCCTGCCATAGTGGGGTTGGAGGAACAAGTGCCCTGGGAATGCTGAGCCCCTGCGGGTCAGTGGAAGTGAGGAAGTGCAGCTGTTACAGCGCACAAGGCTGGTAGTGAGGCTGGACATGGATTGAAGAGAAAGCTTTTTTAACCAATCAGGAGGCCCACTGAGGCTGCAGGACCCAATTGGCTGAAGCCACGCCCTGAGATTTTGGGGTGCTGTAGTTGCCCCATGCCCCAGACTGCCCCCAATTCCAATAGCCCCCCATTCCCCCCTTCTCTTCGCCTCCTGGGGCGCCACACCAAGCTACTCGGAGTCAGGGGCTGTACAGGGACTTTATTCACAACATCTGGAAAAATTTTTTAAATAAAAGCAAATTTCTAAAAGAGGGCTCTGGAGATGGATTCTTGTGGAGCAGGGGACACTGCAGAACTGCTGAAGCAGCGGCTCTTGCCGGGTGCAGGGCGTCAGCACAAGGCATTGGTCGTTGTGGAGTTGAGGACACGGGAGATGCTTTCAGAGCTGGAAGCCTTTGAAAGTTCGCGCTGTGGGAACAAAAAGGGGGACCGGGGGATGAAGGATGGGAGGGGCAGCAGGGTCGGGGCTGCAGCTTCACAGTGATGGCTCTGGGTGGGCAGAAGGCACCCCAGGCTGCCAAGAGGAGACAAAATGCTAATTAATAAGAGAACTATGTAACCTGTAGCCAATGAACATTAATGCCTCTGTTTGTTAAAATGTATAAATAGTAAAAAGTTTTGATAGTTGAGTGCTTGGTTTGTGGGAACCCCCACCTTGCACCCTGCTCAGAATAAACAATATCTCCTTTCTAAACCTGACTCTCTGTCCATGTTTAGAGAGCTCCTAAAATCTGCACCATGAGCAGAGGGACAGAAACAGCTGTGTCTGGCTGCTGGAGGAAGGGAACTCCTGGCAGGAATCTGCCTCCATGAGAAACTGATCCCAGCCCTGTCTAAGGCTGGGCACCAGCCTGGGAGTGCAGCCCAGAGCAGGGAAGCCTTCAGCCCCGCCCCAGGGCACACAGGGCACCACAGCACTGGTCCAACTGCTATGGGGAAGAGCTTGAGGCTGTCCACTGCCACACAAAGGAAAAGCTCAGGCTCAGTCCACCCTAATGGAAGGACAGAGCCTGCCCAGGGCCCCCCAGCCTGAAAGAGCAAAACCCCATCCACTGGCAGAGTGGGGCAGCCCCCTGCAGGCTCTGCTCACTCCAGCACCTCCAGAGACCAGAGGAGAAGGTGGGACTGAAGAAGGGTCCCCTTACAAGCTCAACTTGGGTCAGCAAGCAGAGCTCTGCCCTGGGCTCTGTCCCCACACAGGGGTGTCCCCTGTCCTGGTGTCTGTTCCCACTGGCTGCTCAGGGCCTGTGTATGACCTGAGCAGTGCATGGCCTCCACTGCCAAACCCCAGTTTGAAGTTCTCCATGTGGAGCCACAGGCACAAGCAGGAGCAGCTGTCCTGTGCAGGGACATGGCACGGCTGTGTGGGGACACCAGGGGGGACACAGCCCTGGGGGGTGCTCAGAGAAGGAGGAGAGTTTGTCCTGTGCCATCTGGGGAGGGGGGTGGGGTTAGAAGAGGTGAATTACCGCAAACTGAGAATAGGTGCTGGCAACAGAACTAACGCTGTGGTTACGCTGGGCAGGGGCTGTGGGGTTGCACCCACCGCTCAGGGTGGTTCCATCCAGCTGGGACACGTTCTCCTTGTTCCACTGCCTCAGCCTGGGGCGGGGGGGCTTCGCTGCCATGCAGCTGGGGTTCCGGGCCCGGCCAACCTGCAGAAGGAGGCAAACAGTTATAGGACACAGGAATGAAGCTGCAGCAGCTTCACTGCCTGTCATGCTCCAGGAGCCCTTTGGGGTCTGGGGCTGGATTCTAGTCTCAGGAACATACAGCATAGAATCACAGAATCTTGGAATGGCTTGGGTGGGAAGAAACCTTTAAAAGCCCATCTTGTTCCACCCCAGCACCATTGGCAAAGATGCCACCCACTAGACCAGTGTGCTCAGGCCCTGCCCAGCTGCAGAACCATATTTTGAAGGTCCCCCCAAGCTTCAGGCTCAGCACCAAAGAACAAGGGTACACTAGAAATCTGGGCTGGAGAAAGATTTCCTGCCACCCTCCTCCTCCCTCAGGTCCCAGAAACACACCACCAGGATGGCAGCAGCCTCACAGAGCAGGCTGTGAACAGGAGCTTCAGCCCCCCAGGAACTCAGAAGGGGAAGCAGTGTAGCACAGAGTGACAGCAGGCAGAGCTGCACTGTCCCAGCTCACCCCACTCAGCCCTGGGCAGGGAATCACCCAGGGCCCCTCACCTTCTTCCCAGAGGGCGGCAGCCGCGATGTGGGCGAGTGGGAGATAGTTCCCCCAAAGGCCGAGCGAACGGTGCTGTTGGGGGTGGTGCTGACGATGGAAGTGCCGTTGAACTGAAAAGAATGCAGAGCACATGTTACACAGGGACACTTCCCTGCAGGGCCACAGCACCCTGAACCCTCCCCGCAGGGCTGAGGCCAGCCAGAGGCCAGGCTCCAGCTCAGTGAGAGCTCAGCTCTGGGCAGGACGCTGCACTGCTCCGCAGTGACATTTTACCTTCCTTACTTTGGCAGGCGTGTGGGGGCTGAGGACGCGCCGCTTGATGGGTGTCCGTGGGGTGCTGCCATACAGCATCTCTGTCTCTATCTGCCGGCTCTTCTTTAAGTGCTGTGGGAGACACTTGTACTTATGCACCTAAACACCATGGAGGTGGTGCACCTGTGTGCCACTGCCAGTGGGCACTATTCTGCTGACACCCTGGCAAGGCCACGCAGCAAGAATTACAGATATCCAGAGCTGAGTGGCACCTCTGGCACAGCTGGGGTCAAGAAAGGGGCTCAGCACACACAGACACAAAAGCAATGGGCACCAGTCCCACTGCCTGCTGCTTCCAGGCTGAAATTGAGCAGGCAGAGCCCAGGGCAATGGCTGAGGGGCAGTAGGGCCCAGCAGGGACACCCCCAGGCTGGCATTCCCAGGCAGGAACCAGCACTCACCCGCTCCTGCTTCTCCTTCTCCTTCTCCAGGCGGTACAGCTGCCACTGTTCTGACACATATTCCATAAACTGCTGCCCCTTAACCAGGAAGGTCATCTTGAACTCCTGCTCCCATGCTTGGACCTTCCTTTCCAGCTCCTCCTGCAGCTGATCAGGACACAAGGCCAGTGTAAGGACTGCTCCAAATGTGGGTGTCCCCATGCCCAGGGATCCCTTCTCCAGGGCTGGACCTACCCTGGACAGCGTCTTGTGCAGCTTTGCTCGCTGCTTCTCCTCCTTTAGCAGGTTTCCCCCACGGTTGGTGAAGCGACTGGGGTCAGTTGCTTTCCTCTGGTAGAGAAAGGGGGTCAGAAGAGACCTAAACACACCACCCAGCCCCTAGAGCCCTCAGGGTAAAGGCCCCAGAGGAGCCAGCCCTGCACAAACACCTGAGTACTCAAGACAGCACCTCATCCCCACACTGGTCCACTGTGTCTCCCCCATGCCTTCCTGCTCCTTCCCAGAGCACTCAGCCCACAGGAGCAGAGGTGTGTGCTGCCTTGTGACCCAGTGCACTCCTGCCTGGACAATACCTCCAGCTCCAGGAACAGCTTCCAGTTCTCCTCCCACTTCTGAACAGCCTCAAAAAGATCTTTGTGTGTTTCATAGTAGCTCTTCATCTTGCCCACCTCGGCATCGTGCACCTCGAGTAGGGTCTCTGTGTAATCCTCTGGGAGGGCACAACAGTCCAGTCACGGGGTAGCTGGGACCCCTGGGGACCGCCCCCACAGCTGCCCAGCCAGCCGGCACCCACCGTCATAGAAGGGACTGAAGCCTTCCCTCTGCTCCTGGCTGTAGAAGCATTTGTCCCAGTACTCAGCCAGCTCCACCCGGATCGCCTGGATCACGGATTTCATGTTCTGCAGCTTCAGCTCCTCCAGATGGTCCACTTCTAGCTGCAACTGCCACCAGGATCAGAGCACAAGTCAGGGAGATACAGGAAGGATTCATCTTCTGCACAAACCACTTTCTAGGACTATGCAGCACCAAGCCCCAGCTCCTCCCCCAGCGAGGGCAGGATTTGGCCCACTCCCTTCACCACTGACTGAGCAAACAGGAGCACAAAACCCCCAGGAGCTGCTGCTCCCAGCAGTCCTGCCATGGGCACAGCAGGATCCTTACAGCTCTCCTGGTTTTGGCTCTGGACCCAACCAGGTGCACAGCCGAGGCCTCTCTCTCCTCCTGTGGGATCTGCAGCCTCTCCCACAGCGCGACAATCCTGGCGCGCAGCTCCGCACACACGGCCTCGTTCAGGGCCCGCCGGGCTTCCAGCTGCAGGGAGGGGAGCAGGGGGTCAGGTACAGCCCTTGGCTCTGCTAAATCTGCAAAGCCACACACTTGGCTCCTGAGATCTCCTCAAACCCACCAAAAGGATGTTCTAACATACAGCCTTACCCAAAACGCTGTGGTCACTCTCACATTGTGATGGCAGCTGCTGCCAGAACACACAGCTGCCCCAGTACTGCCTCAGTGCATGGCATACCTGCTGCAGCAAGTTCTGCAGGGCCACAATGTTGTCCTCAGACAGGCAGAACACCTCCTCGTTCTCACACACCACGTCCCGCTCGAAGCTGGTGTCCGGGGTGTGGTCCAGCTCCTCCATGAGCAGGATGATCTGACGTTTGTTGCTGACAAACTCTTCCCACCTTTGTTCCTGGAGGTAAGGGGTAGTGTCAGGAACCAGTAGGCCCCTTTTGGGCCCCTCAGCAACCCCCTCACTCTCCCTGCTCACCTTCAGGGTATTGAGGGAGGCCACATGGCGCCGGTAGCAGTCCAAGTCCTCCAGGCTGGGCACAGCACCACTGTCAATGCTGAACAGGGCTGTGCACAGGATGTCACACAAGTCCCGGTCCTGTTCCTGCAGGGCCTTCAGCTCCTGCTTTCGGTCCTGCTTCTGTTTCTGCAGCTCCTCCACACGCATACGCAGGTTCTTCTCCATCTGCAGGATGGTACTTTTCTCCTCTGTCTGCAAGAGACCAGAAATCAGCTCTGCTCCCCATCTCTCCCACACCTGGTTCACATCTTAGGATTTTCAATGGAGTCCAGGCCCTAGGTCTGGACAAAATGTTACCCAGGAAGTTGCAAATAGAGCAGCAATACACAAAATAAGGTGCTGGAAGACACCTCACAACCACTTCTCAAAGCCCGGCCCGTAAGGAGCCACAAAGCCCTTGGCTCTACCAAGCACTCAGTTTTGAACAGGCATGTGCCTTGTGAGCTCTGGCCTCTTGAGACACGTAGGCAGGACAGCAGCACTACTGCGAGCAGGATCCCAGGAGCAAAAAGCAACACCTCACCTCAAAGGGGCCCAGCTGGAGCTCACTGCACAGGGTGTCCAGCTCTTTCCGACACACAGCGATGCTCTTCAGGAGACGCTCCTTCAGACTCTGCTCTTCTGCCACCATCATGTCCAAGAGACTCTGTGGCACAGGTGTGGTTCAGGACAGGGTGTGGGGACGGAAGGCAGGCAGAGCAGCAGGAGCACTGCTGGAGACCCACTGATGGGGCTGAGTGAGGGGTGGGCAGTGCAGAGGGCCCAGCGGAATGGGGTGCACAGGGCAAGGGCAGAGGTGCAGTGACAGTGCTGGATGCTCCTACCCAGGCAGGGACCAGGGCCCCCGTCCTGGGGCCCGAGAGAGCATCTCTACGTGAGCTCCCACGGGACCGCTCCCACCGAGCTGCTCCCACGGGACCGCTCCCACCGAGCTGCCCGGGCCCCGGGCCGGGGGTTCCCGCTGCAGCTGCGAGCGGGTGCTCGCCCCGCACCTTAATGTGCTGCTTGACGACATCCGTGCGCTCCAGGCGCTGCTCCTCGGGAATGCCGATCTCCTCCCAGATGTCCCTCAGCGCCGCCATGGCCCGGTTCAGGCAGGACGCGGCCTCGGCCGCCAGCACCTCGCTGAGGCACCGCGGCCGTCAGCGGCCACGGCCGAGCTCAGGACCCCGCCGTGCTCCCCCCGTCCCCGGTGTCCCCCCTGTCCCCACCCTGTCCCCGGTGTCTCCCCCCGTCCCCGGTGTCCCCTCCCCGTCCCCGGTGTCCCCTCCCCGTCCCCGGTGTCCCCAGTGTCCCCCCTGTCCCCGGTGTCCCCCTGTCCCCCTGTGTCCCCCTATTCCCCCGTCCCTCTGTCCCCCCGTCCCT
>JAWWMP010000018.1:652801-664690 GCA_035047865.1 Dendrocincla tyrannina
CGCTCTTCCGATCTGGGCGGGCCGGGCGCCCGTGGGCGGAGCGGCCTCGCCCCGGCAGCGCTCCCTGCGGGCGGCGGAAGCGGCGCCATGGGCGGCTCGGCCAGCCTGCTGCCGCGGGACGCGCTGGGCGAGTACCAGGTACCGGCACGGCCACCGGGGACACGGCCGGGAGGAGCCCGGGGCCGAGGGACCCGCGGCTGGGCCGCCCGTGGTCGGGCCCTGGCCCCGGTGCCCGGTGCTGACCCCCGTGCCGGTGCTGACCCGCGCTCTTCCCGTAGGAGCTGACGTTCCTGAGCAAGCGGGAGATCCTGCTGTGAGTACCGCCCGAGGGGCGGGGTGCGGGCGCAGACCCCCGGGCCCCCCGCGCTCCCGGGGCTCCCGTTCGGCCGTGGTGCCCGGCTGGGCCCGGGGGAGCCGGTGCCGCGCCCTGACAGCGGCGTGTCACAGAGCAAAGGTCCGCGGGTGCTGCCGGTGCCGCCCTGAGGAGCGGGCTGGGCGCTGCGGGACCGCCCTGGGCCCGCTGTGCTCCCTCGGAGGCCGCAGCCCTCGGGGCGGGCAGCAGCCAGGCCGGTTCCTCTCCCTGGAGCTGTGAGACCCCCGGGCTGACACGCATCCACCAGCACCCTGGGAAGCACCGCTGGTGCCCAGAGGGGCTGCTGCTGTCCGGCTCGCACCACAGAGCTGCTCTTGTTCTTTCCTCTTCAAGTGCCTACAAGAGGTTCAGTGAACTGCTGCCAAAGGAGGAGAGGGAGAACGCCTGCACCAGGCGGGTTCCCAAGAGCCACATCCTGACGCTGCCTGAGCTGCGGGTATTGTACCTGACACATACAGGATGCTGCTGCTCCCAGGATGGGGGCATGTTTGGGCAGGGCCCCAGTTTACCCACCGTGCCCATGCTCTGCCCTCAGCTGTGCCAACAAACAGCTTCCTCATCCCCACTGAGCCACGGAGGATCCTGGGGATCCCTGCTGTGCCGTGGAGGATCCCAGGGCTCCTTGCTGCACAGGGCTGAATCCTGGGAGGCACAGGAGAGGCTTGGCCATGCCATGGGTGCCAGACCCATGGCAGAGTGGGGCACCTGCAGCTACAGCTGATGTAGCCCTGAGGGAGCCAGCCCGGCCTAGCCCTACCTGAGCTGTTCCCGTGTCCATAGGCAAACCCCTTCCAGCACCGGATCTGCCATGTGTTCTCCACCTCAGAGGCCGGGGACGACAGCATGTCCTTTGAAGACTTCCTCGACATGCTGAGCGTCTTCAGCGACTCTGCCACCTCCGACATCAAATCCCATTATGCCTTCCGCATCTTTGGTAGGCCGGGGTCTGCTGCCATCTCCTGGGATCCCCACACCTCAGGGAAGAGGGGAGGAGGGATGAATCCATGTTTAGGAGGGCTGGCAGTACTCATGGACTGCCTGCGGGGATGGTGGCTTTAGAAACTCCCTGTGGGAACAGTTGTTTTGACACGGTGATGTCCACGGAGCAGTGCAGTGCTGGTGCTTGAGACTGACTGAGGTCACTGCAGCCCTGCCAAAACGTTTCTTTCCTCTCTCTACAGACTTTGACAATGATGGGACTCTGGACAGGAAGGACCTGGAGCAACTGGTGAACTGTCTGACTGGGCAGGGCGAGGAGTCCCGGCTGAGCAGCGTGGAGATGGAGCAGCTCATCCAAAATGTGAGTCCTTTGGCCAGGGCGCGGCCCCTACATGGCCCCAGGCATAGACATCACCACTCCCCTTTCCCTCAGATCCTGGAGGAGTCTGACATCGACAAGGATGGCACCATCAACCTTTCTGAGTTCCAGCATGTTGTCTCCCGCTCCCCAGACTTTGCCAGGTGCGGTGCTGTCCAGCAGCATAGCTTGTCCCGGGGCCTGTCTGGGCTTTCATTGCCCCAGTTGCTGAGCTGGGACAGAGCCCATGGTGTCAGGAGGGCAGGGCTGCGCTGTCCCAGGTCTGCCATAATGGCAGAGGGAGCTGCATCCTCTGCTGGCTCTGCAGAGCCTCTCTGACATGGGAACGCTGGTTCCTGCAGCACTGGGCACTCACAAACTCTCTATGTGACCCAGCAAGGAGGTGCAGAACCTGTTCTGTCTCTTGCAGCTCCTTCAAGATCGTCCTTTGAACCCTATGGCTCTCTGGCACTACTACTCCAGTTCCTCCAGCACCACTGCTCCAGTTTTTTCACCACTCCTCTGACGCCTGCAGCTCTTTGTGGGCTCAACTATTTCTTCTTTCAGAGAGCACAGGCTTGGTTCCTCACCGGCTCGGGTGTGCCACAGTGCTTTGGGCAGGAGCCCTCCTGCTCCCCTCTCAGGTGCCTGGCAGTGGGGGTCCTTGGGAATCTGCCTCTACTGCAGCCCCTCTTCTCTCCCAGCACAGGAGTTTGACTCCTTATGCAGTCCAAGGGCAGCTCTGCAGGTGGGGGAGGCAGAGCTGCTCATGCCTGGGGCCACTCTGTGCCAGCATGGCCCCTCTCCCCCCCTCAGGGCCAATTCCCAACTCCCTAAGGACAATTCTCAAGTGGTGCCTTGGCGCAGCAGGCAGAGAGCTGCCACCCCCTCCAGCCTCTTCTCAGCTTCCCCATCTTCCTGGGAGCCTCCCTGCTGCCACATAGATCCATTTCTCTGAGCAGTAACCTGAACATGGATCCTCTGAGCAATAACCAAATTGTGGATAGTTTTTCCTGCGCAATAACCCAAACAGGTGTCCTTTCTCTGAGCAATAACCCAAGTGTCACTGTACAGGTGCCAACCCACAGCAGAGCTGTCCTCCCACAGCTGCAGAGGACACAGGGCACATTCCTTCCCCACTGGCACAGCCCACAGATGCACAGCTGGGCTGCCATGTGCTGCCTCAGCACTGACCATGTTCAGAGCCTGTTCTCCTCCTCCCTTTCCCTCTCTGCCCCTCCTCTGGCTCCAGTCCAGCAGCTGCTTGGCTGCCCCGGCCTCTTCCTCCCCCGGACGCTGCAAGGACACAAATAAAGGGCTCCGGTTTCACCCTCACTCTTTGCTGCCTTTGTCTGGCTGCAGGACGGGTGCCATGAGGGTGCTGGGGACATGGGCTCCTGCCAGGCTCCTCTGCCTGTGTGCCAGCTGCCACACTGGGACAGGTCCCACGTCCTGCTCGGTGACAGCCCTTTCCATGGGCCACCTCCCTCTCTTCCTCTCGTCTCTCTCCTTCACATTGGGATTGTTCTGAGCAGCACAAAGATCTCAGTACCCTGTTCAGAGTCACCAAGGGAAATGCAGGGCAGGTGAGTGGTACCTTTGCTGTGGGCAGTGCTGGGGCCCTTTGTGCCTGTTCAGCCATTGGTTCTGCCCTGGCTCACAGCCAGTGGTGCCACCAGGCTCGTGTGGGGCCTGGGCCTGGGCCCAGCTGGCCCCGCGGAGCCCACGCTGGGGCAAAGTGGCTGACAACTCTTGGGGCACTGGCATGACCGTTTCTCATACTCTGACTCCTGCTCCTGGTGCTGCTGGCCCTTCCAGCTCAACGCCCTGTGGTGCTGATGGTATCTGCTTGCCAAGGCCTGTGCCCCTGTGGCCCCAGGGCCGTGTCTACTGGCACCGCACCAGGCAACGCCTCCAGTGGCTTTTTTGATGTCCCAGAACAGGCTGGGCAGGAAATTCAGTGTGTGGGTCCAGCTGGGAGCAAGGCAGTGCCGGTCCCTGGCAGGGATCCTGCCTCAACACGCCAGATCCATGCAGCACTCACTCCTTCCCTCAGCCCCATCCTGGTGCTGCTGGTGCTTCCCAGGCACAAGGGTGTGTGAGAACTCATGAGCAGCACTGCAGTCCCAGTGCTGGCCCTTAGCCACCATAGAGTCAGGTCTTGCTGGCTGGGTCAGGGTCTGCCTGCAGCTGAGTGAGACAGGGACAAGGACCTGCTGCTCTCTAGGTGGGCAGTGAGTCTCGTGCAGCACACCACCATGGTCCCAGGGAAGAGGGCTGCCACAGCCCCTTCTTGCTGGAGGCTGCTCTGCTCCCAGCCCCTGGCACCAAGTTTTCTTAGTCCTGGTCACCTCTGCCTTCCCCAGCTTCTCATGGTGTCAAGACACTGTCACCCCATCTCTGTCTCCACCACGCTGCCCTTCACAGCATGGGCCTTCAGGCATGGCCCCAAGACAGCCAGCAGCTACATAAGTGACACCCTGCCCAAAGGTCACAGCCCTGGGCAGTGTCCCTGCATGGGCACTTAGCCACCATGCTGAGACCCTGAGTGCCCTGGCCCAACAGTCAGCTAAGCACATGAGGACTCTGCAGGCCTGACAAGCCAGCATGGCCCTCCTGCCCTGACTGAGTGAGCAGCAGTCATGGGCAGATCTCCCAACCGGACCAAGAGCCGGAACATGGCTCCACTCCGTGAGGCCACCAGGATGGCTCCAGCCTGGGAAGTCACCCAGCCCCACCGCACACACATGTCCAAAGGAGACACCTGGACTTTATATAAAAACCACAGACATTTCTGCACACACACATGGGGCCACAGGGAATGACCCTGCCCACCTGGTGCAGGGGTAGCTGCTCCCTGCCCCCCTTCCCTGGACACAATTCACATTTTCCACATATTCAAAATGAACCAAACACAGACACACAGCACATGCCACAGGACCAGCACCACCTGGCCGCACGCGTGGCCCTGGGTCCCACAGCGGGACATCACAGTGAGTCAGGGCATGAGGAGGCTGCAGCTGCCCCCTCCTGCCCTCTGCATAGCGGGGGGCCTGGGCCTCGTGGAGCTGTGGCCTCACCAGCAGCCTGAGCCAGGCACTGTGTCCGTTCCCATGGTGGGGATGCTGGGCTGGAACAGTCCCACAGGTCCCTGGAAGGCACGTGGCACCCCTCACACACCCACAGTCACCAGTACTGAGGTGATGTCTGGGGAACTCCCGGGGTCCAGACCCCACTGGCTGGTGGGTGCTGCCACAGGCCACAGGCATCAGGCTCCAGGCATGCACACACAGACAACACAGACCCCAACCACGGTGCACGGTCTGGTGAGGCTCAGCAGAGCAGAGGCAGTCGTGGGCGAGGGCTTGGCTCTCCTCCCAGTCACACCACTGAGTCTTGGATCTCGGAGCCCAGGCGCACCCGGGGTCTTTGGCAGGCAGGAGACACCTCTACAAAGCTGTCCCGGACATGGAGGGGCCTCTTCTCTGACTCAGAAAAGGCGCGGGGGGGGCCTGAGGGCTCGTGTACAGGGGTGCTGATGATGTAGTTGTCCTGCAGGGCCTGGTAGCCCTTGTGCTCAGATGCTGTGCTGGGCAGGCTGCTACCATTCAGGGGCAGGCTCTCCACCGGCTTGCGGGGCGGCTTCTGGTGACGGCTGGGGTCTCCAGACTCCAGCAAGGCCTTCA
This sequence comes from Dendrocincla tyrannina, assembly GCA_035047865.1. NCBI lineage: Eukaryota > Metazoa > Chordata > Aves > Passeriformes > Dendrocolaptidae > Dendrocincla > Dendrocincla tyrannina. The sequence continues at coordinate 658,158 of JAWWMP010000018.1, forward strand.
TGCCATCGCGGTGCCGGTGCAGGACAAAGAGGGCCAGCACGAGGACGGCGGCAGCGAAGAGCACACACATCACCAGGAACTCGGTCCAGTAGGTCTTGCCATCCAGCCGTGCCGCGGCGCTGCCCACTGCTGAGGTGCTCCGGGATGTGCTGACTGTCTCCAGAGTGTCGTGGCCAGAAGCCAGCTTCCTGCCGGTGTCCAGTGGCCCCCGGGCCAGCTCCTGCACACCCACGCAGTAGCTGGCCATCAGCTTGCGGAATCCCTCCTCCAGCGACCAGCACTCATAGGTGCCTGCGCGCTCAGGGCTCCCCACCAGGATGAGGGCCCCGTCGGGCAGCACCAGGTAGGAGGCATTGACAGGTGCCCCATCATGCAGCCAGTGCCTCGAGGCCAGGTTGGAGAGCAGCTGACATGGCAGTGGCTGCACCGCGTTGGGCGGCAGCTGGATCCGCTGGCATGGGGCACCCGAAGCTGTGGACAGAACCCATGGTCAGCAAGGGGACCCTGGATGTGGACCAGGGGGCAGTGGGGGTGTGGAGTGGAAGCCTGAGATGTGTGGGAGCCCCTGGGGCAGCCAGCCCCATGGCAGCATCCACAGGAGCTCACCTGGGGGCAGGAGGATGCGGGGACGGGACTGTGAGGCATTGGCCAGCTGGCAGAGCCGCTCTGTGTCAGCATCCTCGATGTCCTGCGCCCAGAACCTGGGGACGGAGAGGTGTCAGGAGAGTTGCGTGCTGCAGGGTGCAGCAAGGTGCCGTGGGATGCAGGGGGATGAAGGAGGATAGGTGCAGCACTCACTGTGGGTGTGCTGGGGGGTGTGATATGACCCTGCGACAGGCACCCCGGCTCCAGGCACAGAAAGGGTCCCGTGCCAGCACACACTCTCCACAGCTGCGGTATAGGCTGCAGTTGGCAAAGGGCACCTGGGCCACTGCTGTGTAGGTGGCTGCGTAGACAAGGCCCTGCAAGAGGGGACACATGAGGGTCAGAGGGTCAGTTGCTGCACACCCCTGCCCTCCTGGGTCCCTGTCCCCCAGCCCACAAATAGGACCTGCCCCACAAAGGCTGAGCCCCTAGTGTCCCCCCTTGCCCGGCTCCTGCCTGGTTCTGGTCCAGCAGCAGCTGGAGAACGGGCTGCCCGTCAGGAAAGAGGCGGATCTCCTCGATGATGTGCACGCCATGGTTCACTCGCACAGCCTTGTGCAGCCGCCCGTCATCTGTGAACAGAGGCTGTGCTGAGTGGGGTCTGGGCACACAGTGCATCCCCTGCCCCACCAGAGCCCGACTGCACTCACCCATGCCCAGGAAAAGGACGTCGTAGGTGCTGTGCAGGCCCTGCGTGCGGTGCACACCAATCTGCTGGTAGCGCCGGCGGCTCTGCAGCAGCAGCGGCTGGCTGCGCACTGGGCTGTCCATCAAGAAGTGGTCCTTGATGAAGTTCAGCACCCGGTCTGGCATCTGCAGCGATGAATTGATCTTCAGATGCCGTGTGTGGCTGGTGATGCACTGTGGGGGAGAGGAAGGGGCTTGGTAGGACTCAGGGCAGCAGGTGGGTGGGCAGCTCTGCTGTGGCAGCCGCCGGGACCAGAAGAGCACAAGGGGCTGTGCTGCGTCCTGTGCTCAGGCAGGCACTGAGGGGGCACCTACTGTGCCTGGCCGGGGCTCCGGCACTGGGCCAGTGTCCGTGTACCACTGCTGCGTCTCACGGTTCACCTCTTTGTAGAGCCCGCCGAAGGCACGCTGTACGCTGCGCATGGGGAAGGCACAGACGGCCGAGCCCAGCCCACCCTTGTTCCTAGTGGGGAGAGGCAGAGCCCACGGCAAGATCAGGCCCGTACATCTGCCAAACCCCCTGCACTGCCCTCCGCAGTGGTCCCGGTCCCCCCACTCACCATTGCGAGGTGAAGACCCCGTAGAAGAGTGTGTCCCTCCAGCGCAGCTCGCCCGGGGTGAGCACGAAGACGTCCTGCAGCACGTTGAAGGGGAACCCATCCTCGGGGTGTGAGCAGAGCAGCTGAGCTTTCAGGAAGGTTGTCCACCGCCGCTGCAGCACACGCTCTCCACCCTGGTCCCCCTGTATGGCACAGCGGGTCAGGGCATGACGCCACAGCTGTGGCTGCAGGGAGCCTCAGGGGCTGGATAAGTGGAGCAGGGGTCCAGGCACCAAGGGTTGGAAATGTTCAGGGTGGTCCCACATCCCTTCCACCCCAGCAGTGAGTCATATCCTATGCACAGTCCCTGGTGCATCCCTACTGCCCTGTGCCCACCTTGCACACACGTGCGATGCGGGAGACAATGGTGTTCTCAAAATAGTCAAACTCCTTCCCAGTCTCGCTGAAGAAGAAGTAGACCTTGTCGTCATCACCCTCGGGGTTGCCAGCAGGGAGACTCTCACGCAGGTAGGCTGAGCCCACAAACACTGGGTCTGGGGACACAGGGAACCTCAGCACCACTGGTCCTGTCCCCAGCCTCCCACACCCTGGGGAACGAGGACCTTGATCAGCCATGCCAGGACTCACCCTGCAGCCAGTTGAGGGAGTTCTCAGTCTTGAGGGCAATACGGCTCTCCTGGCTGCGGGAGATGGTTGGTTCGTTGCCCTGGAAGTTGCTGACAGTCCCAGCATAGAGTTCACCATCTACCAAAGAGACCCGGCACGCACCACTGGAATGGCCCCACTCCTCACTAGGGTCTGTGAGAACCCAGCTGGGCAGATACAGGGAGGGCAAGGCACAGGGAGGAGGGCAGTTCCAGGGCACTGCAGGGAGGATGAGGGTGCCGGGGTGGCACAAGCAGGGCAAGGGTCCTCAGGCAGTGCAGGGAGGGTGAGGGCTCCAGGGCATTGTGTCTTACCGACCATGACAGCCGTGGAGCGGTACTCGGGGTCGAAGGGGCAGCGTCCCTTCCCATCCTCCAGCAGCACCTTCCCTGATGTGTCCCGCTCCAGGCTGAAGTGCTGTGTGTTCTGCAACAGGACAAGGCTGTGAGCTGGCAGTGATCATCCCACTGCCCAGGACTCTGTTGCAGGGCCCCAACAGCATGGAGGGACCCACATGGGGTCCCACGCTTGTACTCACGACGTAGGCACAGGCTGGGCTGAAGGCGCAGGTCCCGCAAGTGTATAGGTGGGTGCTGTTCAGCTGCAGCAGCAGCTTGATGTAGTTGTGACAGTCCCTCTGTGGGGGTCAGAGGACCCGGCTCAGCCCTTGGCTCAGCCATCCCACCCTCATCCACCCTGCATTCCCACTCCTAATGCAGCCCCTGACAGCCACTAGTAGTGCTCACCTGGGGGTCCTTGCCCTTGAAAACACATTGCCTCTTCTTCTCCTCATCCGCACTCCATAGCAGCTGTGGAGAGGGGACAGTCACTGGGAGCCCCTTGTCCCTGCCTGGTCCATGAACACCTTTCTTGGGCTCGTTCCCAGCACCCATGTCCTCCCCACCTCCACCATTCTGCTTGGGGGCAGCTGCTCCTGAGTACAGCAGCTCACTCTGACCTGAAATGCTGGCAGGGAGGTGAGCCCCTGCACTCCAGCTGCCTGGATGCCCCCTCCCTCCCTGAGGGCAGCCCAGTCCATCCCCAAGTTCACCCTTTGAGCTGGAGCACCGGGCTGGAAGTGGCTGGTGTTAAGGGCGAGAAGCAGCTCCCGCGCCCCCAGGTAGAGAGTCCCGCCATCTGGACTCAGAAGCAGGGCTGTGTAGTTGGACACGCCAGGTGCCTCAAACCGCTGCACCACCCGCTCGGCTGAGTCTGTGGGGGGAGAATAACAGGTATCACTCTCATGTGAGCACCCAACCACCAAAGACCCCTCCACACAACTGCTCCTGGCCCCTCTGCTCAGCACCTCTGCCATGCCACCCACCAAGAGCAATCAGAGCCGGATCAGGCTCTGCCCATGCTGCCAGACACAGATGGCACCACATGCACTGCAGTGAACTGTGCACTGCCACAACAGTGCCCAAGGGCAGCCACAAGGCGCTGCTGTGTCCAGCCCCGGGGAGCCAGGACCGGGGCAGCTGCCTGGCCACACACAGCCCCGGGGCTCAGCCCTGCAGCGCAGGAGGCTCAGCCCAGACTGGGCCCACAGGGACCCCAGTCTCACAGCAAGGAGAGACAAGTGCCAGGAACATCTTCTTGTCCCAGCTCACAGTGCTCAGCCTGTGCTGGAAGCAGGGCTCAGCTCGGTGCAGTCCATGCTGGATGCAGGGCTCAGCCCAGTGGTGCTGCCCACGCTGGCCCTTGGGCTCAACCAGTGCTGGGCACGGGGCAGCAGCCATGCTGAGTCAGGGAGCACCCGTCCTGTCCCATCCCGTCCCGCGTGGGTGGCCTGGTCCCGGAAGCCCTTCCTCTCCCACTGCCGCTCTGAATCAGATGGGCCTGGCTGTGTCAGCGGGACACGTTGGGCTGACTCATAGTGCCAACTCCCTGACCTCTGACACCCTGGGGACTCCCTGACCTCCCCTGACCCTCTGCCTGCTCCCAGAGCCTCACCAGGGGCTCCTGCCAGTCTCTGCCCAGCAACACCCAGTGAGAGGGCTTTAGGAGCTGTAAGGCAACAGTGCTATGGGGTAGGAACCTGCTGCTCTACCCTTTCATCGCTCCACACACCCCTAATGCCTCTGGATGGGGCAGTACCTCTCCCATCCTGGGAGCCTCAGCTGGCCCCCACCCCAGCAACCACCCCACCTCTTCCCACAGTGGCACAGAAAGCCAACAGCCCAGGGAATCACCCATGGAGCATCCTGCACTCCAGTGCTGGGATGATGGCAGCTGTGGTGGGCATGGCAGTGGAGGGGCAGCAGGGCCACTGCACCCTGCAGAGCTGTCCCAGCACAGGGAGCTGCTGGTGCGGCTGCCAGGGACCTGTCAGGACACGACCTGCTTCTTCCAGACAAACCTGCTGCAGGCACATCCAGCGCTCCCAGGGGAGCAACTCCCAGCTCCTCCCTCCCACCAACTGCAGCCCTATGAAGCCATGCTCCACGGGAGCCACCACTGGGCACAGGCAGGCCACTGGCCCATGCCCCCTGCCCAGCTCCTCCTGCAGCGCAGGGGTCCAGCTGGGAACCCCAGGCACTGCCTATGGCTGCAGCCTCGCAGCCCCCACAGCCTCACAGGTGGGCAGAGCACGGGCAAAACTGGTCTGTGCAGGCAGGGCTGGGCAGCGCGGCACAGCACGGCATGGCATGACATCGAGCTGGCCATTTCGCTGGCTTACAGCCTCCTGTCCAGCTTGACTGGTCCCATGTCTGCTGGTGCCACCACAGCCATGGCCAGCGGTCACAGAAGCACGTGGCAGGGCCACGTCCATGCCAGCAAGCCACAGCATGCTGAGCCAGGGAGTGCTCCCAGCTGCCCAAACCACGGCACCCTCCCAGGCTGCCCAGCACAGGGCAGGATGGGCTCCACTGGCCGGCAGCAGCTGGATCTGGCCACCTTCTCCTGGCAGCGCAGCCAGCCTGGACACCCGTGGGTGGCCCCCCCTCCACCCCAACAGAGCTGCCGAGGCTGAGCCCAAGGAGTGTGCCCAGCTGTTATCCCACCCTGTGCCAGCTGCTGGGGGACCCTGTAGGGCAGGAGGGGGTTGCAGGCAGGCCCTCCACTTTTGAGGGCTCTGCTGGCCAAGAATCCTCCTCGATGTCTTTCCCCAGCCCCTTCCCAGCACAGCCCCCAGCGCTCTGGGGCCATGCAGTGGGGGCTGCAGTGGGGCCCAGAGCTGAGCACGGCAAAGTAAGGCGGTGTGAGAGCCCCAGGGGCACACCGAGCAGAGAGGGGGCCCACGGGCAGAGCCCCCCAGCCGGCTCAGCCCATCCAATCTTGTACAGGATACGGGTGCTACCGCTGCCCTGCGTGCGGGGCCACGAGCACCTCCGGTGCCCCAGACCCCCCGCCCTCGGTGCGGGTCTGGACACGGGGCCGTCTGTCCCTGTCCCACAGCATCCCCGGGGCTCCGCCCCAGCCCTCGCTGCATGCCCCGCTGACCGGGGGCTCCCCGTGTCCCCCGTGTTCGGGGGGCTGGCCGGGGCCGTGCAGCCTCGGCACTGTTACACGGCGTTCCCCGCGGGGCCGCCCCGTCCCGCGGCGTGGGGAGCCCGGGCAGGCACGGGGCGCTCCGCCGGCCCGGAGGGGACGCCGGCTGGAGCCCCCGGCGGGGCTGACCCGCGCCCGGTGCCGGCGGACCCTCACCCGCCGCAGGCTGGCGGACACTCACCGTAGGGCAGGCTGACCCTCGGGACGGGCTCCGGAGCCGCCGAGAGCAGCAGCGCAGCCAGGACCGGCAGGACCGGCCGCGCCGCCATCCCGGGCCGAGCCGGGCCGGGGCTCCGCCGAAGCCGCCCGGGCGCTGCAGACCTGCGGGAAGAGAAGGGGGCTCAGCGGCTCGGTACGCCTCGGCACAGCACGGCCCGGCCCCGCCGCCCGCCCCGGCCCGGGTGGGGCGGCCACGCGCGGAGCCCCGCCCGGCCGGGCCGAGCATTACCGATCGGTGCCCGAGCCGGACCCGGCCGTACCGACCCGCTCCGGCCGCCCCAGCCC
>JAWWMP010000018.1:664790-696782 GCA_035047865.1 Dendrocincla tyrannina
CGGGCGGGGCGGGCCGCTCGCAGCAGAAGGCGGCCGGTTTCCCGCCGGTGCCGCCCCCGCCCCGCCCCGGGGGGACCCGGCCCCGGTCCCCGCCCCGCGGCCGGCGCGGCCCGGAGGGGTCGGCGCTTTGTCCCCGGCACTCAGGGCAGCCCCCTCCACGTCCGCGGCAGGGAGAACGGGCGGACCCAGGACGGCAGCGCTGGGCTGGGAGGGGCTGGCTGGAGATGGTGGTGTCCGGCTGTCCCCGGAAAGGCTGTCCCGGAGGTGTCTGTCTGCCCTGGGGACAGCTCTGCTGCCAGAGCCCCCCCCAGCCCACCCCGCAGCTCAGGCTGTGCCCCATGGCCACCCTGCCCGGCACAGCCTAGTGCTCCCTGCCCTCCCTCGGGAGCCATGAGGTCCCACCGGGTGCCTGTGTCAGCCCCGCCACGGGCAGGGCTGGCTGGCACCGGTGTCCCCACAGGCAGCACCCAGCAAAGGGGGGACACATCCTTGTCAGCTCCTGTGCCCGTCCCGGGGATGCCGGTTTGGCCACGCCACAAAGCAGGCAGTGCTGGGCAGGAGCCTCTGCCTGGCCCTCGATGGGCTTTGTTCCCGGCCTGGGTGTGGGGAGGGTTCACAGCCCCCACACCCCCGGGACCGCTGCCCGCCTGGCCAGCAGCCCCCATGCAACTATTATTAATGACAGCTCCTTATATCACCATGGCAACAGGGTGACAGAGGGACAGAAGGATGGGGGCCGGGGGCTCCCCCACAGCCAACAGCTCTCCCGGGGTTGGAGATGCCCACCCCTGCCCTTCCCATGGGGGGCAGAGCTCCCCATGCCCTGTCTGGCCAGTCTCAGCCCTGGCACCCCTCCGGTGGGACCTCCTATGAGTCCCTGCACAGGAGGAGCACAACCCACCGTCCCACAGACCCAGAACAAGTATAGTCACACTTCCTGAACGGCTGTGCCCACACTCCTGGGACAGCTGTGCCCACACTTGGACACTCTGCCTGCTCAGCACTGCTGGATGGTGCCCACTCCTGGGCCATACCTGGTGCCCAGGAGCTCGGGCGGTGGGGTGCCCCACTGTCCCCCCTCAGCCTTGCTTCCTTCCTGTTCTTGCTGCTCCCGCTGTGCCTGATGAAGCCTGATGTTCCTTCCCAGGCCCGGGAGAGCCCCACAGCTCCACCCTGGCCTTATCACAGCACCCTTTGCCCAGGAAGCGCCACAGACAGACAGGACTTTAAGTCACCCAGCCAGGCATGTCACCCTGTGTGGGATAGGAGCCAGCTCTTACCCTGCAGCCACTGCTCCCCTCCCCATGGCACCCCATGGCACCTTTGGGGGCTCCAGGGACCCAGCAGTCACGTATGCATGGCTGTGGAAGTGCAGTATCAACACCCGGGTGTGATGGCACACAGCAAGGACAGGACACCCCTGCCCTGGGGTGGGCAGGGGGGCAGGAGTAGGAGGGAAGGGAAGGGGCAGGCAGCGAGGGAGGGAAGGGTCAAGCAGGGAGGGCCAGCAGGAGGGGAGAGAGGGAGGGAAGGAGGGAGGGAAGGAGTGGGCAGGGAGGGCAGAAACAGGCAGCGGAGCTAGGCCAGAGTCTGCGCCTTTAAGCACTGCTCCAGTGCTTCTGGCAGCCGGGGCTGTTTACACCAAACTCCCATTTATCTGCCGTCCTGCCCACACAGCTGCCAGCAGGGCAGCGCCGGGGGCACCCGCAGCACCCTGCCCTGCTCCGCACCCGCGCAGGCCTGTGCGTGCCCTGTGCCCTGCTGCAAGCACCGGCATGCAGCAGTGCAGCGGCCATGCTACCCTCCCTGCTTGCTGCCAGCGATGGGGAAACCGCTCCGGATATGTGGGCAGCACCAAAACCTGTGGCCTACGGTCAGTGGGCAGGTGGGGCAGTTGTTTCTGCACCCAATTCCCACGCCAGCGCTCGCCGCCCTGTTCCCCCTGGCAGCAGATGCCTGAGAAGGTGGTGGTGGAGCTGGGTGCTGCTGCTGCTTGCAGGGAGCAGGGATGGGACTGTGCGTGCCTCGATGCTGTTGCTGCTGCTGCTGCATGTGCGTTTCCACCTTCCTCCACAGCCTGCCCCAGTGTGGGCAGCAGTGTGGGCATGGTCCCTGCTCAGAGACCTGCACCCGGCTTGCACACAGCCCACGTGCCTGGGCTCTCCCCACCTCTTGGGGCTCACATGAGCGCCCTCAGCTCGGCTGGTTGCAGGGAGCTGCCAGACAGAACCAGGCAGTCCCTCCTGTCGGCCATGCACACACACACACAGCATGTGAGCACACATGCACGCACACCTGCAGCGTGCAGCTGCAGGCCCTGCAGAGTCATACAGATGCTCCAGCCACAGCTGCTCAGCACCAGCTGCTCAGAGATCATGGGTCTTACTGGATGGGGATACCTGGCGGCATGGCCGCAGATGGAGCATGACATGGACACGGCTCAGCTTTGCTGCTTCCTGCAGCCCCCTGGGAGAAGCCTTGAGCAGGACGAGGGACTGGGGCGGCCCCTGGCCTGTGGCATGACAGGGCTCCCCATGGGGTCCTGGTGCATCCCCCATTCCATGTGCACCAGCTGTGATTCCCTGCCTGAGACAGGGGCCTCCCACGGGGCAAAGCTGGGCTGTCCCCATGTCCCTGGCCCACCACCAGCTCAAGTTCTGCTGCCAGGACCTCTCAGCTGGAGTGCCAGTGCTGTCTGATGGTGGTACAGTCCCCCACTGTCCCACAGCAACCCTTTTGCCCCAGCAGGGTGCTGTGGGGGACCCTGCATCCCAGGCAGCAGGCACCCCAAAACACACCTGTCCCATCTCTCCTGCACAATGTTAGGCTTAGCTCTGAGGACCATGGGGTAATTTCAAAGTTCAACTGTCCCCCATGATACCAGAGCCTGCCTGCACCCATGCACTGCCTTGCCAGGGGCTGCAGGATACACAGGGTACTTCCCTGGGCCTCCGCTGCTTGTTGGGCACCCCTGGCACAAGCCAATGCAAAGCCAGCAGGTACCCTGGGCAGTGAGCACCCTTGGGAGGCAGCAAGGTGGTGGGCTCTGAGCACAGGCACACCGGCACCCCAGAGTACAGGAATGGGGGGATCTGGGTCAAGTGCGCCCTCTTTCCAGCCAGTCCTGATTCTGCAGAACCCAAACAAGCACTGGTCTCCTTGGTCCCACAGTACCCTTGGTCCTGTGGCACCCTTGGTACCTGTGGCATCCTTGGTACCTGTGGCATCCTTGGTACCCTTGCCGTGGTGCTGCCCAGGTCACAGGGAGTGCCAGCCCCCCAAGCAGCCCCAGGCCCAGCTGGAGCAGGCACTGGGGCAACAGCCCACAGAACCCTGATTCTCCCTGTGCCCCCAGCCCAGGGGCTGCCTGGGCATCAATACTTCCTCAGGTGCTGTGGCCACATGTCTGGGACACACAGCACATGTGCATCCCACAGGTGTCCAGGGCACAGGACACATGTGGGTCACACCATGCACACGTGTGTCCCATCCCTGAGGGTGCCCTAACACGCCTCCCCAGGAGCAGCTTGTGATGCCTGTCCCAAGCACTGTGCATGCTCTTCTGCACCCTCACCGAGCCCCAGCGTACGCACACCCGGCACATGTAAACACATGCAGCGAGGTCACGGGGTGTTCACGCCCTGGGCAGCAAACATACGTCTGGGAACAGGCTGTGGGAACAGCTCCCGGTGTGCCCACACCCTGTACATACACACACACATACACAAGTATACTTGCACATATACACACAGATATACAGAGGCACACCCACAAATACACAGAGGCAAACAGACGCAGGTGCACACCATTACACACCCCATTACACATTACACATACACACACTCTCGCACGGAAATGCACACGCACAGCCACACAGTCACACACACGGGCACACACACGCACCCTCACACAGGTGCACACACACAGTGTCACACACACGCACCCTCACCCCCTCCGAGACCTCCGGAGCACACATCCCTCGGGGACCTTCGGGCACGTGCACATACCGCCCCTGTGCACGCACACCCGCACAGCACCGCACACCCGCACAGCACCGCACACCCGCACAGCATCGCACACCCGCACACCGGCACAGCACCGCACACCGGCACAGCACCGCACACCGGCACAGCACCGCACACCCGCACACCGGCACAGCACCGCACACCGGCACAGCACCGCACACCCGCACACCTCTCCACACCCGCTCCACATGCACACGCACGCACCCCTTGCGCGCGCTCGCACGCACAGACACAGCCAGACAGCCAGACAGCCAGCCAGACAGAGGATCGCTCTCTCCCCCGCGCACACACGCACGCACACTCACACACACATCCCTGCCCGTGCCCGGTGTTCCCGCGCTGCTCACCGGCTCGGCGGTGCGGGGCTCGGCGGTGCGGGCAGCGGGGCCGGCTCGGGGTGTTCCCCGCCGGCGCTCGGGGGTGGCGGCGGGGGCGGCTCCGGGGGGCTCCGCCCGCGGCACAACAAAGGGCCGCCCCGCCCTCCCGTTCCGCCCCGCCTCGCCCCGCCCGGGGGTCCCCGGGGCCGGAGCCGGTCCGGCAGCTCCTGGTGGAGGAGGCAGTTCCAGTTCTGGGGAGCGGGAGCTATTGGGTTGGTCTGTGACCCCCCGCGGTTGCTGGGGGGACACTGACCCAAAAGGGGTCGTGCTGGTGTCCCCAAGGCTACACGTCCAAGCCCCCCATCACAGCGAGGGGCTCACAGGGCCGAGGGCCCGGTGGGGAACGTGGTTTTGGTGGGCAGCACCCACTGGGGGCGCTTCCTCAGGGTCTCTAGTAGCAAGGGTGGCCGTGGGCACACATGGTGCCTGGGCACTTGGCCCCAGGCATCAGGGTGAGATCCTTGTGGTGACACAGCTCTGGGAGTTTTGGGGTAATTCATGGCTCTGTGGGGTTTGGGGTAACCATGTCCATGGGTATCCCCATGGTAACACACCTGGAGCCAGGGTCTGCCAGCTGGGTGTCAGCAGGGCCCAGAGCAGCTGCTGGGACAGTGGATACTGAAACACGGTCAGTTCTGGGTGGGCAGGGGTCCCTGCAGGCATCCCTGGGGTGGTCAGATAGTTGCTGAAGGGGAGATCGCAGCCCCCAGACTGCAGGCCAGCAGCTTCCACATTTAGGGGCAGCACAAGGAAATATGGCACATGACCACACCTGGGCACGTGGCCCCCATCAGCCCTCTGGTGCCTGGCACGGGCAGACATGGCGCTGCCTGCGGACAGCTGGGATGACATGCAGACCCTCCTCTAGGTCCTTGCTCATGCCCTGGCTGGGTCCCCAGCCTGCAGGACTCATCACTCCCCGAGGGAGGTCCCAGCCCCACAGCGAGCCCTGCCAGCTCTCAGTTCCCCTTGGACACTGCACTTGGGACACTGGTGTGACACAGTCAGGGCGGGTGGCTGGGCTGCAGCCAGGAATGGACGGACAGTGCCTTTGTTTGGGGCCTTTCCTGAGCCTGTGCCACATGGCTGCTCTTGTCCTTTCCTTGCGGGGGGGGACAGCTGCCGTGCTGGCCTGACCTCGTCCTGCCAGCGCCGTGGTCACTGGGCGGCTCCAACCGCAGGGCCAGGGCAAGGGCACTTGGAAGGGCATCTGGGGGGGCAGCCAGGCAGCTCCGTGGGCCCTATGTTGGGGTACAGCCCCAGCAGTTGCTGGCATACAGCTGCGGGGCTGCTGGCAAGATGATGTGCTGTGGGGTGATTGGTGGGAGTGGGCACCCAGGACCCCGGAGCACGGAGTGCTGACCCCCCCACTGCTGTGGCCCCGTGGCTTCTGCTCTGGTTAATGTTAAAGCCAGGCAGACGTCAGCACCCGCGCAGCCCCCCCAGCCCCTCCGCCAGGGGCTGCCAGCTCCAGGGCTGTTTTTCCTCCTGGAGCGGGATCTGCGTGTCCCATGTGGCTAAAAAAAGCCATCGGCTTGGCCGGGACAGCATAAATCCCAGCCCAGTCAGCCTCTCAGCCACCCCGGCACACTCCATGCTCCTTCTCAGGGGATTCCTGACGTGCATCACCCCCATCCTCCTCCTCCACCTCCTCTTCCTCCTTCCCGTGTTGGGGCCAGGTGAGGTGAAGGTCCCCAGTGCAACAGTGGCAGCTGCTCTTGACCCGCTGGATCCAGCTGCCGAGTCACGCGCCAGCCATGAGGAGGGACACCAGCTTCCATGCAGGGACAGGCTATGGCAGGATTTCTCCTACCCCAGTGTACCCCCCAATTCCACACAGGATTTTGCAATGGGGCTTGGTCTCAGTCCCATGAGGGGTTTCACAGCTGGGCTTGATCCTGCAGGGGTTTGATCCCGGTTCCACGAGGGGTTTTGCAGATGTGTCTGGTCCCAGGGGAGTTTGGTCCTGGTTCCAGGAGGGGTTTTATAGCTGGGTCTGAGCCCAGGGCGGGTTTTGCTCCCGCTCCCACGCGGGGTTTTGCAGCCGAGTCTGGCCCCAGTGGGGAGGTTCGTTCCCGCTTCCACGTGGGGATTTACAACCGGATCAGGTCGTGGAGGGGTTTGATCCCTGATCCACGTGGGGTCTGGCAACTCGGTCAGGTTCTGTGGGGTTTGGTCCTGATCCCACGCAGGGTTTTACAGCTGGATCTGGCCCTGGGTAGGTCTGGTCCGATTCTACACAGGGTTTTATAGCCGAGTTTGATGCCGGGTGGGTTTGGTTCTGGTTCCACGCGGGGGTTGCTCGCACGTACACAACCCCGATGTACCCAGGAATGCCACATCCCTTTGCTGGGAATGCGGACCGCCGCGGATCCCGGTCACCTTGTGCGTTGGCATCAGGGGAGGATGGAGTAACGGCGACAGCTGCCCCCGTGGGACCCCGTACGGGCCCCTCCAGAGTTCTCGCGGGGCCCCACGGCCGGGTACGGGACCCTGTCCCGCCCCGGGGCGGAGGGAACCGCCCCCTCGTGTCCGCCCCGTCGTGTCCGCCCACGCCATGGCTGCCCGTTACCTCCGCGCCGCCCCCGCGCTCCGCCGCCTGCCCCGCTGCCCGCTGCCCGCCGCCGGCGTGGGGCAGCGCCGGCACTGTGAGTGGAGGGGCACCGGGGGGTGTGGGGGGACAGCCTCGCGTCCCGGGGGCTGCGCACGCCACGAGGGGGGTGTGCTCCAGACCCACGGGGAGGTGGCTCGGATTCTTTCGGGGGGCGGTGTCTGAAATTGGATCCGGATCCACGCTAACTGACCGTCCCGGGGGGGTCTGCGGACCCACGCCGGGTTTTGCCGTTGGGTCTGGTCCCAGGGGTTTGGTCCCGGTTCCACGAGGGGGTTTACAGATGGGTTTGGTCCCAGGGGAGTTTGGTCTCGGTTCCACGAGGGGTTTTTGCAGCTCAGCTTGTACCCGGTCGGAGCCTCGGGCGGTTCGTTCCTGGTCCCGGACCCACACGGGGTTTTGCTACCCGATTTGCTCCCTAGGAGGGTTCACTCCTGCTCCCGCTCCCGCTCCCTCTCCCTCTCCCGGGTCCACGTAGAGTTTTGCAGCCCCGTCAGCAATCGCGTCCCGCCCGCGGTGGGAGGGAGGTCACCTCTGCTCTGGGTCCCTCGTGGAGTTTTACAGCCTGACCCGCAGCCAAGTGTGGCGCCCAGAGGGGTTTAGTCCCGGTTCAGGATCCACGCAGGGATTTGGACCTTGTTTTGTGCCTGGGTCTGGCTCCAAGGGGGTTGCTCCTAGTCCCAGTTCTGGTTCCGATCTCAGTCTCACTGGGGCGTTGCAGCCTGGCAGGCGTGCGGGTCGCGCCCTGAGAGGGGTACCTGTCCATGTCCCACTCCTATAGGGGGCTTTGCACCCTGACCCCCCTGCCAGGAGTGTTGGCCCCGTGAACTGTCCGAGACTCCAGCAGGGTTTGCCCCGGACCTGTACCTGTTCCTGAGCTGGGGTAGCACCTCCACTTGGCCAGATGGGCCATGTGGTCCCTGCAGGATGCCCTGGTCCCACACCACGGTGCAGAGTTGTGGGGCCAGAGGCACACCCCTAACACCCTCCAGCTTCCCTCCAGATGCTGACAAGCGGATTAAGGTGGCCAACCCAGTGGTGGAGATGGACGGGGATGAGATGACGCGGATCATCTGGGCCTTCATCAAGGAGAAGGTGACAGGGTTCTGCCCTGGGAATGGGCGGGTGTGGCACAAGTGAAACTGGGGAGGTTGTACAGGGAACAGGCGGTGCCTGTGCTGCTCTGTGTCTGTCCCTCCCACCTCCCACCTCTGTCCCACCTCAGTTCTGTCTGCAGGAAGCAGGTGGTAAAATCGGAGCAGCTTCCAGATAGATGTGGAAGTGAGGGGGTCCCAGGCAGGGGGGACTGTTCTAGGCACGGAGGTCCATCCCTGGCAGAGGGGGTCATCTTGGACAGGGGGACTGTCCTGGCCAGGGGAGCAGTCCTGGGCAGGCAGCTAGGCTGTGCCAGGGTGCTGCCCCCTAGGCACCTCTCACTGTTCCCCTGCTCTGACGCTCTCCTGGCCCCCTCAGCTAATCCTGCCCAACGTGGACGTCCAGCTGAAGTACTTTGATCTGGGGCTGCCACACCGAGACAAGACAGATGACCAGGTCACCATCGACTCAGCGCTGGCCACCCAGAAGTACAGTGTGGCTGTCAAGTGTGCCACCATTACACCCGATGAAGCCAGGGTGGAAGGTGGGCAGGGGTGAGGGGCCGAGCTCCCACCACAGTGGGGGGTGCTGGCAGCTCTGTGGGGTGCTGAGCCCCCTGTCTGTGTGTAGCTCCTCAGGGTCAGCAGTGTCTCCCCTCTGCCAGCTCAGGTTTCCAGTGGGCTGAGGGCTGCACTATAGTCAGTGCTGTGTCTCCCTTCTCATCCTGGGGGGCTTGTGGGTGCTGTGGGGACCCCACGGGCATGAGGCTGGGGGACAAACTGCCCTGTGCCAATTACAATTCTGCTCTGACTGTCCCACCCTTTGGCCAGTCTGGCATCTTGTCAGCCACAGTGGAGCTGGAGGGACTGGGGGGGGGTCCTTGAAGCGGTCTCACCTCTGCATGCCCGCCAGAGTTCAAGCTGAAGAAGATGTGGAAGAGCCCTAATGGCACCATCCGAAACATCCTGGGGGGGACAGTGTTCCGGGAGCCCATCATTTGCAAGAACATCCCCCGCCTGGTGCCCGGTTGGACCAAGCCCATCACCATCGGCCGCCATGCCCACGGTGACCAGGTGAGCCTGGTGCGGGGGCTGGTGGCATGGGGGTGTCCATCAGCTCCTGTGGCCCCTGCCTGATGCTCTGCCCGGCCCCTGCAGTACAAAGCCACTGACTTTGTGGTGAACAAGTCCGGGACATTCAAGATGATCTTCACGCCGAAGGATGGCAGCGGGGCCAAGGAGTGGGAGGTGTTCAACTTTCCTGGTGGCGGTGTAGGCATGGGCATGTACAACACAGACGAGGTACTGGGGGGGCTAGAGGAGTCCCTGCAGGATAGCATGCCCTGCCACCCTGGGGAAGCTGCCAGATGGGGGAACAGGCTCCCATGGGGTCTGTGCACTTCCCTTACAGTCCATCTCAGGCTTTGCACACAGCTGTTTCCAGTATGCCATCCAGAAGAAGTGGCCTCTCTACCTGAGCACCAAGAACACCATCCTCAAGGCATATGATGGGCGCTTCAAGGACATCTTCCAGGAGATCTTCGATAAGTATGGATCGGGGGGGGCTGCCCAGGAGGGGCTGGCAGTGGGACCAGCTGGGGTGGGCACAGCTGATCCCCTGCCCGGGCTCCCAGGCACTACAAGACAGAGTTTGACAAGCTGAAGATCTGGTATGAGCATCGTCTTATCGACGACATGGTCGCCCAGATGCTGAAATCCTCTGGTGGCTTTGTCTGGGCCTGCAAGAACTACGATGGGGATGTCCAATCGGACATCTTGGCCCAAGGTGGGGCAGTGGGAGCGGACAGCATGAAGCAGTGTGGGGTGGGCTATGTGTGGTCGCCCTCGCAGAGGTGCTCTGACCCTCACCCTGCTGCAGGGTTCGGCTCCCTGGGGCTGATGACCTCTGTCCTGGTGTGTCCGGATGGGAAGACCATTGAGGCGGAGGCCGCCCACGGCACTGTCACCCGCCACTACCGGGAGCACCAGAAGGTGGGTGTGCTCTGCTGACATGACCTGCCTGTGCTAGGTTGCCCATGGTGTGGTGCCCACACCAGACAGCTGATAGTTCTCTCCGTGCAGGGACGACCCACCAGCACCAACCCCATTGCCAGCATCTTTGCCTGGACACGTGGCCTGGAGCACCGGGGCAAGCTGGACAGCAACCCTGATCTCATCAAGTGAGCAGGGTGGGGTGGGGGTCCCCAGGGTGGGAGTCCCTGCCAGCAGCTGCCTCAGGCACAGCTGTGGTGGGGTCTGGTGCTGGCCATGCTGGAGCTGCAGTGCTGCCGTCCCCAGGTTTGCACAGACACTGGAGAAGGTCTGTGTGGACACAGTGGAGAGTGGAACGATGACAAAGGACCTCGCTGGCTGCATCCATGGCCTCGCCAAGTACGGATGGCTCTTGGGGTGGAACAGGGGGGCAGTCGCTGGCACCAGGGCAGTGTGGCTGCACGGGTGATGATGAGGGTGGGCTGGCCCCGCAGGACAGCTACAAGGGCTGGATAGTGACAAGATGGGCAGGCTGGCCCCGTGCAGTGGCCACAGGCAGCTGCTGTCTCTGGAAAGTCCCTAGGGACTTGGGGTGTCTATTCACAGCTGACAGGGTTGGACAGGGGTCACATCTCACACCCAGGGATGTGGGGGGAGGTGGGCAGGGACCCCCCCACCCTCAACCCCTCTCTGTCCTCCCAGTGTGAAGCTGAACGAGCACTTTGTGAACACCACGGACTTCCTCGATGCCATCAAGAACAACCTGAACAAGGCCCTGGGCAAGAAGTAGGAGGTCAGAGGGCCTCGCTGTTCCCAGGATGGATGGGGCAGGGAGGGGCCCAGTGCCACCCCCAGCTCCCTGACACACCTCAGGAACAGATGAATCATTTTTATAAGCAGTTTTCTTATGAGTGTTTTTTAAGCCTTTGTAGCAGGAGTGTGTAGGGTTGGGAGGTCCATCCTGCACTGATTCCTGTATCACATAACTCTGTGGTGCCATTAAACACCTCCCCAGCCATGGTACATCACGGTGGCAACAGGTCTGTGGTGTGGGTATGGGGGGCACAGGGGGTGCCAGACCTCTCAACTCACCCTCACCTGCCTGGAAGGCCATGCACCCCAGCATTTTGGCACTGGCCAGAGGTAGTGTGGGGGGGTCCACACTGGCTAGGGGCACAGCTGGGCCATGCTGAGGAGAGGTCTTGGCAGGCCAAGGCTGTGGCCATCTCCATCTTGCCCCCAGGCTGGATGATGTTGTGAGGGAAAAGGTAGATGGCAAAGGTGGTAGGCCACTGCATTGTGGTGGGGGCTGAGTGGTGCCACCCCCAGAGCCAGCCCAGGGCTGCTGGGAACAAGGCACATAGTGCCCAGCGCTGGGGAGCACAGCCACAGGCAGTAAGTGTGTGCAGGTGAGGGGGTCAGCACAGAGGTCCCAAACCCTGTGCTCTGGCTTGATCCCAGGTCCTGATGCCTGCCAGGACCTTGCCCAGCTCTGTGCACACTTGGGGGCAGTGCTGTGGGATACTGCCAATCCCCTATCGCACAGCAGGGATGGTGAGGAGCTCAGATAGTGGTCCCCGATCCAGCACTGCCCCAAGCTGCTTCCTTCTTCATCCCTGGGCATGAAGGAGGAGGCACCCCCCGCCTCTCCCTCAGTGAGAACATTTTCCTGAACCCTAGAGCAGCTGAGGGGCAAGGAGGGGGTGCCAGTTTGTTCTCAATCCCCCACAGCCCCCCTGCTCCCCGCACAGACCACACATCTTACACAGGGTTACAAAGCACATTGGTTGAAGGGAACTGAACTCAGTGAAAAGATAAATCCAACCACGCGGCACATCTGAAAAAAATAAATTACTTTCAAGATACCATCATTTGCTGGGGCTGGGCTGGGTATGCCTCCCCTGGATATGCCACTGGCTGCAGCTTTGGACCCCAAGCTGTGGGCACCGACTGCGCCTTGAGCTTCTATGAAAATACTCTGTTCTGTGCCCCAGAGCCTGGCACAGGGAGCCCTGGGGCGAGCAGAAGGGCAAACCCACCTCCTCCTACAGGCAGGGGCTTCGCCCCCTGGGGAGCCTGGGAGAAGCCCTAGCGCAGCTGAGGGGGAACCCA
Organism: Dendrocincla tyrannina; assembly: GCA_035047865.1. Lineage (NCBI taxonomy): Eukaryota > Metazoa > Chordata > Aves > Passeriformes > Dendrocolaptidae > Dendrocincla > Dendrocincla tyrannina. The sequence continues at coordinate 677,002 of JAWWMP010000018.1, forward strand.
GGAGGTAGAACAGTTAGTGATGCTCATCATCTTGCCCCACTGTGGCCCTTCCACCCTTATCCATTCAGTAATTTTCTGGGTTGTGCCTCCCCTGCCCACAGCTTCAAGTCACAGGGCACAGGGTGCAGGCAGGGGGGCAGCAGCAGAGCCATGGCAGGCCTGGCAAAGAACATATCCCTGTGTTCTCCAACCCCGGCAGGAACCCCCCCCTCCAGTTCTAGGGGCTCTGGCTGAATGCTGCAGCCCCTCTTACCCCACCAAGCCCCCACAGCCCTGCCAGCCTTGGCTACAACATGTTGTAGTATGCCATCTCCTTCATGGCCTGCTCGGCCAGCGCATGCTCATCTGGGGGGTTGTCCACTGCCCCGTAGCCATAGGAGTTCTCTTCCTCGAAGTCATCCATCTCCTGCTGCCCGTCCAGCTCAGCGTGGTCAGTCCCAGCCAGCTCCATCATGGCATCTAGGAGTCAGCACAGGGACACGCAGTGACAGATGTGCTGGGAGGGCCAGGCCAGCAGCTCCCCCCTTCCCTGTGTTTGGAGCCCAGAGATCCCTGGGAGCTGCTGCCCTGCTCAATCTAGGCCACTTGTGGGAGCAGCCCTTGGGCAAGGAGGCATAAACTCGCCACAGCACAGCCCACCTCACAGAGCCATTGACACTGCTGGGGGCAGCCACAGTGCCCAGTCCATGCTGGGGACCCACCTTGGCTGTCCAGGCTGATGTCCATCACCCCATGCTTGACCTTCATGTGCCGGCTGAGGTTGCCCTTCAGGTTGAACTTGCTGGAGCAGTAGGGACACTTGAAGGGCTTGCTGCCAGCGTGCAGGTGCATGTGCCCCAACAGGTTGTACATGCGGTTGAAGGACTTTCCACAGACCTGCCAGCAGCAAGCCTGTGGTCAGCCAGGGCTCCCCAGCACAGGGGGCACCCCCAGAGCTGCCAAAGGCTTTGCAGAGCAGACCTTACCCCAAGGGTTACCCATGGCTTCCACCAAGAGTAATGGGGCTGCTGCCCCTCTGGGGTCCCTTGTGGCTCCTGCCACATGCCCTCCTCCTGCTCTATGTGGGTGGCTTGAGGATGTGGTGCTGGGAGCTCCAGAGCATCCAACACTGGGCAGAGAGAGGCAGTGCTTGTCCTTCCATCAGGAACACTGCTCCCCCACAGCTTGGAGCAGATATTTCATGCTGAAGCAAGCAGGGGAGGCATCACAAATCTGATTCCAGTGCCTGAGGGCTCAGCCTGGCCAGATTCCCAGGGGCATAGCACAAAAGGACCATTCTCCCCCTCCCTGCCTCTGCCAGCCCCCCAGTCCTGCCGGTACCTTGCACTTGAACGGCTTCACAGGTGAGTGCACGATCATGTGGGTCTTGAGCGTCTGCTTCTGCACGAAGGTTTTGAAGCAGATGTGGCACTGGTAGGGGCGGACGCTGGTGTGGATCAGCATGTGCCGCTTCATGTTGGCCTGGAGTGTGAACTCCCGCCCGCACACCTCGCACTTGAACTCCTTCACACCCTGCCAGGGGTCGGAGAGCTGTGGACAGGGGCTTGGACAGACCCCCAGGTGCTGGAGGCACACAGGCAGTGCCAGGAATGGAGTAGGGACACCATGGGTGAGGGATGGGCTCCTTGTGCTGAAAGCCTGGCCCAGCCTGAACCTGGCAGCATGCAGGGACTGTGGGTGGGGGCTAGATAGGCTCTGTCCCAGCTCTGTGGCTCAGCTCAATTGCTCCCCGTGATAGAGCCCCTAGAAAAGGGCAAATCCTCACTTACAGGCCACCCAGAGGGGCTGTGGCGACTCCTGGCAAGGGCCCCCCAGGTCACCCTGCAGCAGGTCTGAAACTTCCTCCCCAAGGACGGAACCCCCAGAAGGACAGGGGCTGGGGCCCAAGGACCCCAACAACACCAGCCAGAGGTGCCACTGTCCACTCACCACCCATCCCTTTCGAGGCCTGGCCAGGGCTGGAGAGCACTGGGACACCCCTCTCCCCCAGCACCCACATCCAGAGCCAGCACATCTCCTCCAGACATGACAAGGGCAGAACCCCTGGGGATCCCCAGGCCCTACCTTGTGCGTAAGTGAGTGCTGCTTGAGGTGGTGGATCTGGCTGAACTCCATCCCACACTCGGTGCAGACAAAAGGCCGGACGTTCTGGTGCTTCAGCATGTGGTTCTGCAGCTGGCTGCGGTAGTGGAAGGACTTGCTACACTCCAGGCACTGGTAGAGTGTGGGGCCCTGGTGTGTGGCCAGGTGCCGCTTCAGCTGGGTAAGTGTGGAGAAGTCCAGCCCGCATTCCACGCACACGTGGCAGCGCCCACTCTCATGCTTCACCTCGTGTGCCTTCAGCTCGCTGGGGTAGGCAAAGCCCCGGCCGCAGAAGTGGCAGCTGTAGGGCTTGATGTCGGTGTGCAGCAGCATGTGCCGCTTCAGGTGGCTGGTCTGGGTGAAAGCTTTGCTGCACACCCCACACTTGTGCGGCCGTGTGCCCTGGTGGGTCAGCAGGTGGGTCTGCAGGTGGCTAGGCTGCTTGAACAGCTTGTTGCAGTGTGGGCAGGAGTGGGGCTTGATGCCGTTGTGGCCCAGGATGTGGGTCACCAGGTTGTACTTGGAGGTATAGGACTTTTCACACATGCGGCACTGCCAGCGTTTCTGGCGGTCCCCGGCCTCCACCAGGTAGGAGTCGTCGATCTGCACGTTGATGTCCAGCCGGTCCAGCTGTGCCTTCCTGCTGCGTTCACTGGTGCCGCTGGCTACCTCTGCCTCTAGCTCCCCCGGCTCCTGCCAGCCACAGCCCTGCTCGCTCTTCACCGGCTCAGGGTCCCCTGGCGTGGGGGCCTCCACCTCACCAGGGGACGGGGTGCCCCCCTCAAATGTGCCCGTGGTCCGCAAGGCCCCCGCGGGGCCACCATCTGTGCCACCACCCCCACGGCGGCGCTCGGTGCCCTCCAGCTCCCGGTGCCGGCGCAGGTGCCGCAGGCGCCGGGGCTTCCTGCTGAAGGTGCCCAGGTCAATCATCTTCATGGCACCGCTCTGCACGGCTGGCTCCTGGCTGGGCTCTTGGGCCTGGGGTGGGTGGCCATGCTGCCCCTCGCTCTCCTCGTCCCCAGCGATGGACACATCGTATGATGCTTCTGCTTCCACCTCTGCCTTCTCACTCTTGACCTTGGGCACCAGCCTCACAGGCGGCCGCTTCCTCCGCCGGGCATGCTTCTCCAGGGAGGACTCTGCCTCCAGGGTGTCCTCCTCCTGCCCATCCCCAGGTGCCTGCTCCTCACCCTCAGGCTCCCCAGGCTCTGCGGTGGTGTTGTCCAGCAGCTCCCCTGCCAGCCCTGGGAAGAACCCAGCAGGGGTGATGGTGGCCCCAAGCAGCTCATTATCGGACACGAGGCCCAGGACTGCAGCCTGTGCCAGGGACAGCACCACCACTGCATCCGTCTGCGTCCCGCACTCGCTGAACCGATTCATCTCTCACCGCTGGCCTAGACTGTCATGGCTGGGGAGGGAAAGACATGGTGATGAGCCCCAGCACCCCACTGCCACAGACACCATGCTACAAGGGGCTCATTCCAGCCATACTCCTTTCCCTAGCACCATCCCCACTGAACCCTGGACTGATGTGGGTGATGCCACTGTGTGTCCCCAAAACCACATGCTCCAGAATGTGGGGTCAACATGGCCCCAAGGAGGGCCAGGGAAGCTTGGATCCATGCCCACTGTCAACCTCTCTGGCTGGGCTATCAGTCAGACAGGGTCACAAAGGCCGGGGTCTGGCTCCTTGCACACCCTTAAGCTCTCAGCAGTGACTCCCAAAAACAGGTGTTCACATAATCTGGGGACCAGTCACAGCCGAGAGTGGCTCTGTGCTCTGGCAGGAGCGAGCAGGAGCAGCAGCAGCACAGCAAGCGTGAGGGACAGAGCCCAGACCCACCAAGACCACCAGGATGTGGGCAGGCTGCCTGGCAGCAGGCAGAGGCTGCTCTGGGCTCAGCACCGGTGCCTGGCACACTCACCCAGGGGAGCCCAGCACCACTACAGCATGAGGGGAAGCACAGGGCCCCCCTCACCAGCCAGCGAGGACAGGCAGGGATGTGCCTGGAGAACTGCTGCTCCCTCCCACTGAAGAGCATTCTCCTAAATACAATTATTTCTGCAGCTACAACAAAGAGAAATCCTGTGGGGGAGGTGAAACAGGGATATACTCTGAGCCAGATCCCCTGCCTAGTGTGAGGGGATCCCAGGATGAACCACAACTCCGGAATGGAGAAACCTGTCAGTGCCTGGATATCATGCCCACAGCCAAGTCAGCTGCCGGGACATGGAGTGTGGCCCAAGACACCGGCCTCTCTGCTTCAGGCAGCTGTCTGCTCCTGCCGACCCCTTCATGGCCTGGTGAGGTGGCCCATGTGTCCCCTCATGCCAGCGTCATGCCCTGTGAACACCAGCCACAGCACATGGCATGGGATGGGGAAGGGGAAGACCCAATGAGACAGAGAAGGGGAGCAACACCAAGTGTGGGGGCTCTGCTGCCCATGGACACCTGGGGTATGCAGCCTCTCCTCAGTCCCCTCCTGTCTTCTGGGCCACCATGGGGCTGGCACTGGGCACAGCACGGGTGACTCTTGGCCGAGGGTGAGACACACCCCTTGAGGGGATGCTGCCCAGGCTGGAGTTGACAGGGACATGCTGGGGAGAAGATGGATGGGAGGAAGGTCTCAGCCAAGCACCCCTGTCTGCCCAGGAACCCTGGAGAGGCAGCAGAAGGGGATCAGGAGCATAGGGGAGGTGGGCAGGAATGGAGGGGAGGGGCGGCTTCAGGCTGCAGGGAGGAGGTGGAGAGGAAGAGGATGGGGGAGGATGAATGTGGAGGCAGCAAAACAAAGCAAGCAGTGGGGAAGGGTGGTGGCAGGAAGAAGGGGAGGGGTGGGAGGAAGAAGAGGGAGCAGCCAGGGAGAGCTGGCATGCACAGCACAGCCCCCGGGACCACACCCTGGTGGAGGGGATCCTTTTTCCCTGTGGGGCTCCATGGGGTGCTCTGTGCTGCCCATTGCAGGCAGGGGAGAAGGGACATGGGAAAGGAGACCCAGCTGCTCTCCCCATGTCCCTTGCACAGCAGAGGGTCAGTGGGCGCCCCAGCACAGTGCCAGGTGTTTGGGCCCCAAAATGAGCACCATGAGATGAGGGAGCTGCCAGACCGACACACGTGTCCGCCAGACCAGCACCAGGGAGTCTTACCACACCAAACCAGAGGCTTTTAGGGGAAAGTAAATGTGGATTCCTACTCTGGGCACTGGGGAAAGGGGATGAGCTCTGCTCCTCAGCTGGAAAACCAAAGCCTTGTGCTGCACAAGCTTCATGCACTTGCCTCCACTGAACGCACGAGCCCTGGGGCACAGGACAGGAGCTTTGCTGTCTGAGGCCACGGCGCTCCAGAGCTGCGGCTGCAGCTGCGTGAACACTACATGGGGAAGTGGGAACAGGGCAGAGGCAGCTGTTTCACTTCCCGCTCTTACTTCCCTGTTCATGCCTCGGGACTTGCCACGCCAGCTGGAAACACCCTTTCCCAACACACTGGCAAGTGAGGTGGGGTCACGTACTTCAGCTACCCCAGAAAACCCTCAACACCCGAGTGAGGAGCACTACCGGCACCCCTGCACTCCAAGGGAGCCACTTCCAGCCTTGCTCCAGCAGCCAAAACAGAAGTCCTGGGTCCATCGCCATGACGGAGCGCAGTCCTGTGCTGCCATGGCTGGTCCCACTGGGAGCAGTCACTCTGGTGAAGCAGGACAATGCCGGAGGCTGGACCACGCAGAGCTCCTGGACACTGCACAGACTCCTGTCCCAGTGCTGATCCCCATTGCAGGACATCCTTTGCAGGATTCCTTTTTCAGGTCCCCTGTGTGGGACTCCCATTGTAGGATGCTTTGCAGGACTCCCAGTGCAGGAGCCTTTGTGAGACCTCCATCACAAGACCCTCTGCAGGACCCCTCTGCAGACCCCCAGCTGCTGGTGCCCCGGGGGTCCCCAGAGAGGTTCCCAAGGGGCAGATGCAGCAGCACAAGCCCCGGGTGAAGCTCTTGGGGACTGGGGCTCAGCCCCAGCACGAATCGGGGCTCAGGCTGAGGAGGGGCCCTGGGCATGGGGGATGGGGGGTGTGTGTGCTAAAACTTTTCAACACTTTTTATCAGAAAATAGCTGATCTGATATTTGTGAGAAAACCTTTGATTTTATTTTCCTTCCTTTCTCAAAAGCAGCTTTCATTTAAATTTAATAAAGGGGAAAGCAAGCTTTCATCTTGTCTGCAGATTTCACAAAAAGCTGCTGAACCCCCCACAATTCCAAACAGAATAATGTTGTTTTCTTGAAAATCACAGCAACTAAAGTTATTCCTAAACCTGACCCAGCATGTCTGTCCTGAACCAGTCCAAGGATTTGGGATTCACCTCGACTTCACTGCCCAGCCCTGGCTCTGTGCCGGTGGCATGTGCAGAGCGGCTCTGGTTGCTGTGGTGGACCTGAAAGCAGCACTTTTCACCCCAGAACTGATCCCCAGCACAGAGGAGCTGCTGTAAAAAAGAGCCAAAGCTCCAACAAATGGGGAGAGGCTGCGCAGGGCCAGGTGCTGCTGCCACCAAAAGCAAACACATTTAAATTCAGTCAGTGTCTCCAGATAGATACAATCAAACTACATTTTTAAAGGAAAACTTTGTTTTAAGGAAAACTTCTCTAGAAAAAAGAATCCTCTACTGACTGTCAGTGGATCAGAGAGCGGCCGCTCCCTTCAGCCTCTGAGTGAGCGATGGACGTGACATCACACGTGTTACTGAAGTGGTTCTGGGTGGAGGAAGCATCATCGTCTTTGGGGGCTTTGGCTTCACAAAACAAAGGACACAACCTAGGATTTGCAGCGGGATGTTGATAATGTTTTCAGTAAAGGCAGGTGGAAAACCAAGTCGGCAAAGTGAGGACCTGAGGTCCACGGGACAGACAAAGGCTTGGGGAGGAGTGGCCCCGTGTTGTCACAGCATGTCAAACCCTCCACACCTGCTCCACGGGTGCTTCCTCTGAACACAGATTTGGGGGATTCTCACCCTGACCACTGTGTCCATCAGTCAGAAGCAAATATCTACCCCTTTGAAGCCATCTGGCTATTGGCAAACTCTGACTGGGAGGGAAAATGGCTTTCAAATAACCAGAGGTTACCGCTGCTGCAGAACAAAGGTGTGTGGAGATGGAGCCACCTGGTTCCTCCATCACCAGTCAGGAATGTGGGATTCACCCATGGGAACTGGGGTGAGAGGGTCATGCTGGGGGCAACAGCCAGTGCTGTGGCCGCTCACTGCGGAGGGATGGAGCTGCCATCCTAAATGTTCTTCCCAGCACACAGGAACCCATGCTGAGCTTGAACACCCCTCTCCTGCTTCCCGTTCTGCTGGGAATCCATTTTAAACTCCTTCTGAGACTGAGACTCCATCCCTCTCCTCCTCCATCCATCCAGCCTCCATCCCTCTTTTCCTTCATCCCTCCCTCCTCCACCCCTCCATCCCTCACTCCTCCATCCCTCTGCTCCTCTATTCTTCTGCTCTTCCATCCCTCCACCCCTCCATCCTGCAAACCTCCATCCCTATGCTCCTTCATCCCTCTGCTCCTCAATCCCTTGTTCCCCACCCCCAGCATCCTCTGTTTCTCCATCTCTCCGTTGCTTCCTCATTCTTCCCGTTTCCCTGGCAACACCCATCTCTAGCCGAGATCTGTCCCCTCTCTCCCTCTTATCTTTCTCTCTCTCTTTCATCTCTCTCCTAATCTCCCTCTCCATTTCGAACCTCTGTCCTTTGCTTTCCTTCTCTCTCTCTCTCTCTCTTCATCTTCTCCTTCACCTTCTCTATCTCGGGGTTAGAATTATTTGGATCTCACTTTAAATAAATGAACTGTTTAATTAACCACTGGGCCCTGGCCCCTCTCCTGCCCGGCACAGGACTCCCGCCTGCACCCTGAAGTGCCCCTTGGCTGAGGACAATGGTGTGACCCGCACCCTGCCACTCCTCCTCCAGCTCCTGTCTGACAGCAGGAGGCAGAATTCAGGATCAGGCACCCAGACCCTGCCAGCTGCCTGCACTCTCCCAACACATACTGCCCTGAAGGGCAGATGAGGGGTCCCCACTTTGCAGGGTCATTGCACTGCCTAGAACCATGGTTTTAGGAGGGAGGAACACCCCAGGCATGCACTGCACTCCCTACACTGCCTCCATAGTGGGACACAGGTGCTGAGCCCCAACCTTCAGCCCCCTCTTGTTCAGGCCAGGTTTTACCCAAAAAAGGTCAGACCAGGTGATCCTTGAGGTGCCTTCAAACCTGGAATTCCATGACTCTGTGATCCTAACACAGCCAGCACAGAAGCTAGTGGCTCCTGTGCCATACATCAGCCTCAATGTCTATGTGATTTCAAAATAACCAGAGGGGACTAAAATTCATGGGGAAAAGTTGTTTCCTGAAAACCAAAGTTCTGTCTGCATCTGTTTGGCCATGGGAGTGATGGAAAAATGGGTGGAGGACAGGCTGCTTCAGGCTCTGGGGGCAGTAGGAAGAAGCAAGGGGCCTGGCTCTGGCTCAGGGTCACTTCCAGGGGACCAGTGTGTTGCGCACAGCCAGGAGCCCATCAGAGCAGGTCCATGGCCACCAGCACCGTACCTACTCCAGGGAGGTTTTGGGAAACTCCTGTTCTGGGATGGGCTGAGCCAGCACTCGGCTGCGGCCGAGGGAGTGGGAAACCTGCACTTTCTGAGCAGCCAAAAGTGCACCAAAGCTGCACCAAAGCCACTGATGGTTCATGCCTGGAGCAGTGCCTAGGCTGGGAGCATTTTGGGAGGAAGACTCTCCTCGCCCCCACCGCTGCCTTCCTGAGGAGCTCCCATTGCTGTGCCACATGACACAACATCTCCTCTCTATCAGACCAAACCCATCATGCTTCAGCCCTGATCTTTCAGCCCTTCTGCCCTCACAGCCTTTCCCAGAACATGGTGCTGGGGTGCCAGGACAACCATGACAGCAAGTGGAGCTGCAGGTAGCACCTGGAGCAGTGATGGGGCGACCAGCGTCATCCTGCTGAGCGAGAGTTTTCCTTAGACCGATTGGAATCACTGTGACTTCATGGATGTGTCCAAGACCGTTTCTGCCATTCCTTTGTGACCAAACCCCAGCACCTTATACCCCTCAAACCCAAGTGCAGTGATTGTTCATGACCAATGTCCACACTGGGCACCTGGCACTGTTCCGTTCTGGCACATCCCAGATTTCCCTATGGGCTTCTTGTGTGAACCTCTTGTTTCCCTTTGGAACAAACATGGCCTCTCCATCCCCATCCGTGTGCTGCACAGGTACGTGCTGCAGCAGAGAGCTCTGGGATCTGCCCTTAGAGCTCATGGTCACGTCATCCCTTAAAATGCTGCCACTCAGAAGCCCCAGCAGCAGGAAGAGCCTTTAAATTAGGTAACTGGTGTGGTGTGAGCCGAGGGAGAGGGGCTCCTCCTGCCTGGACCACGCTGGCAGGACGAGCACCCACAGTCCAGCCAAGGCAGCACCGACCCCAGACCCGCTGGTGCTTCAGGGGCTCCAGGCTTTGTCAGCTGTTTGGGACCAGCAGTGTGTGTGGCATGGTGAGGAACAGGGAGGACTCCCAGCCCTGCTGCTGTCCCAGCCTGGCTTCAAAGGCTTCACACAGAACCTTCGCTCTGCCTTGGAAAACAATTTTTGCTTTTAAGTGAAATAAACAGGGAAAGAAAAGACTTTCAAGTTCCTCCTTGCTGCAACGGCTTCTCCCCAGCACAGTCCCTTTCCTCTCCGAAAATAGCCGAGCTATTCAAAAGAGATGCGAGAAGAAAAAAGGAACTGAATAGAGGAAAAGGGAAAGAAAAAATGGAGCCCCAAGGGGGTGGAGAAAAACAGAATGAAAAGACAGCAAAAATAAAGAAAAGGGATGAAAAATAAAGGAGGGGGAAGAGAGAGACAGACAGAGGAGCTTTGAAAAGAAAGAATGCTGCCAGCCTGAATACAGGGAGCAGGAAAAAAGGGCCCTGAAAAGAAAGAGCCGGCTGGAATGACCTCTCATTCAGGGCTGTGCCAATCACTGCTGCGATGGAAATCCTTTCTTCTTCCCTGCATTCTCTCTCTTTCCAGCGGGGGCAGAGGGAAGAGGAAGAAAAGGGAGTTAATTCTCAGCATAGCAGAAAATAAATCTGCTCTTTGCGAAGTCCCTGAAAGGCACTGAGGCACTGACAAACCTGCACTCACACATGCAGATGGGGACAGAAAGGAAATGGGACTGAGCAGTGCTGGGCAGGATGTCTTCACCACCTTACCAGCCCTCTGGAAAGCCAGGGAACAAACACTGGGAGCAAACAAATCTGTAGGAAAAAGTGAGGGTTCAGGTCAACCCCCAAACCTTGCAGGGAAAGATGAGGGATGGTCATAGCAGATGCAAAACTGGGGGCCTGATCTTGGGCTGGGTTCTGCAGGGAGCTGGGGGAGAAGGGTGGGTGCAGCCCCCTCACCCTACAAACCCCAAAGCCCCCAGCACCCAACCCTGCCCAGAGAGGCCCAACAGTGCTTTTACTGGGGTCTGCAAGCCCCAGCACCATCCTGGCTACGGGTGGGAACCACAGGGACAGGGCTTGTGATCCCACATGTCTTGAGCCCATGTGGGATCACTCCTGCTTGGCACTGCTCCCTCTCAGCATCTCTTGGGGCAGGGGTTAATCATAAACTGCTGGGGTCTTGGGGCAGAGCCATAAACATGGCCAGAGGTCAGAGGAGACAACACACAGGAGCTCAGGCACCCCTCTGTGTTTGTAACCCAGCTGGCTGCCAAAGGGAAAAACCAACCCAAAAGGGTACAAATGGGAGATGTGTGCCACCCCAAAGGGAACAAGGGCTGCCCAGTGGGATGTGAAACAGCTGCTCATGTGTGAGGACTGAGGGAAGATCCCCACATCGGGAAGGATCTCACTTCAGGGCCTCACTTTCAAGAGCATTGCTGCCCTTATCCTTGGGAACAATTTTAGTCCAGTTTTGATATTCCTATGTGTGGAGCCCATCCATGCCACACGACAATGGCTCCTGGGCCTGGCTGTCCCTGTCCCCCTGGGTTCCGTCCTGCACTGGGCTCCAAGGACAGAGAAACAGGGACATGGGACTGGCCCGCATCCAGTCATGGCACCAGGTATGACCAACCAGAGTTAAAGGCTGGGAGGAAGGTGAACACCCTGGATTGCAAGTGATTCTGCTGACAGGTTCAATATTCCCATGTACCAAGCACTGGAAAGCAAGCCCTGTGCCCCCGCACCCATATAGACATTACCCCTCACACTATGATTGCCAGCACCAAGGCAAACAGGGGCAGAAATCTCAGCACAGCCCAGCATGGGCATGCACAGCTCCCTGCTTCTCTCCTGCAGCTTATCCTGGGCAGGGGCAAGGGGTTCCCAGAGCCCTGCAGGGCTGGGGGCTGCCCACTGCCCACAGGGAAGCTATGCCCACTGCATGTGGGCATTGCTGAGCTCTGCCACTGGCAACATATCCGCTGTCTCCGCTGCCAGACTAGGTAGTAAGTTAATCATAGCCAAAGGGCTCTAATTTGAGTGTGATAATTAATACTTGACCGGATAATCTTCTGTGTGTAAATGTGCCAGTCCCACAATCACTCCCAGCAGAGTCGGCTCCAGCAGCTGGGTTGGGGCTGTGCTAGGGACAGGCAAGGGGCTTCTGGCCAAGGGGACGCTTCATGTTGTGTCTGCTCTCTCAACTGCAGATTTTGAGGCTGTTCTGACTCCCAGGATGTCCCTGAGCATGACACCAGTGACTGCGGTTTGCCTTGGCGAAGGGAGAGGCATCAGCAAACCTGAGCAAGGCAAAGCACAGCTGAACCAGCACGGGAGACAAGGACCTCCAGCTCCACGGCCTGGGAATCACCTCCAGCACATGGAACCTGCTGTGGAACTCAGCCCGCACAGCCCAGTCCTAAACACCGAGAGTGCCATTTCCTACAGCCCAGAGATGAAGGGAGGAGTGGGAATTGGAGCTTTCCACAGTGGGCAGGCAGAGCTGCAGGCAGGAACCAGGGAGCACTGAAAACCCTCCCACCCGCACCAGGCACTGGTCTGGGTCCTCCTGGAACGTTCCACTCCCAATTTTCTGGTAACAAGGCTCTTGGACGTGTCACACCATTTCAGGAACAACCCCGGCTGCACAGCTGCCAGTGCCACTTCTACTTTCAGATCCCCAAGGTGGTAAGCATTTCGGATCCTTTTCTGTGCAGCTGAGCAGGTCAGGGAGGAGTGTTTGGGAGGCTGGGTCAGATGGAATGGAGCAGAAGGCACCAAACAAAGGTTCCCACTGTGGGCAGTTTATGAACTCCCAGCTCAGGACTGAACCAAGGGAGTGACTGTGCTGAGCCAAATGTAGAAGACACAGTGCTCCTGTATGGCCCAAAGCCAGATGTTCTCTCCCACTCCCCATGGCCCCAGCCTGCCTGCAGGGCCGATGTCTTTGAGATCCACGGCAGCCTGGGACCCTGCTGTTTTTCCCCAGAGGAATGCAGGGGTCTTCAGTCTGGGGATGCTGCTCTGGCTGCACTCTGCTGCCAAGTTACAGGGCTGGGGTAAAACGCAATTCTCGCTCACAGCACATGTGTTTGTGTGTGCCACCACACCATGAGAGCTCCTGCACTGCTCCCAGCTCCAGAGGCAGAGGGATATTACACAGACACACACATCTCTTGAAATGGAGTTCAAAGAACAGGGTCTGGCACTGCTGTCCGGAGTGTGTCACACCTTCTGGACTGTTGGCACAGACACAGTCCAGCACACCAGGAGCTGTGCCCAGGGAGTGATGCTCAGGGCTCTGCACTTCTTGCTGTTCCACTCCTGAAAATGGAGCTGATGCTGGGTGAATCTGGGCTGGGGGTACTAGGGGATGGATCACCTGCCCGGACAGGGCTCATCAGATGATACAGAGAGATGCAGTGGGCAAACCCCATCTGTAGCTGCAGGCTGGGGATATGTGCACTATTTACTCAGCCCAATTAATACATCCCAAGGCCTCAGTGAGGCTGGGCTGTCTCTGCTTTGACTCCAGCAGTCCTGGCTTGCCCTGGGGTCTATGCCATCCCCCACTCCCTGTTTTCATCCCAATCTGCACAATACTTGTACTTTGTTCCCTTTCTTCTGTCAGCCATAAAGTCCCACAAACACACACAATATTCAGCTGTTGAAATAATTTCTTCCTATATGTCCCATGTGGATAATCCCAAAACCCAAACAAACCACCGGAGCCCCCATAAATCAGGGCTCGCTCTCAGCAGGTGATGGCCCAGTCAGGCCCCCTGGTACGTGTGGAGCAGCCAAGGTATGGACGGGGACAGATGAGGAGGGATTCAGCAGAGAGGTTCAGCATGCCAATGGAGAAGACTCATCCAGCTCTGCCTACAGTTCTGCCTCTGAGAAAGTGTTTTTTTCTCCAGTGGACACCCCCGGCCCTGGATCAGAGTTCCTCCAAACGGCAGCATTAGCCCCCAGTGAGCCCCAGGCCACGGGAACATGTGAGCCAAGGCTAGAATAATGGAATCACTAAGGTTGAAAGAGCCCTCTAAGACCATTGTGACCAACCATTCCCCAGCACTGCCAAGGCCACCAAAGTGTCCCCACATCCATACAGGTTCTGAACACTTGCAGGGCTGGTGCCTTTGTGCACAGTGAGCACAGAATGGCCATGGCGAGGATGAACTGATGGCCCTGGAGTAAAACCAAGGGCACAGCCAGGAGGGCAGGTTGATCCATGCCTGGGAATGGCAACTCTCAGCCAGCTCAATAAATGAACAAAGATTGGATTGGCACAGAGCAGGAAGGTGTTTGAGCTGGGAGTTTATAGTACCTCTGTTGTGGATGAGAGAGGGGTCAGGACTCGAGAGTGGAAAGTCCTCTGCAAGGAGGGAAAGCCTCACAACCCCTGTGGATTGTCCGGGAAGGGGAGAACCTCCTGGGAAAATTCATCCTTACCACAACAACTGCTCTTCCCAACAGCAGCCACCAGCCAGATCAGTACTGGGCATCCCTGATCTGCCTGGCCACGGACAGTATCTCCCAGGAAGGAAGCGACGAGCAGGTCCAGGCTGCCCTGGGGATTCTATGATCTCAAAGGTCCTTTCCAACCAAAATAATTCCATGGTTCCAAGGGGAGAGAGAAGTTCTCCCTTGAGAGCAGCCCATCATGGGCTGGACAAAGAGCTCCTCAAGGGAAACCTCCCAGCCCCCTTCTCCAGCTTGCTCCTGGATTCCCAGTCCTGAGCCCACAGGCACTGAGATGTCCCCAGCCCCCAGTTTAACCCCCCCAGCCAGGGGCTGCTGTGGAGGGCTGTAGGGAGGGCCCCAAGATGGTGGATGTCAGAACAGACTGAAGGTGAGGGAACACCAACTAGGGAGTATGTCAGAATCAAAAACTTGAAAACAAAAGCAGGGGAGAGACCGAGCTGGTTAAACCAGGATAACATGGCAAGGGAAGGGATGTCAGAAGAGAGGCAGGGAGGGGAGAATGGCCTGACGCCACAGAGAATGGGCACAAGATGAGGCTGCTGCCGAGAAACAGGAAAGATAAATTTAGAGGCAGTGGCACGCACTCTTCCTCTGGCAACTCTGCCTGTCCTTTCTCCCCTTCCTCTCCCTCCCTGGGTCACCCACCAGCACGGGCAGGACATGGGCTCCAGCCTGGCATGGCTCTGTTGGCCAGGGTTCAGTCCCAGCTATGCCCAGGGAGGGACCACAGCCCTTCCGCAGGGCTGTTTGGACAGCAAAGACTCCAGGCAAAGCAAAAGCAGCTCCTCACCATCCCATCCTGGTGCCGTTCGTGGCTCCCACCTGCAATGCCCAGGGAAATCCCATTCCCCAGCTGCAGCTCACACGCTGCCCAGCACAGTGTGCCGGGGTGCACAGTGCAGGGGCAGGAACACGGGTGGCCACGGACAAGATGTGGAAGTAAAACAATGAGCACATCCGTGTGTTGCTTCCTCCTCCCAGCCTGCTCTTCCCGAATGGGCGTGCCGAGATACCGCCCGGAATGGCCTGGTTGGGTTTGATCTCTGCCAAACTCAGGCTGGGTCGGTGTCTGGAGAGGAGAAGGCTCCAGGGTGACCTGAGAGCCCCTTCCAGTGCCTAAAGGGGCTCCAGGAGAGCTGGAGAGAGACTACGGACAAGAGCCTAGAGGGACAGGACAAGGGGAAATGGCTTCCTGCTGTCAGAGGGCAGGGTTACATGGGATATTGGGAAGAAATTCTTCCCCATGTGCGTGGGGCGGCCCTGACACAGGCTGCCCAGAGATGCTGTGGCTGCCCCATTCCTGGAAGTGTTCACGGCCAGGTTGTATGGGACAACCCAGTCTTGAAGCTCTGGGGCTGCAAGATGTAACTTGTCCTACCACAGCTCCCTGCTCTGTACAGCCATGGTGCTCCCCAGCACTCCGTTATCCCTGGGCTACCCCCAGATCCAATCTGGAGGAGATTCTTTTGAACTTTCTTCAAGTTTATCTTTGCCCTGCACATTAGAGCACCCAGACACTGGGTACTTCTTTACTAACAACTGTGACATTTTGCAAGGAACATTGTCCAAACGCTCTGAGAACCAGGAGGTGACAGCACAGGCAGCCTCCCTGTTGTCTAAATACAGACCTTCCTCTACGGCTCACCCCAGCAGGAGCACCTTCTTCCTGACTGCCATCCCACACTTCACTTGCTTTGGACAGAAATTGGGATTTAGGGAAAGCTATATTCCACTCAACCCCACTGTGACCCACAGCTGCTTGCAAGGACGAAGGAGGGTGTTCACAGGGATAAGGAGGAAAATGTGGGACAGAGGGACAAAGGGAAAATGTTTGTCACTGATCACAGTACCCAAGGTCAAGCCCTGCAAGAAGGGCTCAGCAGGGACCGTGACTCATCCTGAGGGCTCTGGCCATGGGCAGCACAGGGACTGCGGCACTGCCAGCACATCCCATCACAGCCAACCCACAGTATTCTTCCAGCCCTCCCAGCACATCCCATCCCAGCCATCCCACAGTGTCCTTCCAGTCCCACCATGTCACCTCCATGGCATGTGTGCCCTGAGCAGGTGTTTGGACCATTCCAGATGCTGGCACTTGTGCCTGGGCAGGTGAGCTCTGTGGGTTAGGGATGTGATGGGGCTTGGGAACTCAAAGCTGGGAGTGGGTGGTGGATGGAAAAGGCAGCAAAGGTCACAAATTCGGCGGGAATTCCCCCAGCCCGTCAGGGCAGCACTTGGCTCCTCATCATCCCCTCACTGGCCCTGAACTGGCAGACCCCAGGGATGTGCTCAGAGACAGGGCTCCAGCAGAGGCCGAGCTGGACCTGACTTCTCCACAAGGAATAACTGTAAAATAAAGGAGTGTTGGCAGCCCCTGTCCCTTGGGATGTGACACTGGCACGTTCCTGGTGGTACAAACCCACCTCTTCGCCGATTCCTCAGCATTCTCAGATGTTGAGCAGAGCAGGACAGGGCCTGTGCTCTTCCCTCTCCACACGACGATTCCCCCAAACTAGTTGATAAATGGCCCAATAAACCCATCCGAAACAAACACTTTCTCAGGGATTAAACCAAACCCAAAATGTCAACATGAGGAGCCTCGACCCAGCACCACAGGAGATGTTCCACTCCCACGGCTGCAGGGACCCATGTCCAACGCTCTGAGTCTGACCCTCAGTTTGTGTGGGACTGTGTCCTGGTGTGTAGCAGAGCTTCAGCTCCCTTTTCTCATCTAGAAGAGATGCAGTGTGACCCATAAAGAGGGCACTAATGGCGGAAGGCTGCTCACAGGAGAGGAGCTGGACCCAGCCAAGGGGGATGTGACTGGCTCCACAGCTGCTCCTGCAGTGAGGACACTGTCAACTGGGTTGGAAGCAGGGGATGGGTCACAGCCTGGCCAGTGCTGCCCCAGCTGCTGCTCTCCATGGCTAGCCAGGGATTGGGCATCCCTGGGGGCTCCAGCGGGAATGCTGAGGCCAGTCCCTCCATGCTTGGGGTCTCCCTCCAAACTAATATGTGTGTGTTCAATCCTGAGGCCAGCCCTGATCATCCACATGAGCCAGGTGCACTGTGTGGGAGCTGCTTGGATCGCCGGCTCGGCCGGGCCGGTTCAAACCCGGGATACTGCAGCTGCTGAGGTGAAGCCAGGAATATGGTGTAGGGAGTGGGAGTGTGGCATGGGGTGCAGGATCATGGTGTGGGACATGGGAGTCTGATGGAGCTGCTGCCTTTGGACCTGCGGGGAGGCTTCAGGTTCTGGACCTGGGGGGAAGTCAGGCTCTGTAGCTGGGGGAGGGAGGTCAGGGTCGGGTCCCTATGCAGGTTGGCTGCAGGCTGCCCCCATCCCCTCTCATCACTCCCCTTCTCTGCCCACACGGCTGGTCACAAGGAAACTCCTAATACTTGTTTAGTTAGCTAATTATAACTAATTTATCCACCGCACCCTGTTGATGACCAGAGGGCTCGCATGCAGCTCCCCGCAGTGCCTCGTTGGGGTGCACAACACAAAGCCCCCCGGCTCCCACGCGGCCCCCACGGAGCACTGAGGGTTCCCACCCTGGGAAATCCTGGGGTGCTCCACGACAGAAGGCAAAGCGGGTCCTGCCTCGTATGGGACTGACTCACGGAGTCACTCCCCGCATTCCACCCCTCCAGGGCACTTTGTCGCCGTGAACACGGGAGGTTCCTACCCGGGACCCTCACCACTGGTTGGTCCCAAACACCGTGGAACTGTCCCCAAACTTCGGGCGCGACCCGCGGGTCCCTCCCGGCCGCCGCCGCGACCCCCCGATGCCCGGGCGCTGCCCGAGCCCGACCCGTCGAGCATCGCTCCCACACGCCATTCCGACCCCCCTTCCGCAACAGGTCAGGCCCCCCCTCCGCGCCCTCCCCGCAACTTTTCTGGCGGAGAAAGTTTGCGAGCGGCCACGGGGAAAGTTCTCGAGGGGTTTTCATGCGGAGAGGCGGCCCCAGGCGCGGAGCGAGGAACCCCCTCGCCCTCCCCGCTCCTCCCGGTCCCTCCCGCCGCCATCGCTCCCGTCCCCGTCGCGCGGGGGAGGAAGGCGGCGACATCCCGGTGTCCCCGCTGCTGTCCCCCCCGCTGCTGTCCCCCCCCTTGGGGTGCTTAAGGGGCACGGGGGAGGCCGGTGAGGACTCACCGGCGGCTCCACGGGGCGGCGGCGGCTGCTCCGGGCCCGGCGCTGGGTGCGCAGGAAGGAAGAAGGAGGGAATGAGGCAGGGCTGACGTGAAGGGATGCAAAGCAGCTCCTCCTAACTCGCCCGCCCTTCATCTTCCTCCCCCTCCCCAACTTGCCCGACCACCGCGAACGCCCCCCCGCCCCCCGCCCGGTGCAGCAGCATCGCCCACCGGAACCGGGGCCGCCCTCGGTACCAGTTTGGGGAGACAAAGGTGGGGGAAATGGG
Source organism: Dendrocincla tyrannina (assembly GCA_035047865.1). NCBI lineage: Eukaryota > Metazoa > Chordata > Aves > Passeriformes > Dendrocolaptidae > Dendrocincla > Dendrocincla tyrannina. The sequence goes on from JAWWMP010000018.1 coordinate 695,499, forward strand.
GCTGGTGGTGGTCGAAGGGGACCCACATGCCTGTGCGATGTCCCTTCCAGCGCCCCAGGGGTCATTTTCTACTTCCCCCTTCTTTTCTTTTTGAGGGGTTACCACCCCTAGAGTGATGCCGGGGCGGGGGAACGCCCTTCCCAAGGGACCCATATCCTGGCTGGGCATTGCTCTCCTCTGCTGTGATGGTGGGAACGATCATGTGCACCCCAAAAAGCTTGTAGGGGTTGATTGCAAGGACCTCCCTTCCCCCAGAATGGGATGAATGGAACTGGGGATATTACAGGAATTGCAGGGTTTTGGCGGGGGTGCTGTTCACCCCCACAAGGAGGTGGAGGGAGAGGCCGGGGTCTGCAGGGGTGGGATTACAAGAGGTGACCAGTCCCCACCGGGAGGAGGGGGACGGGATGTGGTGTGGGAAGGGAAGTGAGTGGTCCAGGAATTGAAGGGGTTTGGATAGGGGGTGCTGTTGGGTCCCCCAAGAAGGTGGAGGGAGATGTTGAGCTACATGACCGTGAGGATGTGGTAGCAGGAGGCAGCCGGTCCCCAAAGGGAGGGATGGGGATGGGATGTGGCTTGGGAAGGGTAGCCAAGGGTCTGCACGGCTGCGGTTCTCATGGTGAGGAGGAGGAGGAGGAGGAGGAGGGTCTCCTCCCCGCGGAGGAAGGAGCACGCGGAGGCGGCCGGGATTCGACGGGTGCGTCGGGAGATTCCCATCTCCATGGAAGCAGGTGGCGCCGGCCACACGAATCGCGGCAGAGTTTGTCTCCACACGCCGCCCTTTGTCTGGGCTGACTTCTGCTTTTCCGATTTTTTGTGTTCTCGGTGCAAACTGAACTTCCCGCTCTGTCCCCGCTGCCGGAGCTCACACCCCCTGCCCTGTCGAGGGGCTGCCCAGCACCCCTTCACGTCCCCGACGGCCTTTCGGAGCCCGGACCCGGCCGGCGACACCGCTCCCCGACCCGCCGCTGCCCTGTCCGCGTTCCCAGCCCGGCCTCGCCCCGCGCGTGGCCCCAGAACGGCTCTGCCCGCGCAAACATTTGCCAATACGGATGAGAGACGCGGCAGAGGGAATTTCGCTCCTCCGGATTCCCGCGGGGCCCCAGCCGGGAGCGCACCCGGACCTGGCACGCCGTGGAGCACGGAGCGGGACACGGAGCGGGGCACACCCGGGGGCGTCGGTGCGGGGCACACCCCGGGGCTCGGTGCGGGACACGGAGCAGGGGACACCCCGGGGCTCGGTGCGGGACACGGAGCAGGGCACACCCCGGGGCTCGGTGCGGG
>JAWWMP010000018.1:697945-725454 GCA_035047865.1 Dendrocincla tyrannina
GCCGGAGGTGTTGCGGGGCTCGGGGGGGCTGGGGGTGTCCCGGGAGCAGGGACGGTCAGTGCGGCGTGGGGAGCCCGGCCGGTGCCCCGGCCGTGTCCTTCGCGATGCCCCGGCTCGCCCACGGCTGGCACCGGCTCACGGTGTCCCCGGGGCTCCACGGGCCGGACGTGCGCCCGTGGGTGCCCACCCAGTGTCTGCCCCCCGCAGGCGGAGGAGGCCCAGCAGCAGATCATCCGTGACACCTTCCACCTGGTGCTGAAGCGCGATGACCACATCTGCAACTTCCTGGAGTGCGGCAGGTACGGCGCCGGCGAGGGGCTGCGCCGGGCTGTGACCCCAGAGCCCTTCAGCTCTCCCCGTGTCCCCACAGCCTCTTCGGCGGCTCGGACTACAAGCTGATCTACCGGCACTACGCCACACTCTACTTCGTCTTCTGCGTGGACTCCTCGGAGAGCGAGCTGGGCATCCTGGACCTCATCCAGGTGTGTTCCTGCAGAGCCCATCCCCTGCCCCACCACCTTTCAGGTGCAATTTGTACCTGTGGCATCCCTGTGCCAGCCCTTCTGGAAGGCCTGAGAAACTGCTTGGGGGCCACAGTGGGAAGGGGAGCTGCATGTGCCCTCTGAGCTCATACACAGCTGCTCTGTCTGGTAGCAGAGGGGGAGAAGCCAACTCAAATGGATGGCTTTAAAAAGGAGAACCATAGAATCACTTAAGGGTGGAAAAGACCCTTAGGAGCATCAAGTCCAAAAGTTAATTCCAGAATCATGGAATTCCAGGTTGGAAGGGACCTTGGGTATTGTCTGGTCCAACCTTTCCGTTCAAAGCACGGTGTAGACAAGGCCCAGCACCTTGGCCAGATGCATCTGAAGGTGCCCAGCCTTTTGGAATCCAATTACTTCCTCTGTAAGATTATTCCGATGGCTGAGTGTTTTGTTTGGGAAAAAATTTCCTCTTGTGTCTAGCTGAAATCTCCCCAAGAGGAACTTGTATCAATCACCCCATGTCTTTCCATATGACTCCTTGTACGAAGGGAGTTTCCAGCTTTTTAGGCACCCTTTAAACACCAGGACATGGGGAAAAGGTCTCCCCAAGCCTTCTTTACTCCAGGCTGAGCCCTCGCCACCTCTCTCAGCTGCTCCTGTGCTCCAGCCCCTTCCCCAGCTCTGTTTTTCTCCCTGGACGTGCTCCAGCCCCTCAATGTCTCTCTTGTCATGAAGGGCCCAGAACTGCTGGAGGGGCCCCAGCAGTGCCAGCACAGGGACGGGCACTGACCTAGTCCTGCTGCCACACTATGGCTCGTACAGGCCAGGTGCCGTTGGCCTCCTTGCTCACTTGGGCACACCTGAGCTCACGTTAAGCACTGTCACCAGCACCCCCAGGGCCTCTTCCATCTTTCCAGCTGCTCTGTCCTATTCCTGGAGTGTTCCATGGGGTTAGTCTTGCCTGGTCTTTGTGCTAACTATCAATCTTACTGCCTCAGGTGTTTGTGGAGACACTGGACAAATGCTTTGAGAATGTCTGTGAGCTGGACCTCATCTTCCACATGGACAAGGTGGGTGGTGGGCTCCATGCTGCTCTAGAGCCTGCACTCCCACGGGCAGGAGGTGGCCACGAGAGTGTGGGAATGTCAGGGGTCACTGGGTGGGGAGGGATTGAGATCCTGAATGGGAAGCTTTCAGCTTAGAAAGCTGCCTGAATCATGTCCTTTTGACAAGAGATCTGAGTGCTGGGCTGCTCTGAGGGGTGAGCTGTGCCTAGCCATGGGGGTGTGGGGCTGTCCCAGCAACTGCCACTGGCACTGGGTGACCGTGGCCAAATGACAGGGTTCTGCTTTCCCGGGCTACACTGAAGGAAACGGGCAGGGTCTGGTGTGGTGCTGGGGCATTCTGCGTCTGCCACAGCTGACACACCCCTCAGGAGTCAACATTTTTCTACAGCTGCAGGGTAAAAAAGGGAAGGAACAATGGCTGCATGAAAAAAAAGGGACCGAACAAGGGGAGTGTTTGAGATTCAAAGTGCTGGGTAAACTTGGGTTTGAACCACAGCCTGTAATGCTTCCTCTTGAGTTGTACTGAGTTTCTGGGCGGAAACCATGGTCTTTGATTATCTCCTGGGTCATGAGGCTGAAGATAGCCAAGAATAGATAGCCAGGAATAGACTTGGAGCAGGGCTTGGCTTGGCTGAGGGTGCTGGGTTTGCATTGCTGTTGATCAAGATTTCCTTGCTTTGCTGAAGACAAAAACACATAAACAAAAAACAGCAGTGTGGAAAAAAAAAGAATGAAATGTCCCCTTTCTCTTGGTCATTCCAATTGGGAACTGGCAAGGAAGGGGAGTTGCAGGTCTGGGGGGTCACAAGGAAGGAAAGGGAGCAGGACTGAGGGTTCTCAGGGACAGGGAGTGAGCAAGTCTGGGGAGTTGCAGGGAAGAGGAATGAACAGGTCTGGGGCATCTCAGAGAAGGGGAGTCAGCAGGTCTGGGGGGCATCTCTGCATTCCCAGCTGCTGAGATCAGGCTTTGGCTTCACCGTTTGCCCGGCTGTAAACTTTCCAAAGTACCAGAACATGATTATCTTGTCAGCAAAAGCGTTTATCAAAGGTTTATCAGGGGAGGAATGAGGGAGAAGCAGCTGTGGGAGAAGCGGTGGCACTTGTCCAGGTCACCTCTGCCCACAGTGGGGGAGGATGTGCTCATGGGTTCTGATCCTGTGGCATGACGAGGACCCGGCAGCTTTTCACTCAGCCTTCCTCTTATCCTTACACGCAGCTGTACGCTCAGGTTACGCTGAGCCCCACAGCGAGCCTGCAGCCCCTGGGCAGGGCATGTCGCCCCATTGCCTGTCAGCTTTGCCAGCAGTGGTGGGGTCACCCTTCCTCTTGACCTCTCCTGCCTGGAAAAACGTTCAGGAGACGGGAATTGAAAGTTTCTGATAGAGGAGGCCCCAGCTCGCTTATCCCAGACTCTCTCAGCCTCTTCTTGTTTACTTCCTGTCCTGTGCTCCTGCTGCTTCCCAGCTTTGACTTGAGTCTTGGCCATTGTCTGTTGGTCCTCCCATCTATTTCTATATTTGGCACGTGTTTATTTCTCAGATGTGCTCGTGTTCCCATGTTTCCAAGAGCTTGGTTCCAAAGGGACAATGTTTGGAGTGCTGGGAATGTGCCAGTGTCTGCTGCTGAGCCCTGAAGGCTGTGTCACTCAGGTGCCCTGGCAGGGCCGTGAGTGTTGCCCTGGGCAGGTGCTGGTTTTGAACATCACCCCCCAGGCATGGGCTGGCTGTGAGTGTCCCTCTGGGCAGGGGCTGGCAGGAGTCCAGATGCAGATTTGGCTGCATCCTGTGATTTCTCTCTTTGCCTTAAGAGTCACCATGCACTGCCTGCAGCACAGGGGCTGTGGGACCAGAGTTGCTGCAGGCCTGAGGCCCTGCTCCTGCCATGGGAAGATGAAGGGGACATTGATCAGGCACCAGTGACACCAGTGCTTTTAGCTGCCAGCTTTGGGACCCCAACTTCAGAGCTGAAGAGACCTCTGTCACACGGGAAGGCTCAGGGGGGAGCTGTGCCCACTTCCCAGCCATGCTTCCCACCTTGGAGGGGAGCATGAGCTGCCCTCGGCAACTGTGGAGTCCCAGAGGGTACATGGATTGCTCAGGAGGTGCCGTGCTTTGGCTTGGAAAACAAAGCTTGCTCAGGATTTCTGCCCCGTTGTTTTTGGGCCAACTTGGGCAGAAGCCAGACCTTGAAGGAATATTTCCTGATGCTCCCAGGTGCTCTCGGGTTGTGGGGGCTGCTTGCTTTGACCGGTGCAGTGTGTGCTGGGGCTGGGCTGTGGGGTGGGGGTCCCAGGGCTATGGGAGTCCTGGGAGCTGCCATGGTACCCGTGGCTTGCCCTGTGCTGTGCTGTTCCCGCACACCTTGCTGCTCTGGGCACTGTCCGAGCAGGATGGGACCCGTTGGGTGGATCACCTCACTGTAGTCACAGAGCTGGAATTCTCGCTTGGAGCAGGTTCTCTCCTTGTCTTTATTCTCCTCAGCATTGCCCTGGCAGTGTTTGCCATGCAGTATTTACACGTGTAGCCTGTCCCTGTGAAGCCATTAAACAATCTCATAACCTGACCGTGCTCCTGCACAGCCTCTTTCGTGAAAATAATTAAGACCCATAAATCCATTATCTTTGCTGGGAGCTCATCAGGAGCTGCTGACTGTGTAGGGAACACCTGGCTGAGCTGCATGCTGGAGAGAGGGTAGTTGCAGCCGCCAGCACGGCCTGGCTGCCGCCCAGGGGCTGTTTGGGATATCTGGGATTACAAACCACGAGTGGCCCTTTCCCTGCTGTCCACTGGCCCCCCTTTGCTGTTCATTCTTGGACCCAGGGAACCCCAGGGAAGGAGCAGACTCTCTTTTTCTTCTGTGCTTGTGTCACAGTGCTGCCTTTCCTAAAAGACAGTGGAGAAACTGGGCTCTGGTGTGACTTTCTGAGGAGAAGGAGCTGCTCCTGGGGAGGAGTGTCCTGCCTGTTGTGGTCCCGGTTGCCCACTGGGGTCCTCTCTAGGACACATTCCTACTGTGACCTGGCTCTTGGCTCAGGAAAGAATCAAACTTCACTGGATATTTCGGAAGTGGTGCAGCCAGGCTGTGCCAGCAGGATGGATTGGATCTGGCCTCTCCGAGGGTTGCCCTGTGCCTGGTGGTCCAGGGAGCGCTGTTTGTTCCAGCCTCTGGAGTGGGTATCTTCTAGAGCAAGGGTGCAGGTGGTGAATAGGGCTATGGGGCTCTGGGGCTCCCCATGCCAAGGACCATGGTCACACTCTCGTTCTCTGGGCAGCTGAGGAGGGGACTGGGCTGGATTTATGTCCCTTGGGGAAACAGTGGCCCCTGAAATGCTTACAAGCGAGTGCTGGGGCCACTGCTGGGCCAGGGCTGGGCTCTCAGCCTTCCCTTCCCGTCCTCTCTCCCCATCAGGTTCACCACATCCTGCAGGAGATGGTAATTGGTGGGATGGTGCTAGAGACCAACATGAATGAGATCGTGGCACAGGTGGAGGCCCAGGGCAAGCTGGAGAAGGCGGAGGTAAGCGGCTTTGCCCTGTGGGGCTGATGGACCCCGGGCTGCGAGAGGGGCCAGCCTGTGAGGTCTGGAGTGGGCATGTGAGGGGGTATCTGGGTTGTCCCTAATCTCCTGAGCCCTCGGGCTGTGGTTGTGAACACCCCTGCCCACTGGTGCTGTTCAGGAGTGTGGGGAGCTGCCCAAGCATGCAAGTGGCTCTTCCCATCAAGTTAATGACTTGAGGCAATAAAAGGTTTATTGCCCTGTTTGCTCTATCACTGGGAAGATGCAGCTGCTGAGGTGCTGTGGGGGAAGGGCCTGTGGTCACAGTCTCTCTGTCCCCAGGGAGGCCTCTCGGCTGCTCCTTCCCGTGCTGTGTCAGCCGTGAAGAACATCAACCTGCCCGAGATCCCCCGCAACATCAACATTGGGGACATCAACATCAAAGTGCCCAACCTGTCGCAGTTCATGTGAGCGGCCTGTGGCGGGGTCCAAGCAGAGCTGGGGTCCCTGGCTCCTCTCGAAGCACTGCCTGTGTGGCACCAGGGGGCTGATGCTGCCCGGGTGCCTGGGTTGGCCAAGGGCAGGGAGCAGTGGCAGGGCTCAGGAAACAGGATGGAGGGTCCCTCACCCTGGACCTGGGCTCAGTTGTACTCTCTGGTCCCTCAGCAAGGAGTGTGCCCTTCCTTCCTCTCCCTCCCTGCAGATGGACAGCCTCTCCTCAATGTGAGGAAGAGCTGGTTCCTGCTTCTCCCGGAATTCTTAGGATTCCCAGTGGTAAATGCATGCCTGTAAGTGATGGCTCCATCATAAGCTGCAGGTTATCTCCTCTATCCTCCTGGCCGTGACTATCCCCTGCCTTGGTCCTGCTCAGTGGGATGGGCCTCAGCCAAGTGGGAGTCACTTCTGGGAGCAGCTGTGAGCCATGGTGACAGTGTGGGGGGCACCTGCTGGAGTTGGGGACATGTCAGCGAGAGGGATGGGAGCTGAGTGAGCTGGGGGATGAGCCAGTGGCAGCTCACAGGGCTGGATCAGGCTGGGGCTGCTTGAGTGTGTCCCTGTGTCCCAATAAACTGCCCTTGAACCTGTGTCTGTGTCTGCTGTGAGTGCTGCTGGCCAGGCCCTGGGGGGAGCACTAGGAAGGGGCTCTTCGCAGCTCTCCTGAGGCAGCTGCAGCCCCATGGGGCTTTTGGCTCGTGGAGGCCCTGGAGGTGGAAAAGAGGGCCCCTGACATCCTGGGGGAGGGTGGAGGGCTTAGGGCAGGGTCCCTGGCTGCACTCTGCTTCTGGAGCAGATGGAGGGAGTGTGATGGCTCAGCTTGGGCTGTGACAGCAGTGTCCCCAGCTTTGGGCCTTTGGTGGCATGTTTCCCCCTCCCAGTGTTCCTGCCCTCTCCCTGCTACAGGGAGGGCAACTGTGAGCCCTGACAGCTTGGTGGGTGTGTGGGGGCTGTGGGACTGAGGTCCCCTGAGGTCAGGGGGGAGCGCAGGTGGTCCTGGGGGTCACAGTGACCTCCAGGCTCCTCCAGCCACGTGCCCCGTGCCCCTGGCTGCACCGCGGCTCCCTCTGGCCACCAGCCCCCGGGGCTGGCCGAGGGCCCTTCCTCTGCTCCCCAGCTGTGCTCCGGGCTCCACTTCCCCTGGCAGGGAAAGCGTGACTCTGCCTGTAAGGAATTTTCCTGTCGTTTCCCCTCCCTGCAGTATAACCCCTCCCCAGCTGGCCACCGACCACACCCGTGCTCCTGGAGGTCAAGGAGCCTGCTGTCCTGCTGCCGCCTCCGCTCGCCCACCTCCTGCTGCGGCCAGGACAGGCAGCGAAGGGTGCAGGTGAGCGGTGCCCGGGCCGTGCCCTGCGCCTGGGGCTCGGGGTCTGGCAGCACTGGGCTGGCTGGAGGGGAACGCTCTGGCTCGCCCCGTGGTGAGGTGCTGGTGCCCTGCCCTGCGCCAGGCCGGGGGCTCGGCGGGCCAGGGGCGGCTGCCGAGGGTCTCGTCGGTGTCCGGTCCCGCACCGAGCACCCCGCTGATGTGTCCGGGCACACACGTGCTTCCTCTACGGCTCCGGTAGCGGCTTCGGTAAGGGCTCCTTGCCCTGCCCCGTCTGGGGGCTCCTCAGCCCTGCGGAAGGCTGGGGGCCGGGACCGTGCTGGGGCCAGGGGAGCCCCTCTGCTGCACCCTCTTCTCGAGCCTGCGATGGGGTGGTTTACAAGGGATGAGCCGGGCTGAACCCCTGGCCCGCTATTTCCCCACCTGAGGGGCTGCAGCCCCAACCTCAGTGTCAGGGGGTTGTGCGGGACCTCATTGCCCATGACTGAATGCAGGAAGATGAGTGGGGTTTCTGTTGCTGCACAGACCTCGGGAATGGGGACAGACCCTGAGCCAGGGGTCCGAGGGATGCACTGGAGTAGGCTGAGCAGGGGATGGGGCTGTGGGGGGACATGGGGGCTGGCGGGGGCTGTGGGGTGTGGGTCAAGCAGTGGGGTTCACATACATGGAGGTTATGGAGCCCATATTCAATGGGGAGGATTGGGAGTCTGGGCGAGTATGTGAAGGTGTGGGAGCCTCTGGGGCATGTGGGGCTCTGGGATGTGTGAGGCCAGAGCCTCAAGGGACCCACATGGGTGATGCCTAACTTCTGTGCTGTGTGTGGGATGTTGGACATGTGTGTGCACTGCTGTGGGCTCTATGGACGGGGCTTTTGGGGTGTAGGATCCTGCAGGCACTGGGGGAGTTAGGGTACGGTGCTGTGGAGCAGTGCAGAAGCCTGGGGAGGGATCTGGCTGGAGTTAACAGGGATCAGCATTGGGACGAGCTGGAGTGGGTACCTGTGTGCCATGCCTGAGGGCTGTGGGCAGGACCAGTATGCCTATTGGTGTAGGATGGAGGGTGTGCAGTGTGCCCAGCACCTTCCCAGCCGGCTGTAGCCCCTCGTCCTGGGAGCCTGTCCCCACATCCATGGCCTTTGGCCAAAGCCAGGGCAGGGATGGGGCTGAGCAAGCCAGTGGTGGCCACTGGGCCAGGGGATAGCTTGGCTATGCCAACCAGAGGATGCCAGGGAGGCCTCAGCATGCAGAATGATTCGTGCCACGCACAGTAATCCCTGTGGGTGCAGCTGGGTGCTGTCAGGGACAGGGCAGGGTTCCCTGAGGGCACCCCTCGCCTAGTCCTGATTTGCCCTTTGCCTCAGCTGTGACTCCTGGCAGAACGTGTCCATGTCTCCCTATGAAGAGAGATCATTTGGATCTTGGGAACAGGAGTTTCTATTCCCACTGTGTGACAGGATGTGTCACCTCCCCACCCTGCCCTGAGTGGGGACCTTGCATGTGCCCACTGGAGCTGGACTCTCCGGGTTGGAGTTTGACCCCGGTGCTGCCAGGTTCATGACCCTGGACTTTGAGAGGGCTGCAGGCAGAGTGGGCTCCTTCTAGGTGTCTGGACACTGCCAGACCTCTGTGCTGACCCCCATGCCCCTCACTTTCCTTGACTGGGGGGGCAGCCTGTGAGCTGTGCCCCTTCCAGACAGGGGCTTGGCTGGGACCCCCCAACAGCGTCTCAGAACATGTCACTCAAGGTCAAACAGGGTGACACTGAGCCCACATCTGGGCTTGACTGATTGTGACACCCACTGTGACCTGCATCATGGTGGGGGATGTGGCCGTGGGCTGTGACCACCCTCTCTGTCCTCCTTTTGCAGGGCCAGGCCAGTGCTTGGGAGGGACCCCTGGGGTTCTGGCCCACAGCCTGTACCTGCTCCCTAATGGTGTGATTCCCCACCACCAGCTCTACCCCTGCTTGCAGTGGCACTGGGTGTTGGTGCTCCTGCCAGGCTGGGTGGTGAGCAGGTGGAAAGATCATCCCAGGGGCTGCCACCACCCTGAGCCCCGTGGCCATTTAATCCTTTACCCATTAACTTGGACTAATAAACCTTGTGGGAGCGAGAGGCTAAAAGCTGTGCCTGTGCCAGCATTGCCTCCACTAGCTCTGCTCCCACTGCCCGCCATGGCAGCCGGCTTCTTCATCAGCAAGAGTGTGGGCATCGTGGCCATTGTGCTGGGCCTGGGGGCCGTGGCCACCATCATCGCACTCTCAGTGGTGTATGCCCAGGAGAAGAACAAGGGGACATCGGATTCAGGCACCACCGTCACCACCACTGCTGCCCCCGGCACCAACATCACCACCACTGCTGCCCCCAACAACCCCTGGAACCGCTGGAGGCTGCCGGCCACACTGAAGCCAGAGATCTATGAGGTGTCCCTGCAGCCCTTCCTGACGCCTGATGCCAACAACATGTACATCTTCAAGGGCAACAGCAGTGTGGTCTTCATCTGTGTGGAAGCCACTGACCTCATCCTCATCCACAGCAAGAAGCTGAACTACACCATGCAGGGCTCCTTCCATGCCACGCTACAGGCAGAGGGTGGTGGCAGCGCCCCCACCATCTCCCGCACCTGGTTGGAGGTGCCCACCCAGTACCTGGTGGTGCAACTGACCACTCCCCTGCAGCCAGGCCAGAAGTACCGGCTGTCCAGCAGCTTCACTGGGGAGCTGGCTGACGACCTGGCTGGCTTCTACCGCAGCGAGTACACTGAGTCAGGCATCAAGTAGGTGGATGGTAGGGGACAGGGTGAGGGGCACTGGCTTGGCCTGGGGTGACAGTGTGAAGGGGATTGGGGGGCACAGGGCTGGCTTTGGGGCTCTGCTTCCACTGGCACAGTGGGACAGGAGTGTGGAGCCTTTGCACACCCCTGCATCCCCATGCTGCCCCAGCAGGGATGGGAACAGGGGAACCAGGAGATGCAGCTCCTGCAGGGACCCCTGGGACTGACAGGGTTGGCTTGCAGGCAGGTGGTGGCCACCACACAGATGCAGGCGGCTGACGCGCGCAAAGCCTTCCCCTGCTTCGATGAGCCAGCCATGAAAGCCAACTTCACAGTGACACTGATCCACCCGTCCAATTACAAGGCCATTTCCAACATGCCCGCCAAGAGTGAGTGGGGTGGTGGGACCCCAGTGTGGGGCTGGGGGCCTGGCAGGGCCGCAGGGTGACTCTCTGCTCCCTGCAGACACCTGGCAGCAAATGATTGATGGACAGAGCTGGAATGTCACGGAGTTTGACACCACCCCCAGGATGTCCACTTACCTGCTGGCCTTCATTGTCAGCCAGTTCGACTACGTGCAGCGCACCTCAGAGGATGTACTGGTAGGCTTGGGGTGAGGGGCACCCCCTTCCTCCTGGGGAGCTGAGCCCAGGCTGCTGCTGAGCCCTGTACCTCTCTTCTCCAGATTCGCATCTGGGGCCGCCCCAAGGCCATAGACGAGGGCCAGGGTGCATATGCGCTCAATGTCACCGGCCCCATCCTCAAGTTCTTTGAGGCACATTACAGCACACCGTATCCGCTCCCAAAGTCTGGTGGGTGCTGCAGGGCACCTGGGGCTCTGGGCTGAGGTGCCTGCTGGGGGGGGGCAGATGGTCTGGCACCCTGTCAGCAGGGCGGTGACAGGACCCCTCTGTCCCCAGACCAGGTTGGCCTCCCTGACTTCAATGCAGGTGCAATGGAGAACTGGGGGCTGGTGACCTACCGAGAGAACTCACTGCTCTTTGATGATAAGTACTCCTCCATCGGCAACAAGGAGCGGGTGGTGACTGTTATCGCCCATGAGCTGGCACACCAGGTACCCACTGCGCCCTCTGCCTGCCCTCAGGGCTGATGGCTGGTGGCTGATGAGGTGCTGTGCCCCCCACAGTGGTTTGGGAACCTGGTGACACTGCGGTGGTGGAACGACTTGTGGCTGAACGAGGGCTTTGCCTCATATGTGGAGTACCTGGGCGCTGACTCAGCTGAACCCTCCTGGAGCATTGTGAGTGCTGGGGATGGTGGGCAGGGGCACAGGCAGGGGGAACAGGCACCCCAGGGGCTGCCCCGGTGTCAGGGGGGGTGCCCACAGGGCTGAGGTGAGTGCTGTCACTTCTCCTGCAGAAAGACCTGATGGTGCTGAATGAGGTGCATGCGGTGATGGCGACGGATGCCCTGGCCACTTCCCACCCACTCTCCTTCCGTGAGGATGAGATCAACACCCCAGCACAGATCAGCGAAGTCTTTGACAGCATTGCCTACAGCAAGGTGGGCACGTTGGGACCATGGGCTGGGGAGTGGGCTGTGGGGTATCACTGGGGTCTCTGACCTGCTGTCCCTGCAGGGAGCGTCAGTGCTACGTATGCTCTCGGACTTCCTCAGCGAGAACGTCTTCAAAGAGGGGCTGCAGGTGAGACACTGCTGGTGCCGGGGTGCAGCAAGACCAGTGCAGGGTGGGCTTCCAATGGTAGGGACCTCCCTGGGTACTCTGGGAGTGACCCATACCTCGAGCCTGCCCCTGCCCACCCATCTCTCCTGGTGCTCTCTCACAGTCCTACCTCCACAACTTCGCCTACAACAACACCATCTACACCGACCTTTGGGTCCATCTGCAAGAGGTAGGAGGGAGTTGGTTTTCAAGCCTCTCCCCCAGCCCCAGCTCTGAGGCGCTGCCTGGTGGGACAGGGTCCCATGTGCTGGGAGAGGGGTACAGCGCTGGCTGAGCCCTGTGGTCCTGTGCCCTTGGACACAGTGACCAGCAGTGTTGCCATCCCCTCAGGCTGTGGAGAAGAACAAAGTCCCATTGCCTGACAGCATCCGCAACATCATGGACCGCTGGATACTGCAGATGGGCTTCCCTGTGGTGACTGTTGACACCCGCACTGGCACCATCAACCAGACCCACTTCCTGCTGGACCCCAACTCCCATGTGGACAGACCCTCTGAGTTTGAGTGAGTGGAGCAGGAGCCAGTAGCAGGGGACTGGGGACTGGGGGGTCAGGGGGTGAGGGCCAGTCCCATCACCTGTCTGTCCCTGACACAGCTACACCTGGATTGTTCCCATCACATGGATGACGCGTGATGGCATTGTGAATGACAGGTACTGGCTGACCAAAGTCACAGGTACGGTGTGTTCTGGCTGTGAATGGTGGGTTTGCTGCTACCTCTCCTGTTCTGGCACAGTTTGGGGTCCCTGGGGGAGGATCTCAACCACCTGGGTGTTGGGACCTGAACTTGCCCCACTGGTGGGTGGGGGTCAGCTCTAGCAGAGCCTTCTGTCCCCTTCCAGACACCTACAACACGTTCAAGGTTAACAGTCCCAACTGGCTCCTGCTGAACATCAATGTCAGTGGGTACTTCCGTGTCAACTACAATGAGGAGAACTGGAACCAGCTCCTCAGCCAGCTCAGTACCAACTACGCGGTATGCAGGGCAGCCGGAGTTGCGGTGTGGGTCCCTACCCCATGTCCCCCATGGACCCTGCACCCTGCTCGGGGCTGCCCTGAGATGCCAACTTTGCCCTCTCCCAGGTCTTCCCTGTAATCAACCGTGCCCAGATCATTGATGACGCCTTTAACCTGGCCAGGTGAGCTGTGCTGGCTGCTCTGGGTGCCACAAGGATGAGGGGCTGTGTGGGGTGGGTGCCCTGAGGTGGGCAGTGGTGGTGGGGCTGAGAAGCTGATGCTGGCCTCCCCCCTGACAGGGCCAAGTATGTCAACGTGACCTTGGCCCTGAGCACGACACGGTTCCTGAGCCAGGAGACAGCATACATGCCCTGGCAGGCAGCACTCAAGAACCTCCAGTACTTCCAGCTGATGTTCGACCGCAGCGAGGTCTTTGGGGCCATGACGGTGAGCAATGCCACTCTTGAGTGCTGGGGGTGAGGGGCTGGGGCTGCCCCTGCAGCAGGATGGGAGCTTCTGCCAGTGTCACTGCGTGCTGATCTCCTCCTGCCCCGCAGAAATACGTGCAGAAGCAGGTGACTCCTCTCTTCAACCACTACAAGAACATCACTGAGAACTGGCAGAATATCCCCAGTGACCTGATGGACCAGTGAGTGCTGTGGCCCGAGGGCTGGGTCGGACCCCTGGGGTCTCCCTGACTACACTGGGGAGAAGGCACAGGCCCACCTGCAGCAGGTGTTGGCCAGTGGGTGCCCCATGATGGACTCCAGCCCTCATGGCCTCTTTCTCCCCAGATACAATGAGATCAATGCCATCAGCACCGCCTGCTCCTACGGCATCACTGAGTGCCAGGACTTGGCCACCCGCTACTTGCGACTGTGGAAGGAAGATGTCAGCAAGAACCCGTGAGTCCCCAGGGAGCCCCGGTGCTGTGTGTGTGGCTGGGCTGGGCATGGCGAGGGGGCTCCCAGCACTGATGGCTCTTACTCCAACAGGGTTCCCACGAACCTGCGCTCAGCTATTTACTGCAGCATGGTGGCCACGGGTGGGGAGGAGGCATGGAATTTCCTCTGGGAGAGGTTCCAGGAGGCTGTCGTGGTGTCTGAGGCTGACAAGCTCCGCACAGCCCTTGCCTGCAGCCCCCACTCCTGGATCCTTAGCCGGTGGGTGTAGGATCCAGTGGACTTCATGGTGGTGCCACCACCAGCCCCTCACCCCACATCATGCCTGCTGCCCATGCCAGCCCCTCAACCCATGTTATGTCCTCTCAGATACCTAGAGTACACCCTTGACCCCACAAAGATCAGGAAGCAGGATGCTACCTCCACCATCAACAGCATTGCCAGCAATGTGGTGGGGCAGTCCCTGGCCTGGGACTTCATCCGTGGCAACTGGGGGACACTCTTCAGCCAGTGAGAACTGTGGGGGCTGAGGGCATCCCTCTCTGCCCACACCCCTCAGGGGTGGCACTGTCCCTTCCCTTGTCCCCTCTGCTGTGGCTCTGCGGGACCCCTGCATCAGTGCCCCTCTGCTCTCCTAGGTATGGAGGCGGCTCCTTCTCCTTCTCCAGCCTGATTTTATCTGTGACTCAGCGTTTTAACACCGAGTTTGAGCTGCAGCAGGTGAGGCTGGACCCTGACAGGGGATTCCAGGCATGGGGACCCCAGCCCCAACAGGGTTGCCCTTTGCCAGCAGCCCTTGAGAGAGGAATTCCTGCCTCTCGTGTGCCCAGGGCTCTGGACAGCTTCTGCTGGGTAGCCTCTGCTGGGAGGCTTCTGGGGTGGTGCTGGGGGCTGTTGGAGTACTGCAAGGGGGCTGCTGAGGTGGTGCTGGGGGCCTCCCAAGAACTGTCAGGGTGCTACTGGGACTGTCAGGATGATGTTGGGTGGTGGTGGAGGCTGCTGGGGTGGTGCTGGGCGCTCCCAGGGGCTATTGGTGTGCTCTTGGGGCTGCTTGGGTTCTGCCAGGGAGCTGCTGAGAGCTGCTGGTGTGGTGCTGGGGTGCTCACAGGGGTTGTCAGAGGCTATTGGGGTGCTCCTGAGTGGTGTTGGGGTGGTGCTGGGGTCTGCCAGACCTGCCCCAACCCCGCTCCAGCCCCATCTCTGCCCGGCAGCTGGAGCAGTTCAAGAAAGACAACCAGGACATCGGGTTTGGGTCGGGGACACGGGCACTGGAGCAGGCGCTGGAGCGGACTCGTACCAACATCGACTGGGTGAAGGAGAACAGGGCGACAGTGCGGGACTGGTTTGAGCGTGAGACCAGATAATGGTGCCTGCCCTCTCCTGGCCACCGGGACAGACCTTCACCCACTCCCTCCTCTGCTCACTCCATCCCCGTGGCCTCGAGCCCCCTGTGCCCCCCAGTCCCCCACTGCCAGTGAGGGGCCCGGCTAATGAGGAGTAGGATGATGGGGGACTCAGGGGGGAGGGATGTCGTGCTGGTGCAGCCCTGGAGGTGTTTAAATAAAGACTTGTCCAGTTTTCTGGGGCACCCTGGGTGCTGGAGGGCTGTGCTGCAGGACTGAGGGGCTGGGCAGGAAGTGCCAGGGACCCTGCGGCAGTCACAGGACAGGGGCTGAGGCTGTAAGCCCCCCTGGCCATTAGGAGCCTGGTGCTAAGTGGCTCTGGGAGCTTCACCGACGCCGGTCCCTGGGCGCCCTGTCTGACAGCTGCCTGTGAGCTCTCCTGCTGGGCCCTGCTTGGGGGGCTGCCTGCCCACTCCCCCCGGGCTTGTGCCGGGCGCCCTCTGCCTGCTCCCCACCCTGGGTAGGTGCTGTGGAGTCAGGGCAGGGGGCTGTGGGCTGGCTGTGACTGTCAGGAGGGACTATCCCCCCTGGGCTACCCCATACCCGAAAGGGATGGAGCTGTCTTTGGGCACAGGGAAGGGATGGGACCCCTGGTTGGGTGGGAGCTGGTGCTCGGTGCAGCTGGGGACATTTTGGGTGGTGGGTCCCTCTGCCGCTCCAGCCCCGGGACACATCCAAGATGGAGTGTGGGCTAGGAGGGGCCACTGAGCCCCTGGCCCAGGGCAGCACCTAACTGTGTGTGTGGGGTGTCAGGATGAGGGGTACTCCCAACCCTGCCCATGCTGGGGTGCAGCCAGTGGGTCCTGCAGTAACGAGTCAGGGTGCAGTGGTGCAAGGCAGCTTTAACAGAGACCGTGGTGTCCGTCCTGTCCCACATAGCTCTGTGGCATGGCCATGCCAGCCACTCACGGCTAAGTCACTGTCCCACTTCCATGCCACCTTACCCGTGTGGTCTGTGTCCCGGGGCACAGGAGCAGCTCCAGCCTTCCCAGTGCTTTGCTGGGGTGCAGCTGGGCAGAAGTGCTGTGGGTGGGGCTGGGCAAACGAGCCTGTCCAGGGCTGAGGAGCTGCCTGGCTGTCTGGGAAGAGCTATGTGAAGTGAGTGGCTGTGGGACACCCTATGCCCCTTGCCTCACCCCCCATGAGGGCCGTCCCCCACCCCACCCTGGGGCTGTGGTAGCAGGGGCTGGGTTGGGGTGAGGCTGGGGGTACCAGGTGGTGCAGGCAGCTGGGTGCTAGGTGCAGGGGTCCTGGGGTGCCCCGTGTCTGTCAGTCATGCCCTGGGAGGCTCCAAGCAGCAGGAGAAAGCAATCCCTGTACCTGTGGCTGTGGTATGTCTCTGGGGTGGCTCCAGTGGGGCACTGCTTCGAGGCTGCACAACAGTGAAGACCAGGACCCTGCAATGTAGCTGGAGGTCCTTTGCAACTCTAGGAGGATCCTTGCAGCAGATGGAAGGTGACGATCCCCAGGTCAGGATGCCCAGCTCCCTGCCACCCCACGCCCCCTTCCTGCCCCAGGGGGGACATGGCAACACGCAGGGAGATTCTGCCAAAGTGGTTGGGGATGCAGCGTGGTGTCTGGACGTGATTGGGGTCTGCTCTGCCAGCTGCGCCTAGGGGTATCCCTGGCTTTATTTGGGTCGGGTGTATGGGGCGATGCCTCTGCGCCCACATGGAGGTGTCGAACCCTCCCACCCCCTGCGCCGGGCAGCCTGCGGCGGGAGCCTGGGAATGCCGGGCCCATTTGCAGAAGTGTCAGGTCTGACTCCTTTGGTCCTTAATTGGCACTGCCGGCGCTGGGAAGTGTGTGTGGACCCATTCACACGGCTGTGAGAGATGCTAACGTGCCGCCAGCCCCGCACTGCACCGCACCACATCACCACACCACATCACCCCGCACCACGGCTCTGCCGGCCACAGCGGGGACCCGGGACTTGACCTTCCAGTGCCGAGACCACAAGCCACCAGTCCTGGCATGCAAAGGGATCCCCACAGCTCCCTGCCCTTTGCCCAGCTCCCAGACCAGGGTGAGGGATACTGGGTGGGCTCTGGCTCAGACTGAGGGCCCCAAGGGGCAGGGGGTGTGGGGAGAGCAGGGTGCTTGGGTGGTGGGCCGGGGTGTTTCCTTCCCAGAGACATCCCTGCACTGGCCATTCTGCTTCTGTCTCCCCAGTCCCGTGGGATACAGCCCCAGATGGTTTCAGAGAAGCTGAGGCACCTGGGAACACACCGGGCTGTGCCCCCTGCTCGCAGCTGAGGGTCCCTGTATTGCTGCAGGTCGGGGTCCCCGAGGCAGCGAGGGGCATCCTGGGCGGGTGCCAAGTTCTTGAAGGTGCTGGGAGCAGGGGACCCCCTCCCCTGCACAGGGGGGTGCAGCAGGATGGGACGGGACTATTTGCCAGGCGCTTTGCAGCACTGACCCCTGACTCTGCCAAGGTGTCTCCATCCCATACAGAGGGACAAGTGTGGCCATTGGGAGCCACACAAACGTGTGACCCGGGAGGTGCTGGAGCAGGGATGGTGGGTCCCAGGTGGGCAGTGACATAACCTGCCAGAGTCCCAGCAGGGCCGGGGACACCTCCGCAGGAGGGCTGGGGGCTCCTGGGGGTGCAGTCCGAGCTGGGCACCGACCAAGCTCTGTCCCGGTGCCCTCGACATGTTGCCCCATAGCCCTGCGTCCCACTCCATTGATACGGACTGGAGGAATATGGAGACCCCACCTGCCCCACGGGGCGAGGGGCTGCGGGGTGTCCCTCGGGGGCTCTGACCCCGCGGGCCATGCTGCCCTGGCCCAGCCGCACTCCAGCACTTGTCCAAACAGGGAGGTGGGAAGCGGCTGCGGCGGGTGCAGAACTCATTATTTGGGAGCTCATCAGCTAATGAGACCCAGGAGGGGGCCGGAGGGGACGCGGGGGAAAGCGAGGCCGGGCGGTGGGAAGGGGCTGTGGGGTGCAGAGCTCCTCAGAGTCCCTTCCACACTTCAGGGTCAGTCTGCTCCGGACCTCCCTGCTCCCCCAGTCCCGGGACGGGTGTTGGAACGGGATCGGCACGGGCTGTCTCAGACCGTGTTGGGACAGCCCAGGGCACTCCTCTGCTGTGCCATCCCGGGGTGGGGATCCCGTGCCTCCGCCAAGCCCCGGGCTGTACACACCGGGAGTGGGGGTCCTGTGCCCCCAGCTGTACCCCCAGGCTGCGCACACCCGTGCCGTGCCGATGTCCCCTTGTCCCCTGATGGATTTTCCGTCCCTCGGCGGGGCCGTTTCCCGGGAAACCTTCGCACCCGCCGGTCCCGACACCTGCGGGTCCTGGGAACGCGGCGGGGGGGCCCCTCCCAGCCCCGACCCCGGCCCCGGCCCTCGGCACTCCCCGCCCGTGGGGGCTCCCCTGCCACTGCCAGCATTCGGCAGCCCCTCGGGGTCCTGCCTCATGGAGGCGGTGGGGAACCAGGGCCCCCAAACCGGGTGTAGGGAGGTCCCACAAAGGCACGGGGACAGCGGGGTTGCGCGGCTGGGGGTCATGCTGCTGGGAGAACACGGGGACAATCCCACTGCAGACCCACTGCAAACGCCACTGCAGCCTCATCAGAGCCCAGCAGTAGAGCCCCAAAACACCCCGCTGTACCCCAATTTCAGCCCCTGCTGCTGCTCCACCGCAGCCGCTCCCGGCCGACCCACCGACACCCTGCTGCAGCCCCGCTGAAGCCCCCCCAAGTGACCCATTGCAGCCCCCGTGCAGGACCGCGCTTCAGGACCCGTGTGTGTCGCAGCCGCATCCCCAACCCCGTACTGTGGACAGGGGGTGCCGGGGGTGGCCAGCACCGAGCACCCTCGCACCTCTGGGGTGAAATTTGTCACCCTCCTCCCCCCCCACCCCGTTCACAGCTGCGTCCCTCGCCCCCCTGGTCCCCCCAGCCCCCCGGCCTTTGAAGTGCTGCAGCCACGAAGGTGCCACTTCACACCTCTGCCCCAGCATAAAGTCAGGGCAGCCGGGAGCCTCCGGCACACGGCTCCTGCACCCAGGCCCCGCCATGGCCCACTCCGCAGCCCCCGGCCACACACTGCCTGCCGCGGCCCCGCTGCAGGACTGGGGCTGCCGCGGACCCCCGGACACCCTGGGCTACAGCAGCAGCTCGCCCGCAGCATCGCCCGACTCCTGTGGCCTGGCGTCCCCCGCCGCCGCCCGGGGCCCCTGCCGTGGGCACGCTGCCCCCCGGGCGCGGGGCAGGAGGGGGGCGCGGGGCGGCGGGGAGCCGGGCATCCCGCGGCAGAGCGCCAGCGAGCGGGAGAAGCTGCGGATGCGGCGGCTGGCACAGGCGCTGCTGCGGCTGCGGCACTACCTGCCGCCCGCGCTGGCGCCCGCCGGGCAGACCCTCACCAAGATCGAGACCCTGCGCCTCGCCACCCGCTACATCGCCCACCTCTCCGCCCTGCTGGGGCTCGGCCGGGGCGCGCCGGCCCCCCGACACTGCCCGCTCTGCCCCCGGGGCCTGGGATGCTGCCAGGACACGGACCCCCGTGATGCTTCGTCCTCCAGCACTGTGGGTTGGGGGTCACCTCCCATGGCGGGGACCCCCCCAGAGCTGCACGGGGCTCCCGGCATGGGGATGGGGACCTGGGGGTCGCCCTCCTGTGGCTCTGCTGTGGGGACTCCCCCAGAGGTGTTTGGGGGTCCGGACATGGGGTTAGAGACTTGGGAGTCACCCCTCTATGACCCTGTTACGGGGACCCTCCCAGAGGTATTCGGGGGTCCCAACATCAGGATGGAGACCTGGGCGTCACCCCCCTACACTCCTGCAACAGGGACTCCCCCAGAAGTGCTCGGAGTCCCTTACATCGCGATAGAGACCGGGGGGTCACCCCCTTACACCCCTGCAGTGGGGACACCTCCGGAGCTGCACGGGGCTGTCGCCTCCACCGCGTCCCCCTGGCTGACCCCTCCGCACTGTGCAGGGGCTGGGCCCCTCCCGGATCTCCCTGGTGACCCCCTCCTGGACGCGGGGCTGGTGCTGCCGGAGGTGATTGGCGCAGGGACAGTCACCCAGGTATGTGCTGGCGGAGATTGGGGTGACCCTGGGCATGGGGCTGGCACGTGGCAGAGATCGACACCCCTTGGTGTGGCCTCAGATTCCTCTTAGTGTGAGGCAGTGCAGAAACTGGTTTTGGGGTAACAAGAACCTTGTCTGGGGTAGGGAATGGAGAGGTGGCTTCTGCTCCCTGTGGCGGGTGAAGTGGCTTCCCCACCCTTCCTGGTGCCTCCCTCCCTTACGTTTGTGGGGGTGCCATCGGTCGAGACAGTGGTCTTGCTTGTCTTTGGCCGGGAGCCCTTCCAGGGAGTATTTTGTCACACCCACACCCCTAGTCCTGCCTGGACCCTTGTCCGGCCATTCACCCTCTCCCTGTCTGCTTCCCAGGACCTCTCTGCAGACCTGCTCTCGCTGCTGGAGGCTCTGCTCCCTCCACAGCACCGACACTGACCTGGACGAGCCCCTGGGATGGAGCACCTGCTGCCCCACAACGCCTCTCCGGACACCCGTGGCTCGGGGAACACATGTGACCCCTTAGGCAGCTGTGGGGATGAGGTGCCCACGCTGGAGTTGGAAGCACCCGGAGGCTCCAGCTGGATGTGAATAAACTTTTGTGCCCTACCTGTGTGTCTGTGTGGATGTGCCCTGGAGCTGGGCACAGGATGTGCCCAGGGGTCCTGTGTGCTCAGGGTGCCCTCACTGGGCTGCAAGGTTGGCGGCTGTGGGGCAGCCAGGCACCTCTGGGAGAGCAATTAGAGGTGGTATCAAGAGACACCCTCACTGCCCCAGCATCTGACCTCCGGCCAGGGAGGGGTGAGAGCCCCCATCACCCTTCTGATCCAGCCTTCCCACCTAGAGGTTCTGGGCCTGTGGGAGCCCCCCAGTGCAGAGTGGGGTCAAGCTTGGTGTGGGGTTGAGGCTGAGCCCATAGGCTGGAGACCCCACCGGGAGGGGAATGCAGGGAGCTCTAATGGGACCCCTCTGTCCCCAGCCCCTTGATGGCTCCCCAAGGTCTGGGGTCCCCATTAGCAGGGGGATGACGGGTCCTGGCAGCCGGGTGCTAATCCATCAGGAGGGGCCTCTCGCCTCACTCTGGGGGTATGGGGTGGGGGGTGGGGTAGTAATGAGCCCCACGAAGTGTTAAAGGACTTGTTAATGAAGTTAATTCCCTCCAGAGGGGAGGGGGTCGCAGAGGCAAGCCTTTGAGGTGCAAAACAGGCCCTTGCCCTCTCCCAGTCTGCAACCCCCACCTACCGTGCACCAACCAGGGCTAAAGGGACCTTGGGACATGCTCCAGCCATGGGGCACGTGCAGTGTGGACCATGGAGACAGTCTCTGCCACAGGGATGGCCACAGTCGTGGGTAGCAGCAGCAGGGCTGGGAGGAGGGACCTGTGAGTATCCGGGCTCCTGGGCTACCCCTAAATGCTGCACCTCAGCATGAGGAGCCCTTGTACATCCTGATGCCTGGCCGGGTAGAAGCAGTGCCAGATATGGGGACACCAGCAGCACCCCTTAGGCTGGGATCTGGAGTGGGTCCCCCCTTGGGATGGGAGGCTCTGTGTGTGAGTGCTGTGCACACTTACACATCCATGTACCGTGGGCGGCTGGGGAAGGACTGTGCTGTTCCAAGCTGCCAGCTACGTCAAGGACCATTCGGAGCTGCCAAGGGCACCCACCTCACAGCACCTGATGCAGTAGCTGCAAGCACCAGCACTCAGCAGTACCTGTCCCAGTACCTGCTGCGGTCCCCATCCCACTCCCCCTTGTGCTCCAGAGCAGATGTGAGAGCCTTCGGCGCAGAGCATCGGCAGGGCATAAGCATCGGCCGTGCTATGGCCTGGCTGGGAGATGCTGGGCAGGACATCCCAGACGAAGGTGAGGTAGGGGGAATGGGGTGTCTGGTCCCCCAGGGGTCAGCACTGGGCCCGGGGGTCTTCATCCTAGGCAGGACCATACTCTGGGTGGGGAACAGGGGGATAGTATGAATGGCCTGGGGTGGTTGGTGTATTGAGGTCAGATGTGACCGTCTCCCTTTGCCCTGCTTGGTGCCAATGATCCCTGTACTCTGGAAATGTGGGGGGGCCTCTGGAAGAGGAGCAGGATGCAGTGAGCAGCTATGAATGGAACACAGGGAACTGGGCTAAGGAATATGGTGCTGGCACTGCGGCCCTTGTCCAGGGGCTGTGGGGGACAGGACCCCTGATTCTGAGTGTGGCCTGTCCCCTTGGAGCCCCCACTTCAAGGTTGCCACTGCCCCTTTGCCTGTTGTTGCAGGAAGGGGCCATGCAGACCCAGACACTGCAGTGGGAAACGCCAGCGTAGAGCCCCCTGGCATCGTGCCCTCTGAGCAAGGCTGTGCCTGGAGCCCCCCTGATGAGAACAGCGAAGAGCCCCTGAGCCTGCCCACCTTCTCCCCCGCTGCCCAGGTGCGCGTGGCTGTCACCTTCGCCCTCTTTGCCCTCTCAGCCAGCTGCAACCTGGTGGTGCTGCGGGTGGTGGGGGGCCGGGGAGGTGGTCGGCGCCCCCACATCCGCCTGCTGCTGTGGCATCTGGCTGCCGCCGACCTGCTGGTGACAGTGGTGGTGATGCCGCTGGACGCCATCTGGAACATCACGCTGCAGTGGCGGGCGGGCGATCTGGCCTGCCGCCTGCTGATGTACCTGCGGCTGCTGGCCATGTACGCCTCCGCCTTCATCACCGTGGTCATCAGCCTGGACCGGCACGGCGCCATCCTGCACCCGCTGGCCACTGCCCGCGCCCGCGCCCGCAATCGCACCATGCTGCATGTCGCCTGGATCCTCAGCGCGGGGCTGGCAGTGCCACAGGTACCACCTCTGGGGTCCCCAGCCCCTGTCCTGGCTCCCAGGGATCTAGTGACACCGGCCAGGGTCAGTTGGTGCCACTGTGTGACCTGCAGGATGGGGACAGAGAGGGCTTGGACAGTTCTGCAGCATGGGGATGGAGAGGCACTGACAGAGGGGCTGTGGCAGTGACCCTGCCAGCTCTGCTCCCTCTCTGGGGTGCCCTCTGGACTGCCAGCAGTCGGGAGCAGAGCCAGCACAGGGGTGATGGTGGGTCCCACCCCAGGGGCTGGATCTGTCCCTTGGGCTCCGGGGGTTCCTGCCTTGGCCCCCAATACCCTCCCTGTCTTGGGGAGGCACAGACCCTCATCCCCCTCATCCCACTTCTCTTGTCTCCAGCTGTTCCTGTTCCGCACTGTCACCCTGCGCCCCCCCCACAACTTCACCCAGTGCACCACTCGCGGCAGCTTTGCCCAGCCCTGGCACGAGACCCTCTACAACATGGTGGGCTTTGCCTGCCTCTTCCTGCTGCCGCTGCTCATCATGGTCTGCTGTTACACCCGCATCCTGCTGGAGATCTCCCGCCGGATGGGCTCCGTCCTCTGTGAGTTCTGGGCACCACTGGATATGGCCCCATGCCCTGGGGAAGCACTGACTAGGGCCCTGTAGAGATCCCCCCTCCCTTCCCCACGGCATGGGGTCCCTGTCCCAGCCACATTTCCTCCTCACGGGCTCTGCCCCCTCAGTCTCCTCGCGGGACGTGTCTCTCTGGTGCTCCAGGAACAACATCCCACGGGCCCGGCTGCGGATGCTGCGTATGAGCCTGGTCATCGTCTCCTCCTTCATTCTCTGCTGGACCCCCTACTACCTGCTGGGGCTCTGGCACTGGTTCTGTCCCCGTGCTGTGGAGAAGAGGGTCTCCTCTGCCCTCACCCACATCCTCTTCGTCTTTGGCCTTTTCAATGCATGCCTGGACCCCATCATCTATGGGCTCTTCACCATCCCTCTCCGGGGAGGCTGGGGCTGCCCCTGTGGGCATGGCCCCCCACCCCAGCCCCCCTCTCCAGCCACTGGCTCCTTCCGCTGCTCAGCCTCCTCCTTGCCACCCAACCGGGGAGCCCCGGGGGTGCAGGGGTTCCAGGGGGCTGCTGGGGATGCCACCTGCCATAGCAGCTCGCTGTGAGATCAGCACAACCCCTGGGGTGCCCAGGGCAGGGTTGTCCTGCAGCAGGATGGCTAGGCCAGCATGGCTCCAGCAGGGATGGGGTCACTGCCGCTCTTCCTGCATCCCAAAGCATCTCTGTGGGCTCAGGGCTGGCAGGGGTGCTCCCCGTCCCCTTTCTGTGCTCTGCACAGCAATAAAGTGTCCTATGGCCACCTCCTGTTCTTCCTGTGTTCCCTGTCCAGGAGTTGAGCTGGCATCCCAAAAATCTTGATCAAATGGGGTCACAACTGCCCCTGATCCCACCACGGGGGGCTCAAGGGTGCCCAGGAAGGGACACATCCAAGGGCACCTGCAGGCTGGCCGGGGCTGGGGACTGCCCTCTCTGTTCATCCCCGCCAGGCTCTCGGTCCTGGTGGGTGAGGGGCTGGACCCCACCAGTGACATCCAGCTGGTGGCAGTTCCAGAATACAGAGCTGGTGGCAGCCTGCCTCAGGGTATTGCTGCTGTGGGCCCTGCTCCAAACAGAAGCTCCTGGCTCCTGCCCAAGGCCACTGGGAGGCACACAGGGCTGGTGTTTGTGCCTGCGGCAGCTGCCCCAAGGCCAGCGCTGACGGTGGAGGTGGCACAGCTACTGGAGCCCACAGAGGTGGGAGGGTGGGTGTCTGGGCCCCTCACTCCTCCCTTCACCCTGAGCTAAGCCCTTCCCATGGCACCAGGAGTGATGCCAGGGTGATGGACAGACCATGAGAACGGCCCTGCCATCCCCCTGGCCTTGAGGAAGGAACCAGAGAGCTGGGGTCTGCCTGGGTGCCTCCACTCCATTGCAGTGGGTCACTGGGCTCCCTCAGCCCATTAGTCCCCACTGCATGGTGGGATGTCGATCCCAAACCACTGAGAGTGTGGCCTCATGCTGGGGCAGGGCTTTGTGGGGCTGCTGCTGCCAAGAGGTCTCTCTGGCTCCAGCATCTGGTCCTGTGCCAGAAGCAGGCTTAACTATTTCAGGAAGAGGGGCAGGCAGGACAGCAGGCAGGACAGCAGGCAGGAGTGGTGCCCAATAATAGCAGTGCCAGCCATGCTTGCAGGGATTTATTTGGAAGTGGCGAAGAAAAAAGGCCAGTAGAGTTACTCCAGCTCTGGGGAGTGATCCCACGCCTGCTTGAGGACTGTAGACCACCAGGGGTCTTGTACAGACTAGAGGTCTTGTACAGGGGGTCACCCCAGGGCTCTTGTGGCAGTCTCCATTTTGTGGGGCTTCAGGGAATGGGGGGCTGCATTCCCAAGTGCATGAGGGTACTCAGTGCTGCCAGGGCAGGGATGGGGCTTCCTTGGCACATATCTGCAGAGTCAGGGGATGTGCAGGGGGCTGAGTCTCAGGCATGGACTCGTGTGAGTATGAAAATACCACCTGGTAGGGGCAAACCAATCACTGCCAGTCTGAGAAATGCTTCATGGGGAGGGGCTGGTAGAGCCAGAGGACCACCCAGCAAAAAACTACCCTCACGGGATGCTGCTGCTGTGGCCCTGCTGCTGGGAGTGCCCTGTCTGCCCTGGAACAATCAAGGTGCAGACAGAGACCGCCAGCCCATGGGCAGCTCTCCTCAGGCTGACAGCACTGGCTGGACACCATGTGGGCCAGAGCTGCCCCATCCTTTTGCTGCACATACAGGGCTTCAAGAAGCAGCTCATGGCCATTGCAGTCATGTTGAGCTCTGAGGGTCCCTCACTGTTGGTGCTGATACTGGTCCAGGACACCCACCTGCTCCTCAGCAGAGCTAGAGAGCAAGGACAGGGTGGCCAGGTGAGGGGACAGGGCAGAAAGGTGGGTGGTGGTGAGTGGGAGGTGAGGCGGGGGGATGCCTGTACTTGGGAAACCATGTCCACTGTGTCCACCCAGCTCAGCAGCATCACATCGTCCCCTATTCCCACCCCTGGCACAGACTGGAGGCAAAGCACGACCCCAGGGCCGTTGCTGTCCTGCTCCCCACTCTGCTCAGGCACAGACACATCAGCTCTAGGTGCTGGTCCCGCCGCTGCTGGATCTCTTCTCAGTGAAGAAGCTCTTGAGCAGCATCACCTGTCCAATGCTGACCACGAAGAGGATGAGGGTTTCACCCACTGACCAGTATGAGACACGGCCATTGAGCTCCTCAGCTCTGCTCCGGTCCTGCGCCTCCCGCAGCCGGTAGTGGGTCTGAGAGTCGATCACTGAGTTCAGCATCTCATGGATGGTGACACAGGCGGATTCCATCTGAGAACAAGGACAAAGGTTCACTGTTGCTCCTGACACAGCACGGCTGAGGGAGCAGGACAGTCCCAAGAGCAGGCCAGCAGTGCCTGTTGTGAAAGTTCCCTGCTAGACCCCACCCAAAGCAGTTCTGCACCTGGGCAGAGCTGAGAGCTCTGCCAGGAAACCAAGGTGACCAGCCCAGGGACCCACGCCTAGGGATGGAATGGCTGGCACAATTCCCCCTTGCAGGACAGACACGGGGTGGTGCAGCTGGGGGAGTCCAGACACAGCACAGCACCCCTGTCCCGGGCACAGGATGTGGTGTGGCCACTGGCTGGCAGTTGGCACTTCTGCATCTGGTGGAAGGGAAGGGGAAGGAGCCTCCAACCGCTGTCCCGTGAGGCTGTTTAGGGGGTGCAGAAGGACTTTTCTCCCTCCCTGCCAAGACCCACCTGAGTGAGGGCAGTGACGCGGTTGTTCATGTCAGGCAGTATGGGCGGCTCGTCGCCCACCTGGAAGTCAAAGTAGACGATTTTGTGGGAGAAGGTGGAAAACTCATTGCTGAAGCAGAAGGTGTAGACACCCTTGACCTCTGTGCGGTGTGGGAAGCTGTCGTACTGCTTTTTGGTCTCCTGGTAGATGGTCTTGCCGTTGGGGTCCTCCACATAGCAATCCACGTCATAGTGTCCCCCACTGATCACCTGTGTTGGGAGACACAGGTGGCACCTGCCCAGTGAGGCCCCTCCCCACCTCTGTCTGGCCTCAGAGCTCTGTGAGAGGCCAGCGGGCACCGTGCCCATGGGATGGGGCCCAGGTCAGGGGAGCCCTGGGGAAGCTGTGCCCCATGGTGCCAGCAGTTCAGGTGAAGTGCCTGGAGACAGGGACAGCCCCCATGGCCGAGATCAGGGGCCCCCCTAGCCACTGCGGGCTAACATCCCAGCTCTGGCTCCCAGTTGGACACTGCTGGTCACAAGGCTGGGAACAGCTCCTGGTGCAGCATGGGGAGAACTGGGGTATGCACGGGATGGGGGAACTGCAGCCCTGCCCGAGGCTCTGCAGGACTCAGGGACAGGGGTAAGGGTAAGGGCATGGGCAGAGGTAATAGGCACACACATGGGCAGGGGTGTGAGCAGAAAGGCACAGCCAGGGCAGCACGGGCAGGGGCATGGACAAGACATGGGCAGGGGCACGGGGACGTGGCACAAGTGGCATGCTGGCAGGGCCTGGACAGGGAGGTGCTGGCAGGTGCATGGGCAGGGGGTGCAGAGAGGGCGCATGTAGGGCTGCATAAAGGTACAGGCAGGTACGAGGCAGGGGGTGCCAGCAGGGCACAGTCGGGGCAGTACCTGGTAGTCGAGGGTGAACTTGATGCCGCTCTCCAGCTCCTGGTGAAAGCAGCGCCGGTCGCTGTCGGGCAGCTCCACCGTCAGCTCCGTCCCGCCGGCCCCCAGAGCGCCCAGGAGCGCGGCCAGGCACAGCGCCCGCACCGCGACCCGCACCGCGACGGACATCGCGACCCGCACCGCGCCGAGACACGCACCGCGCCCGGGCCCGCCCCCCTGACGTGGCGCTTCCGCTGCGGGCGGGGCGGGGGCGGCACCTCCGGCACCGGGACCGGCACCCCGGGAGCCCACCGGGCACCCCCGGCACCCTAGAAACCACCCGGCAGCCCCGGGCCGGTCACCCCGGG
>JAWWMP010000018.1:725554-763503 GCA_035047865.1 Dendrocincla tyrannina
CGGGAGCCCCCCGGGCACCCCCGGCACCCGCGGAACCACCCGGCAGCTCCGGGCCGGTCACCCCGGGGAACCCCCCCGGGGAACCCCCCGGGGATCCCCTCGGCGCCCCCCGGGACCCCCGGGCAGGGCGTCCGGGGCCGGATCCCCGCGCCACGAGTCTTCATCCAACGCCCACCGCTCGATTAACGCAGCGATCGTGAAAGTGTCCCCGCATCAGCACCTGCCCCTGCACACACGGACTCCTGTAAACAAACGCATTAATGGAATCATGGAGTCTGTCGGCAGCCACGGCACACGGCCGGCCCGTGGCACACGGAGCGTGGGATGGGGCGCGGGGTGAGGAGGGCTCCCTGCGCAGGATGGGCAGCAGAGCGGGGTCCTGGCTGTAGCACGGTGCCTGCGACTGTCCGGGTGGGATGAACCCCCTGGGTCAGCCCGTGTCATCCTCGGTTACTTGGCATCCCGGCTCCCCTGCCGCCGGTAGAGGCTTCCCATGCAGCCAGGCTGGGACCATCCTGCCCGGGGATTTAGCGCTTAGAGCTATGCGGAGTGGTGGGGAATGAACCTCATGAACCACAGGCACGTCAGAGACGAGACCAGCCCACCCCGGTGCGGAACGGCCGAGGCTGCAGCGGTGCCGGGTGAGCTCAGCCGTCGGAGCTCTGAAGGGCCGAGGAATCTCGATGGTAGGGGATTGTCTCCCTCTGCCGCGCTGGGAGGGCACCGACACCCTCTGTTGCTGGGGGTGTGTTCCGGCTCCTCCAGCTCCCGCAGCACTGAGCCCCTTCCCCTCCTGGAAGGCACTTCATGGACGCGTCGGCCCCAAGGATCACTGGCAGGGGCTCCGGCGGGGATTCGGTGTCAGAACGAGCGGGGTGGGCGAAAATCGGATTCTAACTAGTGAGGAGTAAGTGAACTGCAGGCGGGATCCTTGGCACGGGGACCGGCGACCTCGGACGGTCTGGGATCTACGTCCCGGGCGGTGGTTCCCGATTCAGCCCGTGGACTCAGGTCTGACCCCCGCGGCCACCAGCCTGTCCCCCGAGCCAGAGACCACTCCGTGCAGGAACCGTCTTGTTTCAGCAGGGACAGCACGGCTTTGGGAAGAAAATGGTGTCACGGCTATTGGGCTACGACCTCCTCAAAATCGGAGAGGTGTCGCATCTGCTCTGCCTGCATGGAGTGTCTGCGGAGGAGCTTCCTGTGGGCTCTCAGATCGCCCCACCTGGGCGAGCTGGGTGCGACAGGCACCAGGGGCTTCATCCCGGCAGCCAGCGGGGATGGGGCTTTGCTAGAGCCGATGTCGGGGATCGGGGGGTTGGAGTTCACGTTCAGCGGGGGCAGATATCCCGGCCTTGTGTGGGAGATGTGGTCCAGCAGCAGGGTGCCGGATCCTCGCCTCTCCAGCAAGCCGGGCGACCGGCGCCGGCTGGTGCTGGGCGATGTGCCGGCGCTGCCGGAGGGAGACTCTCGTGAGCCATCCAGCAAGGTCAGGTGGGACCCACTCAGCTTCCTTCTCTCCGACGGCCCCTTCCCTGCCTCAGTGAGGTGGGGGTCCCCGTTGTGCTCAGCGGCCCCCCTCCACCAACGCAGGGTGTCCATCTCCGCGGCCAAGCTGGCGGCTGAGCTGCTGCTCTCCGGCTCCTCTGGGACCGTGCTGCTGCGGGGCAGGCGCGTGTGGGTGGCTGGGCTCTTCTCGTGGGTGGCTTTCCATGCCAGCGGCCCCAGTGCCTGCTCGTCCACCGCAGGGAAGAGAGCAGGGTCCCTGCCCTTGCTGCTGTTGCTCCGGGTGAGGGGGGGCTTTTTGGAGATCGAGAGGTCACCAATGCCCCTAATGACCACATCGTCAGCACACACGTGTGTGTCGTCGCGGTGTACAGAGGCTGCCAGCACTGAGGGTGCCACCAGACCCCACGGCTCCGACCGCAGCCGCTTCAGCCGCGGCAGATGGGCTTTCCGGGCAGTACCAGCTCTCTGACCTGGGGAAGGTGGCTTAGTGTCCCCGGTGTCCCCAGGGTGTGAAGGGTGTGGGGTGAGAATGCTGCCCTCTTTCTCTTCAGGGGAAGGTGCTGAGATGGAATTTTTCATGTGGGCACTGGAGGAGGCTGCTCCCACCTCGGGCGGAGCTCTCTCCTTGAACTCCAGTGCAGGTGGAACATTTAAGTACTGCTTGGTGGTCTTAGTGCCGGAGGCTGATGTGTCCATGGTGATGATGATCACCTCCTTCCCCTTTGCTCTGCAGGCATTCAGAAGGTGCTGCAGCACAGCCTTGTCATCGGCATTGATGGCGTGGACCAGCGCCGAGGCTCCCGAGTGGTCCTCCAGGCTAGGGTCTGCCCCGCTCTCCAGCAGCAGGGACACCACGTCCCCCCCTGCCCCACGAATGCAGGCGTGCATGAGGGCGGTTTTCCCAGACTTGTCCTGGATGTTGGGATCAGCTCTGTTGTCCAGCAGGTACTTCACCATCTTGGCCTTGTGGATGCTCTGCTGGTCAACGTGCGTGGTGATGCAGGCCACCATGAGGGCAGTCTCCCCCTTCTCATTGCTCTCGTTGATGTAAGCCCCCCCTTCCAGCAGCAGCCGGGTCAGCCGGAGCCGGCCGAGCCACACGGCCTTCAGGAGGGAGTTGCTCCCCAGCTCTAGCTCCAACACCTCATCCATGGCACTGGCTCTGCTCACTGCTGGGTGATCGCAGCGGCGGCTGGTGGCTGCAGGAGGAACCGTGGAGAAGTGAGCCCTGCTCCTTCATCCCTGCCTTCCTGGGATACCACGCTCCAGGCACTGCCCTGCATCCCACTGCCCCTCTAGCCACATCCACCTGCCTCCTGCTGCCTGGATGCACTGGTTTCCCCAAGAGATCAGAAAGTTCCTGATGGTCTCCACCGGCCTGCTAGGTCTGGGGGGCCTGCAACATGAAGCCCACTGGAGACTGTGAACATCCCCTACAGCTTCTTGGGCTGGAGCTGAGGTCTCTGCTTCCCCACTGCTGGAGAGGGAGAAGCAGCCACAGTCATGCTGCCTATTGTGTTTCTACTGCACCCTGTTTTTCCTGCCCCACTGACCCCTGCTCCTGCTGACTCCATCCCCTGCTCTTCAATGCTCCCCATTCCCGCTGCCCTCCACTCCCTGCTCCTGCTGCCCCCTGCTCCCTGTCCCACTCCTCAGGCCATTCGTGGAGCCCTGGGCAGCCAGTGCTCCCAGAATCCCCCGGCATGGGCATAAGATGCCCAGCCCTTCCTCACACCCCCGTGCCCTCCGTGGGTGTCCTGCAGCCCCCGGACCTGCAGTCAGTGCTCATATCGAGGCATCACTCCCAGCGCCCACAAAGGCACCGGCAGTGCCGCCCCCTGTCCGAGAGCTCCCCACGACCCCTTCCCGTGGGGAACCCTCAAGCCCAGGAGGAGATCCGGGTTGACCCGGGCGTCGGTCCTTCCCCCTCGCCCGGTGCCCCTTCCAGCCACTCCACACCGGGGCCATCCCGTTCCCGCTCCCGCTGCCGCCCCCGGCTGCGGTGATGATGGTGGGAGCGGTCCCCACCCCCGGCCCGCTACCTGCTGCCCGCTGCGAGTGTCGGTGCAGCTGCCGGTGCCGGTGCTCGGTGCCAGTGCCCGGTGCCGGTGCCCGGTGCCGGTGTCCAGCTGTCGGTGCCGGTGCCCGGTGCCGTGTCCAGCTGCCGGTGACAGTGCTCGGTGCCGGTGCCGGCGTCCAGCTGCCGGTGCCGGTGCCCGGTGCCGTGTCCAGCTGTCGGTGACAGTGCCCGGTGCCGGTGCCGGTGTCCAGCAGCCGGTGCCCGGTGCCGCTGCCCGCCGCGGCGCGAGCAGGAGGGCGCGGGGGGGCGGCGCGTCCGCCCGCGGGTGGGTGGCGGGAGCGGCGGGGCGGGGGTGTCCGTGTGCTGGGGGCTGGAGGGGTCTGTGTCCCTGCCCCCGGGTGCGGGGCAGCGTGTCCGTGTGCGGGGGGACCGCGAGCGCGGGCGTGTGTGGGTGTTCGTGTGCGGGAGTGCGAGGGGGGAGTGTCCGTGCCCTCCCGTGCGGGGGTGTCTGTGTGCGGGGGTGGGGTGGGAGTGTACCTGCCCTCGGGGGTCTCCGGACCCAGTGGGACCCTGCCGTGGGCAAATTGGTCTGCGCCCTCAGCCGGCCCCACTTGGAGCCGAGGGAGATTAGGAACTTTCTCCCCTCTGGCGTTAATAACCCTGTGGTTTGAGCGCACGTCTGGAGGACCCTGAGCACACATCTGGGGCACCTGAGAGCACATCTGGGGCACCTGAGAGCACATCTGGGGCACCGGAGTGCTCTGTGCCGTGCAGGGGAAGCCGGGGTCCCTGCGTCTGCTCCCCGGGCAGAGCTCCCTCAGTACCAGAGCCTCAGTGCCTCACACCAGCACCGGTCCGCTGTCCCCCTGCACCTCCTTTGTCCCCAGATCTCTCCTCCGTGCAGGAGCCTGCTTCCCAGCAGCCTCGTCCACTTTCCTCAGTGACTCTTTTGGAGCAGTCTCAGCAGGAAGAGGGAATTGGAAGGAAGGGGGAAATGGTCATGAATGTCCCTGACCCCCCACTCTAACCTGCACAGCTCTGTACTTCTACAGGCTGTCACAGCTGTGAGAGTGTTTGCATCCTCTGGATTATGTTAACATTAGGGGAAATTTCTCTTGTGGTTAATAAAATATAATCTTGTATTGCAGTGTTCTTCAGTCAGAGATGAGGATGACAATGAAAATCAGAGCCCGCAGAGATATTAAGTCAGTCCTATCACATTAGGGAGCATTTGGGAAGCCTCATGGCAGCTTTCTCCTGACTGTTAACATGGAGTCTCTGCAGTACCTGCCTAAACTGGCCATAAAAGCCCCAAAATGTGTTTTCCCGTCCATTTTCCAATGCATGAATGCACCAGGTTGCTTGTTGAAAATAAACACCTTAACTTCTTAAAACACAATAATATAAACACCTTAATAAAACAAACACCTTAAAAATAAACTCCTAAAGCCCACACAATTAGAACAGACAAGCTGTGGTGGCAGGAGGAGCACAGGCTGCCCGGGAATGGGGTTGTTACTCCAGCACCAGAGGAAGACGCTCAGGGAAGTCCCGAGTTGAGGGGGGTCTGTCCTACTTCCAGGGGACCCCTGGATGGGTCAGGCATGGTCACAAGGAGGGAGAGGGAGGTGGGGGAAGAGGGAAGGTTCTGTGCCTGAACAATTACAAGTAGGAGATTGTTGGAAGCAAGTGTCAGGGAGCTGACACCCCCATGCAAGCATCCCTTCCTCCTCTTCCCCCCTTGCTGCTCCTGTGAGTTGTCAACCCTGTGCCAGAGCCTAGGCTGGCTGGTCCTGGCTGGAAAGCAGGAATGATCTGTCCCTGCAGATGTTCAAACACGAGAGTTCCATTTCCTGTTTCACCAGCCTAGGCTTACCAGCTTTCAGGTGTCCATGTGGTACAAGATGCCCCAGCAGGGAGGGATAAGCACAGTGATGCCAACTCCATAATACCAGTCATCCTGGGTAACTGGAACCTCCATGGAGGGGAGCAGGAACAGCCCCTGTCTGTTGCTGGAGGGCCTCAGGTTAGCTCCAGCCCTGCCCTGGTTTCACAGAGCCAATGGGTCCACCTGTCTTCATCCTCCTTGTCTTCCTCACCAGTATCTGTGCCATCCCTGAGGATGCCATGGCAACAGGGCCACAGGGATGGCTACTGGAGGAGCTGCAGCTCCATGCAGGGCTCTGAGCCCTGGGTTTGATCTCAGCAGTGCCTGCACAGCCTTGGGGGCAGTGGAATGGGGTCTGGACATGGTCAGTTCAGGAAAAGACTGAGATGAAGTGGCTTTGACGTGGCTGGGCGTCACCTGGGATGTTCTGCCCACATAGGGTCCTGGCAGGGTGTGGAGGTCTGGGCAGTGACTGAAGGTGCTGCTGGTGGTACCAGTACCCTGTGGCACAATGGTACTGGTGCCAAGAATCCTCATCTAGGAAGAGAGCTCCTTCCTCCTGGCAGGACAGAGAGAGGCAGAGTGGATACAACTGTGACACTGATGAGAACATCAGAGATGCCAAGTGTTTCGTGGGGCCACCCCAGCACTATCTCACCTGGACAAGCCAGGCAGTTCTCATGCCTTCATTCGAGCCTGCTGAGGTTTTGATTAGAGTGTGGGCCATCCTGGAGGAGGGGGAGCTGCGTTATGGGACTGTAATCGGGCTGTCTGGTCTGTGGGGTGTGGCTGTGGTTCCCAGAGCATTCAAGGGGGCTGCAGTGATGTCTCCCATGGCTGAGGCCATGGGAGCAAGGCCAGCATGGCAAGGGGCCGTTGGCTTTGTGTGCTCTACAGCCCTGGAGGAGGTGTAGCCCCTGGCTGGGCAAAGCCGGATCTGTCTCCTGGGAAAGGTGTTTGTTCCAAAGTGCTGTATCTCGGTACCTTTGGACACCTAGCTCAGGCTCAGGTGGAATGCCAGCACAGCCTTGTTAAGGGCTGAGCTGGCACTGTCTCCCCAGGGGGACTCGGTGCTGGCGGGTTCTATTTCGGGCTCTTTGCCGAGGGCTGTGTGAGCTATTCCCGCCAGCTCATCCCCACACAGCCGCCGTTTCACCATTTATAGCCATGCTCCTGGGAGCTGAGCACAGGGATAGGGGAGCTCAGCATTTGGGGGGGACCACCGGCTCTGTTGCCAATGATCCTATTGCCTGGGGCACAGCCCAGGTCTCCTGACCTATGGGGCACAGCGGGGCACAATGGGACTGCCCTGGATGCGGGGAGTCCTGGTCCAGGCCATGCCTCTCCATGGGGTATGGATTAGAGGGTCCAACCATGCCTACAGCACCTCAGACCTGAGCAGGGCTCAGATTTGCACCTGCTTTGATTGGGACCCTGATCTCTCCTTCTGGCGTACCAGCTTCCCATGGCATGCTGGAGATTAATCAGCTAAAATCTGTGCTGCTCATGATATCCCTGCCCCTGCCACCTCCCGTGGCCATGCAGTGCTGCATACTGCTTCTCTGTGTCCCCTCCAGTCCCTTGCTTTGGCCAGAGGATTGAGCTGGCCATGGTGGCACATGGCTTGGCTCAACAGCACCTCAGTCAGGCTAGTGGAGCAGCAGGTCACCCCAAACTGGCACATGGGAAGCAATGGATGGAGCAGGTGACTGTGTGCCCCTATGTCCCATGGCATTGCCATGGGCACAGGGAGCTGGCATGGTACTCCGGGACTGAAGGGGGTATCCAGAGGAACCTGAAGTGGATGATGCAGCAGATGATGCACTGGGTGATGCAACGGTTGATGCAATGGGTGATGCACAAGATGGTATAGTGGGTGGTGAGGCAGCAGATGATGCAGCAGGTGATGCGGTGGGTGATACAGTGGATGATGCAGGGCTTCCGGAAGAGGCTGCATTACCCAAAAGCAGCTGCATCACCCAAAAGCAGCTGCATCATCACAGCAAGCAGCTCTGATGTCTCTATAGCAACCGTGGGGTAAAAATAGTGCAGCAGCTTTAGGGAGGCGTCAGGGCCTGGCAGGGATTGCTGCTGGGATGGGTGCGTGGGGAGCAGGGGCTCAGGTGGGCCATGCCACCAGGAGCTGCTACTCTGCCAGGGATGCTCCAGGGCCCTTGACAGCTGAGGGGAGGAGGGAATGGGGTGTGGAGCTCAGGGTGTGGAGCTCAGGAAGTGGGGTTCAGGAGGTGAGCACAGCTGTGCAGAGCCCCTGTTTGCTTCTGCACTTACCCCCTGCCTGTCCCCTCTCTCTGCCCTGTTTTGTGGCTGAGAGGAAGGTGATGGGCATTTGCACACCAGGGTTTGTAGGTGCACAAGTGTGAAGGATTCCCTGTGCCCTGATCATGCCTGCATACTCACTGCCATGGTGGTGAACTTGGATCCAAGGCTGGATCCATGTCAGATTGGCAGCTCTGCAGCAGCACTGGCTACCATGGACCTCACAGGTGGCTGTGCCTACTGTCCCTTTCCTGAGCTGAGGACTTCAGTGCCCATCTCCTTCCAATCCATGTCCAAGACATGAACACAGTTCCAACCTTTCCTGTGAGTGGGAGAGTTTGAACCTGGATGGGATTGCAGTCTCTCCAGGCTCTGCTTCACTGTTCAGGGTGTTGGTTTGACTTGGACTCTAATAAGCTGTGGAAAGGTCT
This sequence comes from Dendrocincla tyrannina, assembly GCA_035047865.1. Classification (NCBI taxonomy): domain Eukaryota; kingdom Metazoa; phylum Chordata; class Aves; order Passeriformes; family Dendrocolaptidae; genus Dendrocincla; species Dendrocincla tyrannina. The sequence continues at coordinate 733,680 of JAWWMP010000018.1, forward strand.
GAAAATAGGAACATGCTGCTCTGTAAGGCTGAGCTGCTCCCCTTTGAGACACCAGCAGCATTTCCACAATGAGTGCAGTCTGCTGGGCCTTGGAGAATGGCGGTTTCCACCGCTTGGACCCTGAGCACTGGGCTCTGGAGAGCTGGACTGTGGGACTGGGCAGGATGCAGGTGATGGGCTCTGAGGATGCTGTGGAACTCAGTATCATCCTCTCTCACTGGGAGCAGGGCTGGGAGCTGTCCTGGTGGGCAGAGGTGCAGGGGGTATTTCATCTACTCCTGTTCCTGCCCTCAGCTTTCCATACCCCTCTGTCCACCACCAGAGCCGTGGGTACCCCTGCTCTGCTCTCCTTCCCTCTCCCAGTCCTGAAGTTGCTGTTGCCTTGACAACACATCTGTTTCCCTGCACTTCTCCATGCTTTTCCCTTTGTAATCTGCACAATTTTGCATCTCCAAGGTGGGTTTTTCACCTGTATGTGCTCCAGAGGGGAAACAGAGAACCCTTTGGATTGAAAGGCAGGAAATAGCCATGATGCCAGACTGAAAAATCACCAGATCCCACCAGGAGGGAATATCTGCAGGTGGCAGTGGAAGGTGAGGCTGGTTGTGCTGCAATGGGTGAATCATCGAATCCTTGAATGGTTTGGGCTGAAGGGACCTTAAAGTTAATTTTCTTCCATCCCCTGCCTTGGGCAGGGACACCTTCTGCTAGACCAGGTTGCTCCAAACTCTGTCCAACCTGGCCTTGAATACTTCCAGGGAAGGGGATGCCACATTCATGGGCAGGCAGGCATAGGAGGGGTGGAGTGACAATATAATTTGTGTGATTAATTGCCAGTTGAGAGCAGGTGGTCTGGGGCAGGCAGAAAGGATGCTTGGCCTCTCCAGGTGCTGTGTTTATTGCTTTTGGCAATGGGCAATAAACTCCTTGGGGTTTTGTGAGTCTTTTTGGGGATTTTCTGGTTTCTGGATGGATGATTCTCTGCTCTGAGCTTCTGGAATCACTGCTGCAGCTTGGATCCTGGCAGAGCACAGTTGCTGAGGTCTGATGTGTGCCTTGCCGTGGCACAGGGATGCAGGCTACAGGGCCCATCTGGCGCTCTTCCATATTTTGCTTAATATTATTAAACTAAGTTTTAAAAATATTCATAGCAAGTAAATCAATGCAAAAATATTTCATTCCCTTGTTTTGCTTGTTTAATTTTAGAAACTTTTTTTCTCTTGAGAAGCCGTTACGATGCTCTTTGTGTTGTGTTTTGCTTCTAACCCTGATGGATCCCCACAGGGAACAGCAACAGGGAAACCTTAGTGCCTGATCCCCAGGGCTGGCAGAAGTGTGGCGTTCTGGATTGAAGTTGAAGACAAAGCCCAGGATCTGGGTAGCTGAATTCTGACTTTGCCAAAGCTGAGGGGTGAAACTTTCTCTCTTCCGGGAGAGAAAGCTTAGAACCCATTCCAGTGCCTAAGGGAGGTCCAGGAGAGCTGGAGAGGGACTTGGGCAATGACCTGGGGGGACAGGTTGAGAGGGAATGACTTCCCACTGCCAGAGGGCAGGGATAGATGAGATCTTGGGAAGGAATTCTTCATGATGAGAGTGATGAGGCCCTGGCACAGGGTGCCCAGAGAAGCTGTGGCTGCCCCATCCCTGGAAGTGTCCAAGGTTGGGTTGTCCAGGGGCTTGGAGCAACCTGGGCTAGTGGAAGGTGTCCCTGCCCATAGCCGGGGGGTGGAACAAGAGGAGCTTAAAGGTCCCTGTGATTCTAGATGCCAAACACACATTGCACCCCCTTCCACCACTGTGACACAATACATGCCGCACCTACTGCCGTGCCACAGCTGCTGGCAGGTGAGGAGAGGTGCTGAGCGGAGGCGGGAGATCTGAGTTTGCACTCCTCAGTTTGTGTCGGAAGAGAACTGATCCATATTTAACGACAGAGCAGAACAATAACCTGCAATTACCTCGGCACTGTGCCTGCGGGGGTGGCCGCTCCCCGGCAGCACCGCGGTGAGTGATGTCTCACTGTGCCCAGGGCTGGGTGGGTGACTCTCCCCATTTCTGGGAGTGGCAGCCTCCCCCACCCCAGTGCAGCCCCCTGTGGAGTCCTGGCCTGCCGTGTGCCCTGACAGGGGCTTGACTGCTGCTCATTTTGTGTTTCATGCCTGTGGGATCCCCGCTGAGCCCCTCACCCCTGCACCACAGCTGCCACAGCAGTGCTGATGCTGGCATAGCCACTGCCTGTCTCCCTCCTCTGAGGAGCTTTCCAAGGAGGTCATTGGCCTCTTGGTGATCAAAGGGATATGTTGTGTCCACTGGGTGGGCAAGAGATCCCACAGTGAACCCCTGTGAAACTCTACTTCCCTCCAGAGCTCCCAGCTCCGTGTGCTCCATATGGGATGGAGCACGGAGTGAACACCTGGATCCACAAGCACAAACCTGCTGCTTCAGCAGTGCTGGGCCGGCTGCCTGCTTCTCCCAGTTGTGTCTTCCCCCACTCCTACAACGCATGAGGACACACTGCCATGCCTGATAATACAGTTTCCCATATTCCAGTTCCCCATCCTGTCTTCCTCCTGAGAGAAAGCAAGTCATACCAGTGGGCTTTGCTGGGAAGGGTTTATAGGGGAATGAGGGCATTGGTGCCAGCTTGGTTGTGTCAGAAAAGGCACTTGGCCGCTTTGGTCCCTGCCCTTGCAGCCAGTTGCCTCTGTTATCAGGGTGCAGGTGGGCAGTGAGGGTGCAGCTCACCTTGCCCACAGCAGGCTTGGTGCCATCAGCCTGGCAGCACAAGGGCTGTGCCTGCAAAGGAGGGGGGTTCACTTTCCCATTGGGAATGCTGTGGGTGAGAGAGGTGCTCTCCTGTGGGGGCTTTGCTAGACCTTGAGTCACCTGTTGCAGAGCGGACAGCGGCTGTGGCGCGGCTGGCAGGGACAGGGACACGAGGGATGGTGGAATGTGCCGGGGCCGTGGCAGTCGTGTGTCCCTGCAGTCCCTTACCCTGTGCCGGGCCCCGGCTGCCCCAAGGGCTACAGCAACTTTAATATCTCTGCTGAGTGAAATTTCCTGGTGTGGCTTTCATGTCCGCTGGGACACTTATGAAATATCCGGATTCTGGTTTTTTCTGAAGAAGTGGAATTTCCTCTTCATGGCTTTAATATCAGGGCTACGTGCTCAGGGCGGGAAGAGGCTGCGTGGCAGCAGCACCGGTGCTGGCTCAGCCATAGCCCCCCGTCGGCCTCGACACCCCCCGGCCACGCTGCCCTGGCCCAGCTCCCCGCGGCTGGGGCTGGGCTGGGGCCGGCGCGTGGAATTTGGCTGCCTCAGGAGTTTTCCGGCAGTGCTAAGCCACTTTGTCATGGCTGATCACCCCACCTGCCACGGGAGAAAGCCAAATGCACACTGACAATTTGCCGGCGGCTGTTTGCAGAGGGATCAGATGAGGTCCTGGCCCCCTGCTGAACCCCTCATGCAGAAGCGGCTGTGAGAATGCAGGCACTCGCTTTTGGGGCTCCTGGAGGCTCCAGGTGCTCACTCCATCCATTTCAGGGTTCCCAGTATCTCCAGGCACTCATCCTGACAGATCTGGGCTCCTCGTGCTACGCAGGGGAGACCCCCAGTGCTGCTGGCAGCTGAGCTAGACCAAGGGATGCCATGAGCACCCCAGTTTAGTACCTGGACCAGCTACTGGCAGGATGATAAGACCCTCCTGTGTCCTCTCTTAATTTTGTGGGTCCTCTGCCACCTCTCCACCTCCCTGGGCAACAGGAGCAGCCAGAGGGGCTGGGGGTCTGCATGTAGAATAGTGCTCTGCTTCCCGGGCTCCTAAGGGATGGATGGGCTCCAGGGACATCCTGGGACCCCCAAATGCTCTGAACCCTTAGCCTGGGTCTGGAGTCACTGTGTGGCAAAAGCCATTGGTGAGGAGTCCCTGTCTAAGGGGTCCCTGACAGAGCCTATCCCAAATGCTGACATGTCCTTCTCTGCTCTGAGAGGACGCTCAAGTTTCATGGGGAGGGCTGCCTGTAGCAGAGCCCCCGGAACCCCAGCTGTGATTGGGGCTGCTCTTTGTCTACTTGTGGGGGAGCATTCAGTGCATAGTGCAGCTCTTCCCAACTCAGCCTCCAAGTCAGTGTCTGGAGCTAGACCAGGGGGTCAGGATGGGGCCCAGGCTTGGAAGTGGGAGGGTCTGGGTTTGGGGGTGTATCCCCTTTCCAGGCCAGCCGGTGCATGCAGTGTCTGATGTGGAGCTGCTACTCTGCCTCTGTCCCTGCCCTGTCACTTGCACCTGGAAACTGAGGGGATTTGGGGAACCCACCCCTTAGAGGCTCTGGGATCCCCCTCTAGTCTTTGTCAAGCTAAGGGGTGTGCAGGAAGCTGTGGGCAGGGGATCTCTGGGGCCCCATGGGAATGGCAATGTTTTGGGGAGCCCTGTGGGGCTGCAGTGGTCGGTGGCTGTGAAGGGTTGTGGGGTCCAGGGCAGCTCTGGGGCACGGACCGTGTGGCCAGTGGGTTTTGGCCAGGCCAGGCTGTGTCTCTCATGGAAAAAAAACCTCCTGCCAGTGCTGGTACTGGCTCTTTCCTCTCTATCCGTCCTCACATCCATGGACAAGTGCCCCGGAACACCAGTCTGCTAGCATAGGCTCTGCAAAATGCTTTAGTGGAGACAGGGAAAATCTGACTGCTGGGAATAGCTGGAAAACTGGGGGGAAAAAGGCTGGACATATGAAGGGGTTCCCAGTTATTTTAGAGCAATGGCTTGTGATGCAGAAACAGCCCCCGTGGGACCCTCAGTGTCCCTGGGCTTGGTGGGACACGCGCCGGGGAGGAGTGTGGGGCTCTGCTGAGCAGACACCTCCTTACCTGGGGTTCACTGTCCTGAATCCCGTTCTTGTCCCTCTTGTCTTGGGATGTTAGTCATTCTCTTTGTCTGCTGTGGCTGGAGACAACAGGTGAGCACTCACCCTGAAAATCAAGGAAATGCTGGGAATAAATAACATTTAATGGGAACTATTACAGGCACAGGGAAGCACAGAAATTTTACACACATTTCTTACTTTATAATTGCTCTTTACACCAGTTCCAAAGAATTCCAAGCTGAGTCCACTGAAACACAAACAAACAGCAATGCATTAAATAGCATCTCAAGACCTTTTCCAAAGAGATGTGTTTTCCTGCCGGAGACCTGCTGCAGATGCCGAAAGGGAAAATCCTGGAATGACGGGACCCACCCGCTCGGAATGAAAAAAGATGCTTCTTTATCCCCTTCGTTTGCTTTGCGGTCAGTTTATCCTGACCCAACATCTGGAGCCGCACAGGCATGGATTCCTGCTACAGCTGAGGCTGCAGCTGGAGCTGGGGTAGCTCAGGGGCCAGCAGAGCCCGGCGTGTCTGGACGGTCGCTTTGTTGCTCGTGTCACTCGCGTACCCTTATCAGTTCTCCGTCCAACAGTTACAGTGAAGAAGCTGGGCTGGAAAAGTGATAAGGACACGAGAGTGGCTTCAGGAGACGTCCACCCCTGGAACTGTGGGATATAAACCGTAGGAAGCCAGCCAGAGCGGTAATGGGGGATAGAGGTTGGGGTATCACCGAGTGCCTCTTCTCCTGGCCGGTGTCGTCTGCAGGGCGCGGACGGTGGAGGGAGGTGTCGTGGGGATCTCGGGGTGCTGCAGTCCATCCAGCCTGCCGTGCTGCCCGCAGCGAGTGCCTCGCGCCCCTGGGCTCCCTCTACTCCAGCCCCCCAGACACTCCCCATTCACAACTTTCATAACTCAGTCCCCTCCCTGCGGGGAGGGACTGTCCCCCTGGGCTGCGCGCCCGCGGGGATGAGCCGGCACCCGGCCGGCAGGGCGCGGGTGGGACCTGCCCGACGCCGGATTAAGCTGTATAAATCACGGGGGTGCAGCCGGGCGGATTCGTCTGACGCTGCAGAAAGGCACCCACAGCTGCCACCATCCCCAGCCCGCCACTGCCATGGTGCCGAGGGACTGAAGCTGGGGGTGCCCCACTCCCTAGAGGCAGGAAAACCCCATCGCAGGTGACTGGGGAAGGGCCTGGTACCCCCGTGCCTGCTCCAGCTGCCCACAGTGGTGTTTGGGCCCCTGTGCCAGTGGTGACATCCCATCCTGTGCCCCAAGGCACCTCCTCCTGTGTCTCCATATCACCACGTCCCCACACTGTCTTCCACTTTTCCCCTGAGTGATTCTTCCCATCACACGCTTGAGGAGAGTGGCTGAGCCCGGTCTGTCCTGGTCAGCCATGGGCACTCCTTGCCACCCACTGGAGACAGGGATGGCTGGGGGACCATGATTGACCCTGGCCACCAGCACCTTCACCCCAACCCACCCCAACCCTTCTGTTTTCAGCTCCAGCGCAGCCAAGGCTGGAGCTGAGGAATCCGGATCTCCACTCCCTGCTCGGGCGTGTGTGAGCTTGTCACAGCATTGGGCTCTGCTCCATGAGGCGTTAGCGAGCACTGGGAATGGTCCTGCGCCAGGTGTATGAGGGGTTGCTTGGGTTGGGCCAGAGATTCTCCTGGTTTGAATCAGTGGCAGACAAACCTCCAGAGCACTCTGGAGTGATGCCAGGCCGACTATCCTGGCTCAATTGTCCCATGGCCAGGGTCCTCTTCTTTGGTCATGGACGGAAATCAAGTTTGGTGACACCGATGAGAAAAGTCTGCAAGGAAGGCTGAAGGTGATAAAGCAGCGATTGATACCAATGCCCTCTGTCCTCACTGATGCTCTGTGTCAATACCGGGGCTCTGTGTTGACAGCAGTGCTCTGTGTCCTCCCTTTGGGTCACTGTCCTCCTCCCAGCCTCTCCTTCCCTCTTACCTACTGCTTCCCAGGGACCTTACCACACTTTCCCAAGCATGGAATGAACACAGGGTGACTTTCCATATGGAAAGAGCCTTTTATTTTCCAGACTAAAATGTCTCTGTAGTTCTTGTTGTAGGCCAGTGAACTGGGAGTTTCTGTATGTGTGGGACACCAAGACCTGTGTTCCCTTTGGCCTGGGACCCAAGTGGCTGTAGCTGCAGTTCCTTCTGGTTTTGGTCTAGGTTTTTCTACTGTCCAAAGGATAAGAGATCATGATGTTGCCTGTACACCTGGCATGTGGCACAGGGAGGCAGCTGCAGCCCCTTGCTGCCCCTTGGTCTCTTGGTACTTTTGGGAGGTCCTATATGAGGCTGTCACTTTGGGGAGCAGATGCCGTCCCGTGGGAAGGGTGCAGGAATGTCCATCCCAGCTCCCTCGGGGATGGACCCTGCCAAAGTGCCTGGAGCCCCATTAAGCCCTATCTCATCTGCCATGAGCGTCTGGCATCCGGCATGGGCTCGCACGGGACCTCACGCACACACAGCCCGCTGACTCAGAAACTGCCCAGCATTCCAGCTGCCCTCCCCATAGAAAACACAGCTGGGGATGTTTCACTGACTGGAGATATCCAAAGCCTGCCAGGCTGTGTGCCTGGGAGACTCTTGGTCCCAGCTGAGAGTGCACCGAAGGATGGCGTGGCCTCCCCATGTGGGATTCACACTGTAGGATGAGACTACATCCAGTGTCTGCTTCGGCTGGAAGGGACATCTCCACAGGTGTCTGTGTATGGAGTGCAGGTCTGTGCCTGTGAGCACAAATGCCAGGGGTGACACCCAGTCCCCGTGGTGTCTTCGGAGTATTTCCTGGACAAAGAGGGGAGTGTGAGCAGCCTTCTCGATGCCAGCCAGCACTGGGCTCCCCATGAACCCCGGGCTGGGACTTTGTCCCTCACCCCTCAATCTGGGGTCTGCCCAGCCACAGCCACACCATGGGGTGGAGGAGAAGAGGTGATGATGACAATCATGCCCCCTCTACTTTGGATGATGGGACAGAGGGGAATATGACAAACCAGGGCAGCACCAATGGGCTGTAAGAGCATCCCACCGTTGCAAGGGGTCTGTGCCCAGTGAGCCCCTGAGTTCCCCCTGCCCAAGGACCCCTTGTTCAAGTCAGGGAATGACCCCAGCCCTTTTCCTCCCGGCAGCGATGGGTCTCAGCCTGTTTTGGAAGAGCCTTGTGTTCCAGGGAGTAGCCCCACTCCTGAACTATCTATGGTGGCTCTCAGGGTGCTCCTTTCTGCCCCAGCATCGCTCAGTCTTGTCAGGTGCCACCTCGCCGGCACGGTGGGAACTGCGGCAGTCAGACAGGGCCCGCGGGGCTGGCTGCGGCCGGAGCCAAGGCTTTGATCTCTCTGAGCGGCCACTGGACAAGCACAAAAAGACGGCATAGCCCCAGGTCCCGTGTTGGTTTTGGCGATTATGTAGCTGAGAGGCTCCCGGGATGTGAACATTCGGTTCAGAGTAAACAAATGCTCTCCAAATGGGCTGCTTGGCAGACGGTGTTTGTTCCCATGATGGCAAAGGGGCTGCTGCCCCCAAAGGAGGGCAGAAACAGGACTGGGGGGCCGAGCAGGGGGAGCTGCCATCGGGTCCCAGATCTGCGGGGCTGGGATTGTCCCATTGCGTTCTGGTTCTGCAGGGCTGGGGTGTCCCATCAGGTCTCAGCTTTATGGGAGCCGTGGGGGGCTGTTTCCATGGGTGCCAGGCAGCACCCATCACTGTCACTCCCACCAGCAAGTTTATTTGTGCTGCCTATTCCCCCACAAACCTCTGTTATTGAAGTGTAAGTATTCTTCCGCTGCTCCTGGAGAGCGCGGGGTGTGTGTGTGTGTGTGTGTGTGTGTGTGTGAGGTGGAGTCGGGAAAGTCCCCCTGGGTTCGGAGGAAATTGGAAATATTTTCGGACACATCCCTCTCCCAGCGCTCCCTGCTCGGAGCAGCCAGATGGTTTCCCCGGGGTTGGGGCGGGGGCGCCCGGCACGTCCCAAAAGCTTCAGAGGTGGTGGCTGCCTCATGTCCCGTGGGCCCCTCGGGGAGACATCCCAGGCAGCAGACTGAGCTTCCCGAGGCTCCAGTCCCCGACTGGTTGGAAGCGACCTCACAGACCATCTCGTTCCACCTCCTGCCACGGGCAGGGACACCTTCCACTAGTCCAGGTTGCTCCAAGCCCCGTCCAACCTGGCCTTGGACACTTCCAGGGATGGGGCAGTCACAGCTTCTCCCCCGGTGAGGTGCTGGCCCGGGGAGCCGCTGTCTGCGCTGCCGGTGCGGACGGCGCTGGTGCTGCGCTGCTCCTCGCAGCCACTGGATGTCACCTGCAATATGGGCTGTGCGCAGCCGGTGCCGCACGGCGCTGACACCGCACGGGTCTGGCGGTGTCCGCGGAGCTCCGGCAGCGCTCGGCTCCGGTACAGCACAGCTGGGCTCTCCCCTGTCTCCCCAGGCTCTTTTTAGGGTGCAAACACCGTCTGCCCAGGGCTGCCCCGCGGGGCTGGCAAACCCCCTCCTGCCCCTAGGGCTGCCGGAGCCTCTGACTGCGCACTGAGACCCTCAGCAGGGCCCACCAGTGCCGGCCCAGCGTCCCCCCGAGCTGCTCTGGGTGCTGGAGCTGAGCCCCCACCTCGCCCGTGCCCCAACAGCACCCACAACGAGCTGCGATGTGCCACACACCATCACTACCCCTTGCTTTTTCCGAACTCAACTGAAATAAGCAGCAACAAAGCTGTGCTCCTGCTGAGTTCCTAGCAGGACCACGGAAAACGCTGGGTCAGCACAGCTGGGCTGGCACGAGGCTGTGGTTTGGGATGCTGGGTGCTGGCAGGACCTTGAGGGGCAGTGGTGATGGCACAGTGGCAGCGCCAGAAAACTGCCCTGGGGGCACAGAGAGCCCCTCACCAGGCTCTTGGCAGTGGATGCTGTGTGAGGGAAGGAGGTGAAGCCAGCAACCCAGATCCTTGGGACTGTGTGTGTGTGAGAGAGAAAAGAGGTGCTGGGTCGGCTCTGAGCTGTGCAGTGAGATGCAGGTGAAGCCAGAGCCAAGTGCTGCAGCAGAAAGTGCTGGGATATGAGAAAACATGTTTTTTCCATACCCTCCTACTCAGCTGTTCCAGGAGGAGGGTGAGGAGCCACAGCGTGCCCAGAGCTCAGCCTGCTCCAGAGGAGATGCGCCTCTCATATGTCAACCAGAGCACAGTGACTGCAGAAGGGTCGGCTCTGGGAACATCCAGGGAAAAAGAAATGACGGGCCATGTGGTCAGAGCCCTGTCCCTGCAGCTGGGGTCTTGTTCCTGTACTCAGAGCCCCATTCCTGCACTTGGAGCCCTGCCTCTGCACTTGGAGCCACCCACCCTGTGCTCAGAGCCCACTCCCAACACAGCCCTGTGGTGTTTGCCATGGGCAGGCAGCACCAGCACCATCCCACCCTTCTCCCTGATGTGAGTGTCAGGGCATCCTCTGCATTGCTGGGCTTTCCAGAAGAATGAAAATTGAATACAAGATCAAAGGTCAGTGAGCAGGAGAGCAGAGTATTTCTGGAAGGCCCGGGAGCTGCAATTGCTCACAGCCTGGTGCACAGGGCCAGTGCAGGCTGGGCATGGCTTGGCAGTGGGAGGGCAACAGCTGTGGGGCTGCCCCACAGTGGGGATGGTAACTGGACCTGAGTGGTGACACTGCTTGTGGGGACAGCTCTGGGTGACATAGGAGTCACCCCTGGCCTTGGGTGGGCATTCAGGAAGAGAGGTACAACCTCCTGGAGCGAGTCCAGTGAGGTCACGGAGATGCTCCCAGGGCCGGAGCCCCTCTGCGCTGGAGACAGGATGGGAGAGCTGGGGGTGTTCACCTGGAGAAAGGAAGGCTTTGGAGAGACCTGAGAGCCCCTTCCAGTGCCTAAAGGGGCTCCAGGAGAGCTGGAGAGGGACTTGGGCAATAGCCTGGAGGGACTGGAGAAAGAGGAATGCCTTCCCACTGCCAGAGGGCACAGATAGATGGGATATTGGGAAGGAATTCTTCCCTGTGAGGGTGGTGAGGCCCTGGCACAGGTTGTTCAGAGAAGCTGTGGCTGCCCCATCCCTGGAAGTGTCCAAGGCCATCTTGGACAGGGCTTGGAGAAACCCAGAATAGTGGAAGTTGTCCCTGCCCACAGCAGGGGGTGAAAGGACAAGAGCTTTAAGATCCCTTCCATCTCAAACCATTCAGGGATTCTGGAATATAATCAGGTCTTTTCATCTCTCCTGAGAGCTCACTGTGTCTAACAGGCAGAGCCAACATGTAGTTGCACTGCAGGTCACTCGAGTGGAGCTGAGTGAGTGCTCTCTGCACTATTCTTACTACAAACTGGTTTAAAGTAGGGTCTAATATTCTATAGAGTAAAATAACATCTTGTCAGTGGACCCAAATCATGAGAATCTACGCAGTCAGATGGTCCCTCTGTAACTACTCAGGTCAGAGATGATCCTTGGCTCATGTGTCACTTTGATTCTGCTTCCCAGTCAAAGTCCCCTTCTCCTCCTGTCCTGCCAGGTGAACACAGCCAGTCCCTCTGACTGGGCATGGGGCTTGGACGGTGACACCATCCAGGATGGGGTGACTGTAGGGCCAGCTCCCTTCCAGCCCTGGAGCCCAAGGCACGGGAACTCTGGCTGTGTGTGGGCTCAGCCCACGGGCACTTCTCCTTGGTAGCTCTGGCAGAGGACAGGCTCCTCCTCTTTCCTCATTCCCATTTATTTTTGGCTTCCAAGTTGTCATAAATGATTTGAGCTCAACAGTTTTTAAAATTTGAACTCCAAACAGCTATTTAAAACCTTGACAGGATGCAAGAGTGTATTAAAAGCTTATTTTTAGAGCCTTTCTTAGTGTGAGAGGCTCACTTGGTGGCAGCTCGGTCCGCCTTGCTCCCCAATGACAGACTGAGACCAGCCTGGGAACCCCTCTGGGCACCGTGGGGCTGTGAGGGGGCGATACCCTGGGCAGGGTGCATGGTTGGACCCCTGTTTCTCAGTGCCAAAAGGAGCCAAGTGGGCACAGAGTGCCCAGTCACCAGATTCTTCAGATCAGCCATTGCAAAGCAAAATCGACTGGAACGTGGCAGTGCTCAATGTTTTTGTGATTAATACAGCAATTAGTTAGCATGTTGCAGATTTTAAAACTTCTGTTAATTAGAGTTTGATGTTACTTCGTATTCTGGTGCTTCAAGGTGGAGGAATCTCCCAAGCAACACACTCTTTCCACACACTGTTCCATTCTGACCTTGTGCGAGTGGATTCCCCTTCTGGGGTGCACCAGTTCTGGTGGCCTTACACACGTTATCCCCCTCTTTTATTTTATTTAATCCTGACTATTGTTCTGATCCAGGATATTTTTTTGGCCTGCACTTAATTAGTCATAATTCAGAGGTTTTCATAAGTTGCACACTGCACATGCTGAAGTGCTAATGAGGCATTTCCATGCTGAATCACCAACTAATGATTTACCATGATGATTTTGTTATTAAATCTGCAACCCCTGGCTCCAGCAAGCAGTGCTGGGAGACGCCTGTTTGCTAATACACAGAGACAGTGGAATGCAAGCAGAAAATATTATGAACTCGTCATCGGAGTGCTGACATATTGATGTGGCACCTGCACCTGCCTGCAGGGTTTTCCAAAAAACGCCAGGGAAGAAGCCTGACAGATTGGTTATCCACAGATCCAGGCTGCTTGTTTAATGCACTGCACCCAAGCTCCTGCACATCCAGAGACCCAGGGAGCATGTGGAAAGCATGCTGGCTGTGGGAGCAGGGAGGGAACTGCTGGTATTTGTCCCCTGCCCAGCCCAGGACCCACAGACCCCCGAATCACCAGCCTGATCCATGGAGAAAGGGGGTCTCACAAGAGCTGGGTTCTGTACCACCCTCCCTCACCGTGGTGTGATTTCCAAGCATGGAGGTCCCTGAGCACAGCCTGGTATTTGAATGCATCCTGGTACCTGAGTGCATCCCAGTACCTGAGCACAAACTGGTACCCAAGTACATCTCAATACCCGAGTGCATCACAGTACCCAAGGACAGCCTGGTACCTGAGCATTGCCTGGTACCCAAGTGCGTGCCCGTAATCAAGCACATCCTGGTACCTGAACGCATCCGGGCACAGGAACCAGCCCCACCACTCCATGATGGGGTGGTTGTGGAGTGTGCCACGTGTGCTGTGTGTGCCAGGCTGCCTGGCCTGGGCAAGGGAATGGGAGAAAAATGCTCCCACCAGGTTTTGGCCTGCATCTTTGCAGGTACCCAGTGCATCACAGCGGTGATGGGGGGAGGGCTGGGGACTCAGCCAGGCTGGTGGGGTGGGGAGGGGGCTACCACCACCTTGTGGTGCTGCCCAGCCTGTGGGCTGGGGAAGTGACCCATATTTCCCAGTGCCTTCCTGATGCTGCCATGCAGGAGCAGCATCTCAGATGCCGGGATTATTTCCCACTGGCAACAGCACAGAAACGATGCCACTTGTCTCTTCATCTTTTCACTGTCACTGCTGCTCCTTTGATGGGCTGAGGACAGGGGCTGCTCCCAGGACGGGTGCCGGGAGCCAGAGCCATTTTGCAGGCTGCTGCACAGCTGGCGCCTGGTGCTGAGACTCGGGTGCTCCCACTGTTGTGCTCCATGGGAAGGTGAGCGAGATGAAATTTTTAACCAATTCACTCAGTGACATTCATGTTCTGCAGCCCAGCAGTTTCTACTTGTGGAAACATCTCCACGGGGGATCAGGGAAGTGATGCATTTAGAGGGATTCTAGCAAGAAATTGCAAAAATGCCTCCCCAGGGTTGAGGTAAAGCAGCTGTTAGTGGTGGTGTTTATTCATGAGCAGAGTCGGCCAGGGAAGGATGGATTTTGGAATCCCCCTGGGAGCAGAGTGGGGAGGTGCATCGATTTTGTCTCCCTGATCCACCTGCACTGCCTGCTCTGTGTTTGGGTGAGAGCAGGTCCCGTCCTGGGGGCTGGGGAGGATGAACAGATTTTCTTGGAATAACATGCAGGGACATGAGGGCAGGGGCCAGCCAGATATTTTGGTTGCTGTAAGGATTCATGTGTGCCAGGGAAATGCAAATGGATGCACACGGAAGATACTGATTAAAGATCGATTTTGGAGTCAGCTGCTCTAGGTGGTGTGAGGGAGAATTTTGTGGATCAGCAGCAGGGAAAAAATGTGACAGATCCCTGTCATTGTCCCTGGTTTGTGTGTGAAGTGGTTTTCCACGTGAATAAATCACTGAATGCCAGAATGGTTTGAGTGGAAAGGAACCTTAAAGCTCATCTCACTGCAAAACCCTGCCATGGGCAGGGACATCTTCCACTAGACCACATTGCTCCAAGCCCCGTCCAACCTGGCCTTGGACACTTCCAGGGCTGGGGCAGGCACAGCTTCTCTGGGCACCCTGTGCCAGGGCCTCACCACTCTCACAGGGAAGAATTCCTTCCCAATATTCCATCTAACCCTGCCCTCTGGCAGTGGGAAGCCATTCCCCTTTGTCCTGTCACTCCAGACTCTTGTCCAAAGTCCTTTTCCAGCTCTCTTGGCTTCCCAGGTCATGGAGGTTCAGAGAGAGGTGTACCAGATGTGTCTGTGCCCTGAGCCGCTTCTGCCCTGCCCTGGCACCTCTATCCACACATTCACCTTCTGCTTCAGGAGAACTTTTTGTCTCTTTTTGCTGCTCTTGTGAGTCTGGGACTTGAGCAGCTCCCAGACCTGGGACAGGATGCCAAACCTGGGTGCTGGCACCACGGCTGCTGTGGTGGCTTTAGTAGGGCCCTGAGCCCCATGGTGACTTTGGTGGGACCCTGAGTGTGACAGTGGCTTTGGAGTGCCCCCCTCCCTGGGAGGTATTAACCCTTTCCCACAGCCCATGCAGCTGGGTAGTGCTGGCACCCCTTGTGCTGCTGTGGCAGGGCAGGGTGTGCAGAGCATACAGCAAGAATGCAGAATGAGATGAGATGTGACAGCCCATCTTCCTGGGAACATCAATGTAATCTGCACCAGAATGCACTCAGCCAGCTGGAATTGCCATCAGTCAGAGCTCAGCCAGAGCTCAGGGCTCGGGTGGGACCAGTCCTCCCCAGGACACCCCCAAACCTGTCAGGGTGCTGGGTGCTGGGTGCTGGGTGCTGGGTGCTGGGTGCTGGGTGCTGGGTGCTGGGTGCCGGCCGCATGTGCGGTGCCCACCTGCCCTCCTGTGTCTGGGGTAAGGGCCAGTGAAGCTGCCTGCTCTGAGCTCCCAGTGCTGGGCTGCAGGCAGGTCCAATTCCAGCCCCTTTTACTCCCGAAAGCAGATGGGTCTGTGCCAGGGCTGAGCTGAGAGCTCACAAACACGAGGCTCTCCATCCCCTGAGGCTGTTGCTGCCCCGGTCACTCTGCGGGGACCAAAGGGTCTTGGGTGAGTCCTGCCCTGCACTGCAGGGTGGGTGGGTGCCAATAGATGGACCCACTGGGCTTATTTGGGTCAGGGCTTCCCATCTCCTGTCCTGGGAGCATCTGCGGTGGCTGCTGAGGGGGACAGGCTGGCAGGGGGCTGGAAGTGAGACAGACAGTGGGCAAGCAGCTCCTTCTGCAGGTCTGGGCTGTCAGTGAGTGCTCACCAGTGTCACTGGGCTCCTCAGCAGGTGATCCTGTCAGATCAGGCACAATCCTGGCCCAGGAGTCTGGGCACTGTCCCAGCAGAGCTGCTCAGGGCTTGGCCGCAGTCCTTGTGCATTCATGTTGTGAGTTTTCATCTACAACGGAGAACCTGTGTCTGCCCCATCCCTGGAAGTGTTTAAGGCTGTGTTGGATGGGGCTTGGAGCAACCCAGTCTAGTGGTCGTGCCCATGGCAGGGAGTGGAACTGGATGGTTCCTCCCAATCCAAACCAGTCTGGCATTTGATAAAACTTCTTGAATATCAGTGCTGGAGCCTGGGATTGGCAAGGCTGGGAGCAGCCAGAGGAGGAAAGCCATTCCTGGCCCCACCAGGCTGCTGTGAACACCATGGGGCCTTTGTGTGTCCTGTGCCAGCACTCTGGAGAGAAGGATGCACAGAGCAGAGGGGAGGTGGATGTGAGTCGCCATGGCAACCAGGATGGCAACATCATCAGAATGTGTCAAACGAGGGGAATTACAAAAAATAGAAACCCAGCATGGTGTGGGCAAACATCGCAGCTTCACAGGACTGCTCCTGACAGCGCCTCAGCTGCTCCTTGTGCATGGTCGTGGTGACCCCACTGGCTCCAAGTTGTATTGTCACTTGGGATGTCTCATGTGCCCCTGGAGCATCCCTGAGCAGAGCCCGGTGCCCCTGGCCCCTTCAGCTCAGCCAGGTAGCCACTGCCTTCTCACTGGCACACAGACAAGAGTCCTGCATTTGAGGATCCAGTGAGGACACAGCCGGGCACGGACATGGCTGGCACTTCAGCCTGTGTCACTTCTGGACCCACCTCCCTCGGTGACTAATTAGTTTGTAGTAATAAGCCATGTGCTTGTTTCCAGCTTGTTTAAAAAAAAAATAAATGAATTTATAAGGCATTTGCACTACTTTATCTGTCACTTAAGCTCCTGGGATTTGCAATTTTAACGCATGACATCAGTTAATCACAAGTCTCTTCCAGCAACAGTTTTAATTAAACTCACTTTCACTTTTTTTTGGCTAATTCAGGGCTGTCATTGAAGGGCTGCAAATGAGATCATGGGCTGGTGGTTGTTGTTGCTGTTGTTTTATATTCACCACTGATATTAGGAAGTGGGGAGGATCAGGGCTGAAGCAGGAGCCTGCTGGGGCTGCCTCTCCAGTGCTACCCAGCAATGGCACCAGGCCTAGGGGGTCCCTGTAAGGTGTCCATGTGTTCTGGGGAGGGGACCTGCAGCCACGGCAGTGACAGTGCTCAGGGGTCCCCAGCCCCTGTGGGTGTGTTCCCATCTAGGGGCTGCTGAATGTTGGCTAAAGGAAAACCGGGAGAAGGGGAGGATCGAACATTTTTCCATGTTTAAAATGTGTTTGGAAGCCATTAGTGCTGCAGGAAATAAACATTTAAGGAAAAAGAAGCTGGATCCATTCAGGGTCTGAGTCATGTGCGAAGGCACGGATCCTGCACCCAGCACAGCCTGGGGGTCCCTGCAGGCCCAGGGGTCCTCACTGCTGTGGTGCTGGGCTCTGCAGGGACGATTTGGTATGTTTTTCTCCCTCCCTCTTGAGGTGCATCTCCCATGGGAGTGGTGAGGCTCCAGCCTTGGGATACCCGAAGGGCTGAGGAGCAGCAGCAGCAGTAGTGGGAGAAGGTTTCTTCTGCTGTTCCCAGCACTGCATCCTCAGCCAGTGACCAGTGAAAGGACCAGTTCCATGCCCTGATGCTGTGGCCACTGTCACTACACTGAGCCAGCTCTGCAATTTAATTTAATTTGATTTTCCTGATCCTAAATACCTGGGACAGGCAACAGCCCCTGCTTTGTCACACACTACCGAGCTCCTGTGATCTGGCATTTTGAGGGGGCACGCGTCACCCAGCCCGTGCTTTGCCCCATCAGCTGTTTGAGCTCTGCAGGGGTACAAGTTGCAGAGGATGGGGAGCTGCTCCACATGGCTCCCCTCAGTTCTCTGGCAGAGAGCACAGTTTTTGGCATGTATTTTCCTGTCATAGGCAGTTGCAGAGGGTCACGCTGATGCCCATATGGCCATGTGGAGGGGCAGAGGGGAGAGTTCCAGTCCTGCAGCTGGAGGCTGTCTGCCCTTGGTATGTGGGAAGCAGCTGATTGCCTGCCACCAGCCTTGGGGCCATGGTGGGTTTGGGCTGTTCTCCAGCTGGGGGCCCACTGTGGCTGTGCTGCTCCTCAGGAAGAGTTTGGGCTGATTATATCCCAGGGACTGGACCATTTCCAGGGATTGGAGGGTCTGTGGTGGGGAGTTGAGTCTGCAGGGGATGAGAATGAGTATGGAGAACTCCTGCCCTCCCACTGAGTCTCACGTGACTTGCATCCACAGCAGGTCAGAGCAAATCCCAAGAGAGTAGCTGGGATGCTCCTGGGTGCTGTGTTTGCCTGGTGAACGCTGGTCCCCACGGTCCTGCAGCCTCTAGTCCCATGGTTACACAGTCACTGGCCCCCATGGTCACACAGCCCTGTCCTGTCTCAGTGTCTGTGCTGGGCACTTTGGATTCTGCCTCCCGTGGAAGAGGAATTACTCTGCATCCCCCCTGCACTCCCCTGTCCCAGCCCTGCTCCCCAGCTGAAGGGCTGCCCCCATTTACCCAGCCCCCCTCCCACTGCTGATAGATGCTGCCATCACATCCTTCTGTCCCCTCCTGTGTCCTCTCTGAAGTTCCTGAAAATCTGACAGCCTTTGCCTCACTCCAGGTCTGTGCTAGGAGCTCTGGCTGCCACAGCTTATCCTGAGATTTCTGCACACAGGAAGCCTAGAGCAACACCCACAAGAGGAGGCATGTGGCAGAGCTTTGTTCACTGCATGCAGGGGACTGAGCCCCCAGACCCACCCACAGGCATCACCCCCAGCCGGGGGCTTGGCTGGCACTGCCATCCCCAGCCTGTGGGAAGAGCCTTTACCCTCAGCTCAGTTTTGCAGTTGTTTCCTAACTGAGCCAGGAGTGATCTCCCACTCTGCAGTGACCTTGCTCTTGCTAAAGGAATCCCACGCAAGGGCTGGAGCAGGAGTAGTTGTCAAATCATGAGCTGTAATTGCCCAGACCTCACGGCCAGCTGACATCACACGTTGCTCATTACAGACATGCCTCCTGAATTCCCAAATCCATCCCCAAAACAAACAGCTCCAACATCTGATGTGGTATTCAGATTCACCAGCTCTCCCTACTCTGACAACTTGCTAACGAGGTTCCCCCAGCAGCCAAGAGCCGGGATGGGCACTGACAGCTGCTGCTGAACCTGCAGCGGTGCCGCATCCAAACCTGCCTCCAAAGCCAGATCTGAACCTGGATCCACGGCAGTCTTGTGGTGACAGAGACAAGCTAAATATACGGTTGCCTCAGCAAGTGGCCTGCGCTGTGCATCAGCTTTGGTGCTCTCCAGCCCACCATGGACTGGATCCTACCAATGCTGCATCTTGGCTCGTTCATGCTGCTCTGGGGGAACCAGACCACAGCTCCTTGTGGGGCAGAGGGGCCCCATTCAGCCTTCCACTTCCCTGCTCCTGGGTGGTCTGAGCCTGGAGCAGATCTACCAGCAGATCTGACCATGTCCTGTCCATGGTGTGGTGGGCTGCCTCTTCCTCCACCAACCATGCAGGCTTCAGGAGGGGGTCTCACCCTACTCACATCTTACCTTGGCCACCTTCCCTTCCATGTGACTGGTGAGGAACAGGTGGGATTTGGCTCCCCACAGGGAGCTCCTGCCCTTCAGCAGCTCTTTCAAGCCCCTCACAGAGCCCAGTGTCTCTCCCTGTGTATTTGGGACCAAATAGTGTTCCAAAAGGAACTCACTACCCTGTGCTGTCCAGGGATGCCAGGCAGTCCCTATGTCTGTGCCCCCAGCGCATCCCGGGAGGGTCAGCAGCCTGGGAAATGGATGCTCCTGGAAGAATCCTCCTCCCACGGGAGCTGGGCTCGGCTCCACCCATCACGGGCACATTCAGGACATTTTAGGGTTCTGTCACGCCGTGCTGCTGGCACTGCCACCATCCATCTGGCTGCCCTTGTCCCAGACCCTCTTTCCCTGTGGACATTTGATTTGCTCTACTCTTGCCTGAATAATTTGTTGTTTAGTAATTTTTTTTAATCTCCCCCTTTTTCTAAACTGCATTTTAATTAGCAAGGTGCAGCAATGCGGAGGTCAGATTTACACCTCCCCCAGTCCTGTTCCCAGCCTGGTGTTCCTGCTAATTGTGTGCACATACAGGGATGGGCCCAATGTGTGGCATTTGGCATTCAGAACGCTTTTAACTTGGAAAATGGGAAAAAAATCAACTGATGACAAGCATATTTATTTGTGCAGACGATGCTGCCAACGGCTGGGGTTTAGAGGCGTATTCTTGCCATTTACTGAAGTCAGTTGGAACAGAGAGACCGAATCCAACGCAGTGACACCTCCGACGGCTTGGAAGGGCTCCTTCAGCTGCAGCAAAGCTCAGCAGGTTTGACATTTGAAACTCTCTCATTCTGCTGCCAGGCAAAACCTCAGGCCTTTACACTGTATTTTTCCTGCTGTTCCTCCGTGCAGGAATTCCTCATTTTTCTGGTTTCACACCATTATGAACAGACCGGTTCCAAAAAAAAAACAAAACCCAAACCACCAAACTTCTACTGTAATGATAAAATTGGCTTTAGAATAGCAGAAATCTTGTATGTGTGGTGCCTGGCTCTGAGGGGGGCTCTTGGATACTGGCGTTGTTCTGAACACTGAAACCACACAGAAAGTGAGATTTTAAAGGATTGTTTGATGTTTGGCTTTTCAGGATTAATTCCTGAACTAAATAACAATCCCTGAGGTGCTGCCACAGGCAGGGGAAAGCTCTCCCCGGTACATGCTCTCATGCTCCTGTGCTGCTGCACCCCAGAATTTGCTGCTGGAGAGAATGAAGTTTGTTCCCCTCACCCCAAAGCCAACAACTGTGGGCACATGCTTCTCTGGGTCCCATTCCACTGGCACAGAAGTTGCCCCTCATGGGTTCAGCCTAGGACAGCAGAAGGTATGTAGGAGAAGGGATGCAGGAAAAACGCACTGGGAAGGGGTGAAGTAGGGATGCAGGAGCAGGTATACAGGAGGAGGGATGCAGCCTGCACCCTGCAGCCTCTCTCCAGTGTCTCCAGGTGCTCCACTCTCCAGCCACTGCCCAGGTTTCTCCTCCTGGGACTGAGGCAGGCCCTGCCAACATGCACATGAGGGTGATGGTACCAGTGGAAAACCCTGGGATGGGGATTCATTGGGTAGAGCAGGTACGAGTTGGGAAGCCACAGAGTGGGAGCTGTGCATGGAAGGTGACCAGGAACACCAGTGGGTTACTCTTGGAGGTGATCTGCACTGTAGCCAGGTGGGCTCTGCAATGCATGTGCTGCAGAGGATGCTCATGCTGGGAACGGCTGATGTGCTGGGGCAGCTCAAATGTGCTCCCAGTAATGCCAGTGCTCGGAGACAGTGCCCTGGTGGCACCTGCTGCTGTTCTGTCTTTTACTGGGGGGGTGAGTAATTTAGAGGGAAACAGGTCACTGCTGCTGAGGCTCCTGGGTTACATAAATGCTGGTGGGGTGACCCAGGTTATGCAAGAGCCTGGCTTGTCTGAACATGTGTTGTGGTTTGGAGGAATATGAAGACAGGGACCTGGAAACACGTCACTTTAGGTTAGATATGAGAAAGACATTCTTCCCTGTGAGGGTGGTGAGGCCCTGGCACAGGTTGCCCAGAGAAGCTGTGGGTGCCTCATCCCTGGAAGTGTCCAAGGCCAGGATGGAGAGGGCTTGAAGCAACCTGGGCTAGTGGAAGGTGTCTCTAATAGCAGGATGCACTGGGAAGCTTCCCTCAGTGGGGAATGGCAAACCTGGAATCACTCGAGATGCTGCATCTGATAGGAGCTAACACAGCCCTGCGTGTATGAGGAGTGTGGACAAAACTGGGGGAGGATCTGCTGGCCTTCTGGTGAAAAGCAGGTCTGGCTTCATGTGCCTCTGTCTTGGAAGGGATCCCTGACAGCAGGAAGGGGCATGGAACAGACCCATGTAATTCTGCTGCATGCGGATGGCACAGTGGAAGATGAACTGGGACTCCTGCGGGGGCTGGCTGTGGGTCCCAGGGAGAGCAGCAGGAGGGAAGGAAGGGGGAAAGATGCTTCTGCTGCTGTTGGATTTGAGCAGGCTTTGCTCTTCCAGAGCTGCATCTCGCTGCTGCTGGTTCTAACTGGGTCAGGGAGGATGAGCTGTACCTGTCCCTGTGGCAGGACTTGGCACACCGCTGCCACCAGCACACTGCTGCCACTGCCACTCTGTCGAGGCCATGGCACTGGTGACTCCTGTGAGCCAGAGTATCTGTGAGGATGAGAACAGAGGATGGGGAGCAGCTGCCTGCACTGTGTAAACCCTACAGCAAAGCCATTGGGTGCGTGCTCACCCCAGCAATGCTCACCCCAGCACTGCAGACCCCCAGGGACTCTTGAAACCCCTTTGGTGCCTGCCCACACCCAGTGAGGCAGTGAGCAGGTCCCCTTCAGCCTCCTCCTCCTTTTCAGGCTGAGCAATACTCTTTCTAAAAGGAGGAATTCAGCTATTTTAAATACCAGCTTGCAGGATGATTCAGTGTCTGCTCAGGCAGACACGAGGCAATGAGGATGTCAGTCTTCAGGCCTTATTTTAGGGGGAAACCTCTTCCCTGCATGCTGGGTGCCCCCAGTGACGCTGTGAGCCAGCAAACTCTGGGGCATGAGGCCAGTGAGGGGCAGGGACCAGCGGCTCCCCTGAGTTGGGACCTCAAAGCACAGCACTTTTTTGTGGGTAGGGGAGAATGTGCTGACGCCCGTGACGGGGTCACCCCTCCAAACCCTCTTGGTCAATGGTCTGCAAAGCCTCCAGTGTCCCTGCAGCTCCGATGGTTTCTTGTACCTTAGGAGCTGGATCTTTCCTGCTGAATTTTCATCCTCTTGCTGCTTTGTCCTTGCCCTGTGTCTCCTACATGTGCTCTTCCAACTAGGAAACGGAAGGTGCTGGGGTGTCCTGACCCCTTGCTCTCTGTCCTGGGGTAAAAATCCTCCCTCCAGCTGCTGCTAGAGCTCCTGCATCGATAATGCCACTGGGAGCAGTAGGATTTGGTAGAAAATGCCCTGTTTCAGATGTGATTGATTTGGGTTCTCCCCAGTCGTGGTTTCCAGGCATCAGCAGCTGCTGGAAACGCTCCCCGGGTGACAGAAAATCCATGGGAAAGCAGGCAGCCTGATGAAGTATTCATAGGGATTTTTATCACCAGTTTTCACCTGCTGCAGAAAAGTCAGCTTTACTTTTAGTGAGCGATGGATCCAGCGGTAACACGGGAAAAACACTCCACCTCCCTTCGAGCTGCATGGGAGGCACCGGGGAGGGCTCGTGCCTGGGAATTAAACAAACCAACACCTAAGTGCTTCCTGGCTAATTCTGGGATCATTAGAACACCTGAACCAGCTTGTGACTGATCCTCTGCAGCCTGTGGCTTCCACTGGACCCAGGCAGCTGAATCTTTGGCAGTGCCAATTCACGTGGCCACAGTGTTCCAGTCCCCACCCTAATCCCCAACCTGCCTCTGTCACAGAGAGAGCAGAAGAATGAATCACAGCTGATTAATTTGCCTTATCCAGAGGAATCTCCCTGAATTAGCAAATATTTTGTTTTATTTTTTTTTCTATAATGGGCAGGAAAACATCCCTCATGCCTGGCAGCTGCACCCATGGCAGTGCCAGCCTGGGCAGCCTGTGGGGCCGGGGTCCCAATGTCACTGAGCCCTGACAGGACACTCACATTTGGCTTCAAGTGATCTTAAAGCATATCTCTGAGCCAGCCAAGCTCAGGCTCTGCCTTCCCAGGGTTTTCCTGCTGCCTTTCCCCTGCGGGCACTGCTCACTGCCCGGCCGGTGCTGAGATGTGCTCTGTCAGCAGCAGATGCTTAATCTGTTTAAAAATAAATCCATCACTTTCCTGTGACTGATGGAAATCTGTGACAGCAAATCCCACTATAATGCGGAATCCAGCCATGGCTGCCAAACTTCAGCACTTTCTCCCTGTTGGGCTCCAGGGAAGGGTTTTGGTCCCTTTTCCATGACTCTGGGGTAGCTCTGGGCTCGCCATTTGTTACCGGTATTCAAGGCCGTTTACTGACACAGCCAGCAGGGACGAGAAGACTTGAGGCCTCTGCTTGCTCTGACATGGGTGGCCTGTGTGGCCACAGACAAGTCTGCATGCTCGCACTGTGAGGGTCAGGAGCTGTGTCTGCCTAAAGCTCTCCATGGAAAACATGCTGAATGAGAAGGCTCCCCTGTGTCCATGAGCGACCAGCTCAGTCCGGCAACCAAAAAACCCCAAAAAGTCTCTGAGGCAGTGACTCTGTAACAGTGTGCAAAACTTCCCCACTGGAAACAAGGGGCAGTGCCAGGGGCTGTGGGTTGGGAAGGGGGTGCAGTGTACGGGACAATGGGGACAGCACTTCCATCCCGGGAAGGTGAACTGTGGTGCAAAGAGGGTCTCTGCTTTCCATCTCATTAAACAAGCTAATGAGTCATGGAGATGTGTCTGGGCTTGTCTCCATTCTAGAAAATGGGAACAGTGAAAGGGCTTGGTTCAGGGGGGCACTTCCATCCCTGCTGCAACACCTTGGAAGGTGCCACTGTGAGGGTTGTGCACATGACGGCTGGGGTCCCATCCCTCCCTCCCTCCGAGGGGTGAGGTGAGTCAGGCTGAGGGTGCTGGGGCAACGTGGGCACCATCACTGTCCTGTTTGTGGCTGCTGTGCCGTGTGGTGGGGGTAGTGCTGTGGGCAGGGGACCTGCCTGGGGTCTGTGTTCCCCAGCCCCTGTAGCCAAGAGAATCCCAGTGGGGCAGGGTGATGGCTCCGCATGGGGAAGTTGAATTACCTCAATTTATTCTCTCCCAAGGCGGGAGCAGGACCTCCTGCAGCCTGCTGGTCTTACCACTCCCTGTGGGTGATGCTGCCTGACCCTGGGGTTCTTTCCTGGCTGTCAGGATACTCCCTGGCAGGGGATTGGAACTGGATGGTCCTTAAGGTGATTCGACCCAAACCGTTCTGTGATTCTGTCACCTCTGGGCCTGCACCTCCTCATTCCCAGGATGCCAGGGGCTTGCCCAGCTCCATTCCCAAGTGTGGCCAGATGCTGCCGCGGAACCCTGTAGTGCAACGACCCTGTGTGGTTGCTTCTGGGCAGCTGCTGGGCAAACAGCTGGCAAACCGGCTCCAGCCCTAGCTGTGGCGCAGTGTCCGAGGGATGTGGGAGGACCCTGTTGTGGCTGTGGGCATCCCCACTGTGCCCTTGGGGTGGATAATCCCAGCGCCCGTGTAAGCAGCTCATGCTGGGAGTGACTGTGGAGCCTTTACCAAGTGGCAAGCGGGGCAATAACTGGTTTAGTGAGCGACACCGTGTCCTGTCCACGGCCTCCTGCGTCACCTGGCATGTTGCTAGTGTCATCTGTGTTTGGGGCCCGTTTTGCCCCCCAAAGGAATGCTGTGGCTCCTGTGGGTCCTTAAGCCATTGCTGCATAGGAGGCACCAGAGTGTTTCATCCTCTTCCAAATCAGGTGGTAGAGTGAGAGGGAGAAAGGATTTCTCCTTAACAATAAGGAGTGAGTTGCTTCCAGAGATTTGGATATTAAATCTTTAATTAGCATTGGACTTTGCTGTGCAAGGACACATGACAGAACCTGGCTGGGCTGTTCCCAGGTGTGCTAGTGCTGACCTTGCTCCCCAGGGCTAATCCCAATGCCCCTGGGGATTACCTGTTTGGACGTGGTGTGTCCAGCCCCAGGACGGATTGTCCAAGGTGATCCAGCCATGCCACCAGCACCTTCTGCACAGGCACGCAAGCCCAGCTTGGATCCAGGTGATACAATCAGGCACAGGGAGTGGGAATGGTTGTGCCTGATAGTACTTTGTGCCTGTAGAGACAGAAAATGGCTTTAAAATCCTACAGCTGCAGTGTCCGGGGAGGTTCAGTGCTGTTCTGTCCATCAGATGGCAAATTCTGTGTGTAGCAGCAGGGACTCTAGCCTATGGAATGCAGCATCACACAGATATAGAACATCCATCTCAGCTGTAATGCATTCTGAGGGCTTGTAGAACACAGCAATGCCTTAAAATAACGGGGGTTGCCAAATCCCTGCTGTGGGTGTGCTCAGGGAGGCACCTCTGGCAGCTCAGGCAGCTGAGCACGGGGGCTGCTCTAGACACATGGTCTGTGGTGGTGGAGCTCCCGTTCCCAATCTCACTCCCTGGTGACCCCAGTACCTGTCCTGTCTCTCTTCACTGCCCTGCACCAGCCCACGGTGCTGGCTATGGCTGTGTGCAGGGCAGCCCTGGTGTGTGTGCAGGACACAGCCCTGTGTACTCCCCTAGGAGGTCCCCATGAAGGTATTAATGATTCACATTGGGCCATAGCAAACCTGAAGGTAGGGCAGGCACAAGCCCTGGGTGTCCTGCAGCCCCAGGGACAGCACTTGAGGTGCTGCAAGGGCTCAGGGTGACACAGGGGCTCAGGGTGCTGCAGGGGATCAGGTTGTTCAGCAGAATGCTTGGTGCCTCTCCCCTCTGCTTCACCCTGCCCCAGGATACAGATGATTGTTCTCTGTCCAGGGGTGCTGTTGCTGGGCTGGGAAGATGCTGTGTCACTGTCCCAGTGGAGCAAGGTGGCATAGGGACAGCTGTGGCCAGTTGAGATGCATAGACCCACTGGAGACCCATGGCACTGGTGACCCCAGCAGAGTGGCTGTTCCCACGGGAAGAGAAGTTGCCCGTCATTGCCAGTGCTGCTTGAGGCTGTTCTGCCAGCCTTGAAGCAGGCAGGGATCACCCAGTGCCATGGAAGGCAGGTCTGACAGCCAGAATGCTGCTGTGCCTCCTGCTGCCCCACACCCCTGCCAGGGGTGAAGAACCCCAGCAAGCCTTCGCTTAATGCAATGTGGGGATGCAATTCTTCCCCTCCATCTCTCAGGTGAGGAAGCCAGCACCCCAGTCAGGAGCCAGCAGCAGTGCCAGAGCCCTATCTGTGTGCTCAGGAGCAAGAGAGAGCTGCTGGCATAAACTGCCATGCTGTCATGCCCGGAGCTGAGATTCCCAGGGAATAGCTTAGCAGTTCAAAGGGCTGCTGAAACAATTTTGCATCACATGATCACAGTCCTGGAACTTTCCAGTTCAAAAATGTCAACAGAGAGGCCATTTCCTCAGCGTGGCTGCCCACGGCCCCAAAGGTTGGGCACAGCCAGCCCCTTCCCGGCCCCTGCCGGTGGGTTTGGTGTGAACTGACAGATTGGCCTAATGAACTCACGGGCTCCTCATGCTGGTGAGGAGACCCCAGTTAGACATCCCTGTGGCCCTCCAGCACTTCACACAAAAGGCACCTGGTGTGCTCAGCTCCAGTGGGACTCATGGGATGGGAAGGGACATCCATGGTGGTGGTGGGCGCTGGTGGCACTTGCCCTGTCTGGCACAGTGAGGATACAGTCACCAACCTTGGTGGGTGCTCCCCACCCTGCCCCAGCTACACCACCAGATTTTGTTTTAGCCCCAAAATGGGAGAGCACCTTAGGTGAGAGCACTGAGAGACCCATCTTGTGCTGAGAGGTGTCCTGTGCCACACCAGTGGGTCAGGGCAGTGGGTCAGACACCCGCTGAGCCCCTAACACACCATGGGTGCTATGCCCCCCACTCTTTCCCTGCTTCCCTGCTGGCTCAGTGGGTGCTCTGCACTGGTTCCCCAGACCCCATCACTGTGTGTTCAGAGGCCTCTGCTGGTGACTGTCCCACTCTGGGAACACCCCCACTGCTGATGTGCATCCTGCAGCCTCCCACTGAGCAGAGTTCTTCCTGGCCCCCCTGGCTCTCCCATGCCAGCAGACCTGTGCCCTCGGGTGCTGCTGCAGTCCCTGCTCCTGCTGCCTGCGGATCTGCTCAGGCTGTGCACAGGACGGATGCCCACAGGAACTGCTTCCATGTTTGTTAAACCCTTCAAGGAAGAGCAAAGAAACCACAGCAGTTCAAACACTCTGAAACCCTGGAAATCTTTACTCTGGACAAACGGTGTCCTGTGGCCAGCACACCAAGGCTGGCTCTCCTGGCTCTTGGCAGCATGAGGATTGCTGCCCTCTGCTGCGGGAGCAGGAAGGTCGCACCGCAAACACCTTCCCATCGATTGATGCAACATCACCCGCAGGAAACATACCTCCCTTTGCTCCAGAAATCCAACCTTCCATGTTTACTTGAGTCTTGAAAGCTGTCAGTGATATTTCCATAACCCTTAGTATCGTTTAAAGGGAGTCTGAGCTGAACCAACACTACTGGGATGCAAAGTCCAGCTGCTGTGTCTGGCACCAACCCCATCACAGCCTGTCCCTGGTGCCGTGAGTGTTGCTGTCCTCAGGACAACGAGACCCCATGGGCAGTGGGCACACGGGGAACGTCTCTGGGAACACTGGGGATATCCCTGGGCACACAGTATTCACAAGTGCACCACATCCCCTGGCACACTGCATCTCCAGGCGCAGCCCTACGGCTGGCCAGAGGACTTGGCAGCTCCCAGGGCATCAGGCAACTTCCATCTAGTACAGGAATTATTGGCAGTGCTAGCTTCCCAGCTGTTATTTCATCTAGGATTCTGCAGACTGCCACAAAGGGTCTCTCCTTGTGCCACTGTGCTGTTTCATGCATGAGAGGTTGGACACAGAGAGCACCTTCTGCTCCATGCTGGGACCCACCTTTCACTCCAAGTGGAGGTTGCAGCAATGCAATGGGATGTGGGACCTCACAGATGAGGCTGGGCAAATGGAAAAAGGGAGAGCCCTGGCCATAGAGGGAAGTTGGCTGTGCTGGTGGGAAAGTTCTGGAGCTACAAACCCACCTGCAGCTGGGCACAGCGGGCACACTCAGCCAGGGACAGGAGCTGGAAGGCAAGAGATATGGGGGGGTCAGGGCAGCGGGTGGTCCCGTTCCTACTCTGCCCCTCTCCGGCACTAACCTGGCCCCCGGCAGGCCTTGGGCTGTGTCCACTGAAGTGGCAATGGGCGCGTGTCCCAGCAGCACTCAGGCCAGCATCCTTCCCAATTCCAGCCCGTCCGTTCCCGTTCCCACGGCAACCCATGACCTCACTGGGTTCCCTGGAGCTCTGCCAGCGTTTTCATCAGAAATAAAGCTAATGACCAGGGCTGTCCTGCTGCCCTCCCCGTCCCTGGGGGCTCTGTCCCGCCTGGGGCCCGGGTCAGGACGGCTCCTCTGCCGCAGGGCTCATGTGCCACCTCGCAGCCACTGCGGGTCTCACACGTGCCCATCGCGGGGCTGTCGGGGGGCTGACCCAGCGCTCCGGGCTGCGGGAACATCCCCGGGATCTGGGGAGCACCAGGGCATTCCCTTCCCTGCACAGGCTCCAGCTGCTGCCAGTGCCCATTCTGCCCAGTTTTGCCCTGTTCGTCAGAGCGCACAAGGATGGAGGAGAGGGATCAGGAGTGAGACAAACAGAAACAAACAGTACGTCTGCTCTGTCCAGTGCTGCCGCTGGTACCAAGGTCTTTTCTGGCCAAAAGGTCCCTTTTGGACAGGACCCCATGTCCCCAGGTCACCTGCCTGGTCTGGGGTCCCTCCTGGCTTGGGGCTCCGGCTGTTCCTTGGGGGGCCCCATGAGCCCAGGGGTCCCTCTTAGTCTGGGGGTCCTGCAAGTCTGAGGGTCCCTCTTAGCTCGAAGCTCTGTCACTGTCTGGGGTTCCCTCTTAGCCCGGGGCTCTGGCTGCGTCCTGAGGTCTCATCTGCTCTGGGGATTCCCCTTGGCCCAGGACCCCAGCTACGCCTGGGGGGTCCCTCTTGGCCCAGGACTCCAGCTGTGCCTGGGGGGTCTCTCTTGGCCCGGGACTCCAGCTGTGCCTGGGGGGTCTCTCTTGGCCCGGGGCTCCAGCTGTGGAGCTCCAGGATTCCACGATGGCCCGGGGTCCCGCGTGCCTGGGCGCCCCTCTCGGCCTGGGGAGCCTGCGTGCCTGGGGGTCCTGCGTGCCCGGGGGTCTCCCTCGGTCCGGGGTTCCCTTGCGGCGCGGTGCGGTGCTGTGCGGTGGCGGTGCTGACGGTGACGGTGCTGGCGGCGGTCTCAGCATCCCGCGGCCCGGGGGCGGCCCCGGCGAGCGCAGCGCGGCGCGACCACCCCCGCAGGCGGCGGCGGCAGCGCGGGAGGCAGGGAAGGAGGGCCCGGCTCGGCTCGGCTCGGCGCTGACGGTGCCCGGTGCCGCCGCCGTCAGTCGCCCCGCGCGCCCGCGGCTCCGTGCGGAGGGTGCGGGACG
>JAWWMP010000018.1:770798-794774 GCA_035047865.1 Dendrocincla tyrannina
TCCCATCCCATCCCATCCCATCCCATCCCATCCCATCCCATCCCATCCCATCCCATCCCATCCCATCCCATCCCTTCTTGCCTGGCAGGGATCAGTTTAGGGGATTCCTGGAGGAATATCTCTATGTTTCTGGTCCTGTGGGGACTTGGCTGAGCACCAGCTGTTGGTGTTGATGGATCAGGTGTGGGGAACATGGCATACTGTGGCGTTGGGGTGGTTTGTCCCCATAGCACCAGGAGCTGCCAGGGGCATTGAGGTGGAGAAGGGGCTCCCCCACACCTCGTTTGTGTTTCAGGGGGTCATTTCCAGCCTTGCCAATCTGATGTGCTCTTCTCAATGCAGTTACAAGTGCAGGGATGTGAGATGGGTGTAAAACCAAGCCATGGAATCACACTGTGGAAACCACGAATTTCTGGTTAATTTTCCTTCAATTGTCAGTAAAAGCCTTTAGGGGTGGGAGAGAGAGGAAAGGGGGTGAAAAGCGAAGGGCTGGGGAGCTACTGCAGCTCCCGAGGTGTCCCCCAGGCAGACACAAAGCTCTGGCAGCCTGGGCACAGCAGGTTGGGGAGGGGGTGGGTGATGGTTGATGGTGTTTTACCGTGGAAATGGCTCCATAAGGAGAAAGCTTGCCTGCAGGATCAGCAATAAAAGAGCTTGCACCTAAAGGATCCTGGGCAGAAGTGAAGGAGCTGCATCTTCAGTGCGTTCCTGCAACAACCAGTTGCCCGTGGGCGGCACGGGGTGCTGGCCCCCCTCTCCTCTGCAGGACCCGGGGAGGTTGGACGAACTCTGAGGGTGCTTCTCAAGCTGTTATCCAGAGACAGGAGCCCTGGGTGGGCACAGTGCTGGGGGCTGCTGAGGCTGTCTGTGCTGCCTGTGCCAGCACCACCCAGGAGCAGCGACAGTCCGTGCCCAAGCTGCCCACTGGCTCCCCAGCATCCTGGGCTCCCCAGAGCCTCCTGCCCCTGTCTGGAGGGTCTTCTCTCCAGCACCCCTGCGCCTGGTCAGGGATGGGAAAGGAAGAGCACTGTGGTGCCCATCAGTGTTTTCGTGGCACATGAGGGTCTGGGGCTGCAGACAGTGGCTGCCCATATCCTTGGGGGCAGAGGGAGATGTCAGGCTGCTACACCTTGGGCTTGTGCGTTTTTTTCCCAAGATACCTGTGAATTGAGGTTCCTCACTAAACCCCACAGAGGAGCAGATGATGTCAGGATGAGCTCGTTCCAGTGGGTTTGGTTTAGCCCAGTTATTCCGGGCAGTATCCGGCACTGCAGCGTGGTACCTGTTTCCTTGGAGACTGCAGGGAAGCAGAGGAGTGGCGGCCGCACACAATTAGCACAAACACTGCAAATGTCAAGGGACGCTAAAAATAGCCCCGTGCCAGGGCCACCCCCACCCCGGAGCCCCCGGGCCAGGTGGGACAGCAGGGCCTGGGCTCTGCTCCACGTCACCTTGGGGCAGCAGCGGGGCTTTGGCTGTGCCCGAGGGGGCTCACTGCCCGTGTGGGCAGGGACACAGGCAAGAATCATGGCATCAAGGAAGGAATCATTAAGGGTGGAAAAGACCTCCAAGGACACTGAGTCCAACCATCAACCAATGGGTGCAGGCAGGGATGCGGGCAAGGATCCTAAAATCATGGAATTGTTAAGAAAAAGGTTGGAAAATACCTGTAAGATTATTGAGTCCAAGGGTTAAGCTGTGCATGCAGGCAGGGATGCAGGTCTGGCTCAGTATCCTCTCTGCTCTGTCCCATTCCCTAGGTGAGGGTGTCCCCAGGGCGGTTGCTGCAGGCTCAGGACTGAAGCCTGAGCTTGGGTGGGTTTGGTGGGTTTAGGTTTCTTGGGGTCTTTCCCCTGCAGGATTTGCCCTTGGAGAATAACCCAGCCCTGTCCTCAGTGGGGACATGGCTGTGCTGGGTGCAGCACCTCTTGGCCATGCTCCTGGTGTTTCCAAAGGGGGTTTTTAATGAACCAACCTGTGGTGGGTCATGAAGCGCTTCCTGCTGGCCCTGTGTGCAGTGTGACTCTAACCCCTGTGCCTGCCCCCCAGCACTACTTCACCGTTAACTTCAACCACGAGAACCAGAAGACCCTGGAGCTGAGGACTGAGGATGCCAAGGACTGCGATGAGTGGGTGGCAGCCATAGCTCATGCCAGGTATGTCCCTGTGCGGAGAGGAGGAGGGGGCTGGGGGTGAGGCTGTGCCAAGGGGGCCGTGGGCAGGATGCCACTGAGCTGGGCACTGCCAGTGGGCATAACAGAACTCTTTTGTCCCCCAGCCCTGTGTTCAGGACCCTCATGAGGAGCAGGGTGCTGTGTTCAGCTGTCCCCCCAACCCCACCCCAGTCCCATGGCACTGGTGTTGCCTGCACCAGCCTGCTGCTGGCAGGATGCCCAATTCTCCCTCAGGTTCAAAGCCCATCTGGAAGGGATTCACCTGGAATAGCAACTGGCCGGGAAGGGTTTTGTTCAGGCTCCTGTCTGTGTGTTGTGGGAGCGCTGGCACAGCCCAGCTGCCGTGAAGCAGGGTCAGGTGCCAGCACGGCACAGGTGCCTCTCTGGGGATGGAGGTTGCCAGGCTAGCAGTGAGGTGTCGGATCAGGTGGGAGTTGTGAGCAGGGAATGGGAGAAACACCATCCTTTGCAGTCCCTGATTAGACCCGGACTCTGTAGGAGCTTGTGCCACATGTGTCCTGCTCCCTAAACTCTTGGGAT
The DNA here is from genome assembly GCA_035047865.1 of Dendrocincla tyrannina. Taxonomy (NCBI): domain Eukaryota; kingdom Metazoa; phylum Chordata; class Aves; order Passeriformes; family Dendrocolaptidae; genus Dendrocincla; species Dendrocincla tyrannina. The sequence goes on from JAWWMP010000018.1 coordinate 773,513, forward strand.
GTGGCGGGTGACAGGTTTGGCCATGGGTGTTTGGGGAATTTTTTGTTTCTTACAATTGCACTGAACTTTGTGTTGTCCTTTCTGTTTGCCCCTCCTGAGGAACTCGTGTCCTCCCCAAACTGGTCCTTTCTGAACAGCAGCAGCATTCCCAGCTGCAGGAACAGTCCCCTGTTTGTTACCCCTGTGGTTCTCTGATCTAGAGGGGCCAGAGCAGCACGTGGGCAACTGGGAAGGAGGACCCCTTGTCAAACTGCAGCCCCTGATGCTGGGGTCACGTCCTGGGGGTGCAGGGAGCTGTGGGTCCACGGGACTGGGGTGCTCACAGCCCTGTCTGCTGCAGCTACAGGAACCTGGCGACGGAGCACGAGGCACTGATGCAGAAGTACCTCCATCTCCTGCAGATTGTGGAGACGGAGAAGACTGTTGCCAAGCAACTCCGGCAGCAGATCGAGGATGGGGAGATTGAGATCGAGCGCCTCAAGGCTGAGGTGAAGCACCCAATATGGCCCTGCGGATGCACTGACACTGCTGGGGTGGCCTGTAGGCGGGTGGATGACATCCCCGTGTGGGCAGGGACTGGGGATGTCACTGCTGGCGTGGTTCTGCTTGTTTTGATGACACCAGGCTGGCCCTTCTCCTGCAAAGAGAAGCAAGAGCATCACCTCCCTTGGGGGTTTTCATTGCAGCAGTGGTGCAGCAAGTGGTTGTGGCTATGCTGCACCAGCACAGTATGTGTGGGGTGCTCAGGACAACTGCTGTGGAAAGGAAGGATTCACTCCAGCAAGGAGCACTGGGGAGTGGGCTGGGGAGTTGGTCCTCACCTCCTGTGAGAGGAGAAGATAGCCACTCTATCATAGAATCATGGAATGGTTTGGGGTGGACTGGACCTTAAAGATCAGCACATTCTACCCCCTGCCATGGGCAAGGGCACCTTCCACTATCCTGGGTTGCTCCAAGCCCTGTCCAGCCTGGCTTTGAACACTTCCAGGGATGGGGCAGCCACAGCTTCTCTGGCCAATCTGTGCCAGGGCCTCACCACCTTCATTGGGAAGATTTCTTCCCAATCTCCCATCTAACCCTGCCCTCTGGCATTGGGAAGCCATTGCCCTCTGTCCTGTCTCTCCAGGCCCTTGTCCCAAGTCCCTCTCCAGCTCTCTTGGAGCCCCTTTAGGCTCTCAGGTCTCAGGAAGGGGCTCTCAGGTCTCCCTGGAGTCTTCTCTTCTCCAGGTGAAGACCCCCAGCTCTCCCAGTCTGTCTCCAGAGCAGAGGGGCTCCTGCATCACCAGGGCCTCCTCTGGACTTGCTCCAGCAGCTTCACATCCTTCTGCTGTTGGGGCCCCTGGAGCAGGAGGCAGCTCTGCAGGTTGGGTCTCACCTGAGCAGGGCAGAGGGGGGACTCATTCTCTCTGATACCCCGGGGGATTGCAGTGCCTGGTGCTGAGAACACACGGGTGCTGTACTAAGCAATCTTGTAGGATCAGCCCACGGAGCTGCTGCCCTCAGCTTGTCCTGGGAGTTCTGGCAGCAGTTTCCTCCCGGTGTCGGGTGTGGGAAGGGTGACACGAGGCCAGGTACAGCAGACAGCAACAAGGTGCACAGGTGACTCAGCAGACAGTGCTGAGGGACGAGAGTGTCTCTCAGGCACCTGGGAGGAGGAGGCTCAGGGGCGGGGGGTGCCTGGCAGTGGGAGGATGTTCAGCACTGGGGGGGATGCTGTGTGGCGTGGGTGATGCCTGGTGCTGTGAGTGATGCTTGGTGGCAGAGGGGATGCCCAGGACTGAGGGTATCCTGCTGGTCCCTGGCCATCTCTGTGCTGCCTGGCCCCTGCCCTGCAGGGCTGTGGCCCCCCCAGTGGCACTGAAAAAAACCCCTCCCATGGGTCCTTCTATCCCACGGGAATGGCTTTGGTGCCCACAAACCCTTCAGTGCAGGTGGTGTGCAGGAGGTCTTGGGGACTCAGGGTTCCCTTGGAGAGAATACAGAGAGCAAAAAGCTCTAAAATCTGATCCCATATAATGAAATGGGGTGAAATGGATGGAGCGGTGTAGGAGCTGGATCAGTGACCATGAGCCCACGGCCACCCCCTCCAGCTTGTTCCTGCTTTTTCCAAACAGTCCAGACAGCAAAACCCACCTGTGTTCCTCCTTTCTCTCCAAAATGGGACTTTTCCCCCCCTGAGGAAAGTCATCTTTCCAAGTTGTTTTCTTACTTCGGTTCTTTTCTATAAAATCAAAATTCATATCACATTTCCCCAATTTCCCACATTTTGGATGGCACATGTGCTGCTTTCTTGCCTTTTCCTGTCACTTTCCAAGTGGTTTTGGCCGTGGGGGCCTGGACACGCCAGGAGCAGAGGAGGGAGAGAAAGTACAGGGAGAAACAGTGAAAATGAAAGGCTGGGAGCTGGTGGCTCCAATCCCACGTGTGCGGGAAGCACAGCTAGGCGGGGGCCTGCTCCCCGCCTGCACATTTTGGGGTGCAAATGCTTGAGACTTTTCTGACATTTTCTCTCCAAGTTGTGTTTATTGACTTGCTGTGAACTCTTTTTCAGGAAACAGGGATGAGGTTTGGGTTGGGCACCCAGCAGGATTTCCAGGTCCCAGCCCCAGTGGTGTGTTTGAGGTGCAGGGGGTGCTGAGAAGTCAGTGGTACTCTGATAGCTCTGCCAGGTTTCTTCATCTGCTTCATCCACTGATCGAGTCCCTGTCCCTGGAGGGATTTAAAAGCTGTGAGGATGTGGTGCTTGGGGACGTGGGTTAGTGGTGGCCTTGGCAGTGCTGGGGGAATGATTGGAACTGATGATCTCAGAGGGCTTTTCAAACCCAACAGATTCTGTGATTCCATGATTCTATGAGTTTGGGATTCCCATCGAGGCAGAACCAGCACAATGTGTCCCCGTGTCTGTCATTAAGGCAGAGGCTGGTGCTGTTCCCCAGCAGGGTGGCAGCCTGGGATGTCCTTGGCCCCCAGGCCATGCCAGGGTGGCCACTCACCACTGTGCCCACAGATCACCTCCCTGCTCAAGGACCATGAGCGCATCCAGGCCAGCCAGACCAGCGCGCCCAGCGACGATGACAGTGACATCAAGAAGATCAAGAAGGTGGGTGGTGGTGATGGTTGGCCCTCGGAGTCCCAGCAGGCACAGTAGACATGCTCTGGGGAGGGCTGGCAGAGGTGTCTGAGCAGGTGCCTCTGCCAACAGGGTTTTTTAGGGGGGAAAATGTGTTCTGCCCAAGTAGGAGCCCATCTGTTGTTGGGAAACTACTGGTGTTCTCTGAATGCACAAGAGAATCTCTTCCTGTGCAGGCTCCTGCACCATCTCTGACATCATCTCTTCCCATGGTCATGGCCATGGCTTTTGTTTTGGCAAAGGCAAAACCATCACCCCAGCTGCTTTCCCACAGGGAGCAATAGACTGGGCCGGGGCACCCACTGTCCCATGCAGGGGATGAGGGGCCGAACCCTGTGCTTGGGAGGGGCCGAACCCTGTGCTTGGGCAGAGGCAGTGGCTGCACATGGGACTGGAGCACTGGGCACAGAGCGGGATGTGTTGCTGATGCCCAGTTACATGAGGATGGGGCAGAACATTTTCTGGGCATCTTAATGCATGTCTGCATGTTTGGGTGCCTGGCTCTGGTGGGGTTTGGTGCCCCAGTTCACTGGGCAACTGGCAGTGCTGGGCAGGGCTGAGCAACTGACAGACAGTGCCCAGTGTTGTGGCTGTGCCTGGAAGGTTAGGAATTAAATGGGATCTTTGGTTCTTGTAGGAATGCCCTATGCATGGCTGGAAGAGGGAAAAAGGGGACATTGCAATAAGAAAGTGTTTTAATCATGGAGTGGTTTTAGTGTGAGGGCACTTTAATGGTCATCCAGTGCTACCCTCTGCCATGGGCAGGGACACTTTCCGCTAGCCCAGGTTGCTCCAAGCCCTGTCCAACCTGGCCTTGGACACTTCCCGGGATGGGGCAGCCACAGCTTCTCTGGGCACCCTGTGCCAGGGATTTAAGAGTTATTGTTGGATTCCCAGCCTGGAGGGTTCAGAGCAGCACCGGGAAGAGGCACCAGCACACACAGGGAACTCCTGGCTGCCCTGTGCCGAGCGGGGGGTCCCTGCCTCGCCCCCCAGCCCCATCCCTAACCCCCAGCCACTGCTCCCCTCAGGTGCAGAGCTTCCTGCGGGGCTGGCTGTGCCGGAGGAAGTGGAAGACCATCATCCAGGACTACATCAGGTCCCCACATGCTGACAGCATGCGCAAGAGGAACCAGGTGGTGTTCAGCATGCTGGAGGCTGAGGCCGAGTACGTCCAGCAGCTCCACATCCTTGTCAACAACTTCCTGCGACCGCTGCGGATGGCTGCCAGCTCCAAGAAGCCACCCATCACACATGATGATGTCAGCAGCATTTTCCTCAACAGGTGAGCTCCAACCCGGGCTCTGGGAGCTCTGCATCATCTCAGCAGCTCCAAGCACACACTGCCCTCCCTGGGCACTGGGACACTCATGCCAAGTGGTCCCCAGGAGCTTGCAGCTCCATCTTCCCTGTGGCTGCAGGGACCCTCTGCACCCCTGCTGCAGCCAGCTGGAGGGCTGCCCTGCTCCCCCTGGGCTGGGGATTTTGTCTAAATTCTCATTATTTGCTGCTTGTTCATCTGTCTGTTCTTGGTTTGGCTCATTCCTGTCTTGGTTCCTCTTTCAGTGAAACGATCATGTTTTTGCACCAAATCTTTTACCAAGGCCTGAAGGCGCGGATCTCCAGCTGGCCCACACTGGTGCTGGGTGAGTGCCACTGCCTCCTCCTCCTCTTCCTCCTCCTCAACAGGCATTTGCCAACTAGCAGTAAAACACATTGCACAACATGTTGTTGCTTGGTCCTATTGGTCACAGAGTTAAAAACCCCAGGGGACCCCAATTCCTGCATTCCTGGTTCTGCTACGTGGTGGGATGGAGGGCTGGACCCTGCACAGGGAGGCTGGTGCTGGAGAGCACCTCTGTGTCCCATAAGATCCCCTTTAAACCCAAACTGGGCAGAACTGGGGGTGAGAGAAGGAGTGGGAGACCTTGGGGAGTGCTCTGGGTGCAATCTGGGGGGCCAGGAGGCTGTGCTGAGACCTAGGCATGGGCTGAAGCATCCCAGCCACCTCCCCCTGCTCTGCTCACAGCTGACCTGTTCGACATCCTGCTGCCTATGCTGAACATCTACCAGGAGTTCGTGCGGAACCACCAGTACAGCCTGCAGATCCTAGCCCACTGCAAGCAGAACCGGGACTTCGATAAGCTGCTCAAGCACTATGAGGCCAAGCCTGACTGTGAGGAGAGGACCCTGGAGACCTTCCTCACCTACCCCATGTTCCAGGTGACTGCTGGCACTGGGATCTCTGCCAGAGATGCCCAGGGGAGTGGGATGAACAGTGCAAACCCCATCCCCACAGCTGGCTTTGCATGGTGGGGAGGCAAAGCCTGGATGAGGATGTGCTGGCAATGGGCCCTGGTGGTCCCACATTTCTCCTGGGCCATCACTGGGCTTGTTGGTGCTGTGGAAGGACTCAGTGTGAAGCTTCTCCCTGGTTGCCCCACACCTCTGGGACAGGGACAGGGGAAAGCAGGGTCCTGGGCATAGCCCCAGGCCATTCTCTTCTTCATTCAGCTTTGGCACAAGGAGCTTTGAAGCTTTAACCTCTCAGATCAGAGTGTCCCCAGCCACGGTGTCCTCAGTGGCCCTGTGAGCAGTCCAGGGTGGGCACCTGTGGCCCCCAAGGCCCCCCTGACCCCCTCTCTGCTCCCGTGCGCTGCAGATCCCCAGGTACATCCTGACGCTGCACGAGCTGCTGGCACACACCCCCCACGAGCATGTGGAGAGGAACAGCCTGGATTATGCCAAGTCCAAGCTGGAAGAGCTGTCCAGGTGAGAGCTGCTGCTGCCATTCCCTGCCCTCCTGCCCTGATCCATCCCTGGGGCAGGTGGGATGGGTCCTCCCTGCTTTTAGACAGGGGCTGCATTTTCCAGGGCTCCTGGATGATGAAATGAGGGGTTTGAAGGGCTGGGATGTTTCTGAGGGTCTAGTTCTGTCCTCTGTCCAGGGCTGGTGGGACTGGTGTGGTTGCCCTGTGGGAAGGTGCTAAGCTTCTCTGGGATCTCCACATGAGCACTTGGGAATTGGCCATAATTCCCCATTGGAGCATTCTGGGTGTTGGTGCCAAACCCAGCAGCTCTCTTTAAGTCCAGTAAAGAGTTTCCATCCCTTTGCCTGCTCTTCAGGGAGCAGGGATATTGGAGTGGGCTGGTGATGGGCGGGGAGAGGACAGGGAGGGGGCGTTGTCTGTCTGCCCTAAATCTGAATTTTGTGATTTCTAGGCACTCAGTTTCAATATTTATGAGCCTGGAGGCAGAGTCTGGATGGATGTGCAGGTCACCTCTGGAGCTAGTGGCTCTGTTTGGGTGGATAATGCCATAATTCCCTTGATATATCTTTGGTTTTGGTCCTACCTGGTGCAGCCCCACCAAGTGACACTTACCTGTGCCCAAAGGGATCCACTGGGAAAACTCGTGCCGATCGTGACCCAGCTCCAATTTTCTCTTCTCCCTCCTTCAGGATAATGCATGATGAAGTGAGCGAGACTGAAAATATTCGGAAAAACCTGGCAATAGAGAGGATGATCATTGAGGGGTGTGAGATCCTGCTGGACACCAGCCAGACCTTCGTCAGACAAGGTCTGTGTCAGCACCAGTGTCCCCCACCCTGCAGTTAATGGGAGCCCCATGTCGCCATCCCTGTGCGCTCCAGTGGGCTGTGAAATTTAAAAATATATCTCAATTCTGAGTTTTCTCTGCTCTGAAATGCCTCCCGTTCAGGCAGTTTTGGCATTTTCTGGCAGTTTTGGTGCCGCGTTTTTCTGCATCAGCACGCAGGAGGTGCATTTTGTGTTCCCGATTCCCCTGCCAGGGAAGCAGTGGGACCACGCTGAGCTTCTGGGCCTGGTGGAGCCCCCTGTGATGTGGGTGCAGGGGTGGGCTGGGGGCATGCCTGGTGCCCACGCAGCTGCCGGGGCCCATAAGCCGGGGGGCTGGTCCTGGCCTGGCGCTCAGGGACACGCTGGGGATGTCCCCCTCCCGGGGCGCGCCCTGCAGCACCGGGGGCTGACAGGAGTCTCCCTTCTGCAGGGTCCCTCATCCAGGTGCCCATGTCGGAGAAGGGGAAGATCACGCGGGGCCGGCTGGGCTCCTTGTCCCTGCGGAAGGAGGGCGAGCGGCAGTGCTTCCTCTTCTCCAAGCACCTCATCATCTGCACCCGCGGCTCCGGGGGAAAGCTGCACCTCACCAAGGTGAGAGCTCTGAGGCAACGCTGGCGAGAGGCTGGTGGTGCTGCTGCTCCCTGGGCGTGGGCAGAGGGTGGCCCAGCTGCAGGGTGAGCTGGCCAGGCTCTTGGTGACAGTGGGGTCCAGGGACTGCCTTGCCCTCCCCTGGCACAGCCCCGGAGGTGCCAGGCTGGGAACGGGTGGGCACCCAGACTTTTCACATGGTCCTTGTCAGAACTGAGTCACAGGAGAGCTGAGAAACTACAAGATCCTGATAAAAGAATTTACCCTGATCTGTAGCAGAAACCTTGGCAATCTATTCTGGGAGAAACTGGAATTACAGCCTGGGCTGTCCATAGTGCTCCTGGCTCCTCTGGTTGCTCCCAGGGCTCCTGTGCTTGTTTGTGGAAGTTTGGCAGTTAATTGAGCAAGAATCTTACAGAAATTGCTCATTACTGGCATTAAATTATCAGTTTGAAGAATTACAGTCCGTGGCAAAGAGCTGATAATTACACCAACAGACTTTGGGAAAATTAAATTTAAAGCTCCTATTAAAAAACTTATAAACAAATTAGTTGATCTGTTCGACAAGGAGAACCCAGAATTCCCAGTGGGCAGGGAAAAATGGCTTTTTTTCCCAGTGAAAGCAAGTGCTGTGCTGGGTATGGGCAGTGAAAGCAAGTGCTGTGCTGGGTATGGGCTGTGAAAGCAAGTGCTGTGCTGGGTATGGGCTGTGTGTGCCTGCCCCCACCCTGGGCTTTGTGTCCCCTTCCAGGGGCATCTACCTGTCCCTGGGTGGGGAATGAGGATGGGAGAACCCCCAACCCCCCTGACCCCTGATTCCCACCCCTGAGTGGGGGGCTGTGATGGGGTTCTGGGTCTGGGGGATCTCCCAGCCCCCCGGGGGGGTCCCACTGCTGAGCCCCACTCCTGTCCCCCAGAACGGCGTGATCTCACTCATCGACTGCACGCTGGTGGAGGAGCCTGAGAGCACCGATGAGGACGGTAGGTCACCCCCTGGGACATGCCCAGGGTCCTGCTCAGCCCCACTGGTGGGTGTGGGGAGGGTGTTTGGGCTGGTGCATCTCCCAGTGGGGGCTGAGCAGATGGACATCAACAAAAGTGAGGCCACAACTACCCCAGGACCTGCTTTGCTGAGATCACTGGCACAACTGGTACCACCAGCATGGCAATGTCTCCTACCATGCACTGCCAGTGATTCTGGGTTTGTCAGCGTGGTCACCCCATGGTGGGGGGACTGGGGAGGTGACAGGGGTGCTTCCCCAGCTAGAGGTAGCTGCCATGGGTTGTGACTGGGGATGATGGCAGTGTGGGCAGCATGGCCAGTGTCCCATCAGGGGTCTGGGGTCCTCCTGGATGTTCTCACCGTCTGTCCCCATGGCATAAACCCAGCTGTGCCAGAGCCAGGGCAAACTCAGAGGCCAATAGATTCAATGAAGACATGATCAAGGTTTAATTAGGTTAATTATTTACTGTGAATGAAGCAGACACACACTGATACAGACCCAACTGTCCTGGGGCAGCCAACAACGTGCAAACACCCAAATAAACCCTCCTTAAAACCTGACTAAAGTCCCTTAAGGGCACAGAGAGTGTGGGAAAGCCTTTCCCAATCACTGTATGTGCTTTTTCTGTTTCAAAGCCAAAACGTCAGGACAAGACATCGACCACCTTGACTTCAAAATTGTGGTGGAGCCAAAAGATTCCTCGTCCTTCACAGTTATCCTTGTGGCCTCATCCAGGCAGGAGAAGGCTGCATGGACCAGTGACATCAGCCAGGTAGGAGCCAGCAGGGAGAGGTTGTTGAGGTGGGGAGTCTTCAGGATGAGGAGCTGCCATGGGATCCCTGTGTGGCTGATCCTTCCTGAGCTGATTCCTGATCCCTGCTTGGCTGGTCTCTGCTGGGCTGCAGCATCAGTTTGAGCACACAGATTAATGTCTGAGGTTTGCTGGTGCTGTTGGCGTGTTGGGGACTGCCACGGGCTGGGGTCTCACTCAGGTGAAGCACTGAGCCCTGGGCACCTCCCCAGGGAGAGCAGAGGGGCTGACTCGGAGCTGTGGGGCACACAGAGCGTGGCCATCACCACTGTGGTCTGGTGGCTGGAGGAGGAGGAGGGGGAGATGGGATGAGGAAGGTGACACTGTCCCATCACTGTTCTCCTGCACATCTCAGTCTGGGGTGTGGGTTCCTCCTCTGACTCCAACACGTGGTACAATTTCCACTTGATCTTCACTTGCTTTATGCAGAAGACCCTGAAGGTATTTCTCCCAGGTGGGAGGAAGAAGCAGAGTTCCTGGTTCAGAAGGGATTGCTCCCTGCCACCTCTGCTGGGCCATGTCCCTGCCTGCAGCCCCTGGCTGAGCACTGGCCCTCAAGAAGAGCCATAAGCAAGGGCTGGGCTGGCCCCTCACAGGGGGGACAGCGCAGGAACAGCTCTGCATGATGCTCCCCCTGAACAGGGAGGCAGGACCATGGCCACGCAGCTCCTGTCCCCAGGAGGAAACTCCTGCCCTTCCCAGCAGTGCAGCCCCAGCCCCACTCTCCCGTTGGACATGGGGAATACAGTGAGCAGGGATATGTCTGGTCTGGATAAGGCCAATCTCTGACTCTTCCCACACCTCCCACATGTGTCTCTTCCAGTGTGTGGACAACATCCGCTGCAACGGCCTGATGATGAATGCCTTTGAGGAGAACTCCAAGGTCACTGTCCCCCAGATGATCAAGTGAGTGTGGAGAGGGCCAGGACACAGCTCCAGTGGCAGCTGGCACGGCCAGGAGCCCCGGAACCCCTGCAGCCTTCCCATGTGCTCCATGGGCTGTTTCCAGTGTTGTGATTAGAAGCATTAAATAGCTGTGGAGGGATTTGTGTGGATGTGCTCAAGGAGGTGAGAATGTCAAAGGGGAGAGCTTAGAGAAAAATAATAGTAGTAAAGAGGGGTGAAAGTACCAGAAGAGAGAGGCACAGGGGCTGCCATCCTTGTGGGTGCTGGGGTGCAGGGGATGTCCCAGTCTGTGGTGGGATGTGTGGCACAAGGAGGGCTGGTCCCTGCCAGTGGGACAGGACAGTGTGGCGTGTGTCCCTGCCACATTGGCCACCCTCACTGCTGCCAGGCCTGGGAAGGGGCTTGGTTCATGTGTACCTTGGAATGGTCCATGCACATCCCTCTGCCTGCTGAGCACTCTGCAGCATTTCCACCTCTTCTGGGGTGTGGGTTTCCAGGCTCTCCCCTGGAGCATTCCTGCCTGTTTTCTATGGGGACACCCCATATGAACACGGCTCCTTCCTGCACTGCTTTCTGTGGTCTCTTGGTTTCATTGTAGGCTGGAACCACAGATATCTTGTTTCTCTGCAGGTCTGATGCCAGCTTGTATTGTGATGATGTTGACATTAGGTTCAGTAAAACGATGAATTCCTGCAAGGTCCTGCAGATCCGCTATGCCAGCGTGGAGCGGCTGCTGGAGAGGCTGACAGACCTGCGCTTCCTGAGCATTGACTTCCTCAACACGTTCCTGCATTCCTACCGCGTCTTCACCACCGCCCTCGTCGTCCTTGACAAGCTCATCACCATCTACAAGAAGCCGATCAGTGCCATCCCAGCACGGTGAGGCTCTGGATCGTTGCCACAGTGCTGTCCTGGCACCTGTCCTGTACCTGGAGGGGTGGTAGGGTCTATGTAGGGTCTGCCATCGCTCCTTGTCCCCTGTCTGTCCCCAGTCAGTCTCTGCACCCCAGCCCTGCCTGGTCCTGGTGCTGCCCCAGGATCTGTCCTGTCCCCAAAGGAGCAGTGGGGTCTGGGTAGACTGTGGCATGACTCTCCATCCCCTGTCTGCATTCTCTGTGCCCCAGACCTGCCCAGGCCTGGTGCCACCCTGGGGCTGTGTCACCTGCTGCCTGTGAGCTCTGATACCCCCACACTGAGGAAGGAGATGAACCTAAGCTCTGCAGGGGTCCCCACTCCCAGGAGAGCCAAGTGGTGGGTGCAGGGTGGTGAGGGGCTCATACCAGCTCTGCTGTACCTGGGAGGATGCCCCAGGGTCCCAGGGCCACAGCAGGGGATCCCCATGATCTCCTGGGCAGGGCAGGTGCCAGCTCAGCCTCTCCTCCTATCTCTCCTCCAAGGTCGCTGGAGCTCCTGTTTGCAAACAGCCAGAACAACAAGCTGCTGTATGGGGAGCCCCCCAAGTCCCCTAGAGCCAACCGCAAGTTCTCCTCACCCCCCCCGCTCTCCATCACCAAGTCCTCATCCCCCAGCCGCCGGAGGAAGCTGTCTCTCAACATCCCCATCATCACGGGGGGCAAGGCACTGGATCTGGCAGCGCTGAACTGCTCCTCCAATGGCTACGCCAGCATGTACTCCTCCATGGCCCCCTTCAGCAAAACCACCCTGGACATCAACAAACTGTATGTGTCCAGTAGCTATCCCAATAAAATCCCAGATGAAGGAGAAGTGGCCTCAGAAAAGCAAGAGGAGTCACCACCGGGCAAGCAAAGTGAGTCCCTGTGGGCTTCAGGGTGGGGGGCTCCTGCCCAGGGGGACCAGTTTGCGTGCACACACAGACAGCTCCCGCCTCCTGAAAACTCAGTACTTTGTAATAGCCAAACAAAAAACCCACCCAAAACCCCCAAACCTCAAAATAAAATCCCATCCCAAAAAACTCCAGAGTAACTGCAGGACTCTGTACCTTTCTCATATGTGGTGGCTGCATCCCCAGCTGGAATAGGTCAGACTTCAGAAAAGCCTGGAAGAGCTAAAATGTGGATGCATTTGTGTTCAGTGGGTGGTAAAGGGGTTCCCTGTTCCTCCCAGGTTCTGAGGCGTCTGTCAGGGAAGAGTCAGACACAGATCCCAACCACAGTGATGAAGCTGAAGCTGAAACTTCCCCAACAAAATCTCCAACAACTCCCAAGTCCATCAAGTGCAAAAATTCATCAGGTAACAAGAGAGCCAAGGCCTGTCCTGACCTCCCATGGGGGGTACCCATGCACTGGGGGGTTGGTGCATGGGGGCAACCTGTCTGGGCAGCAGCGGTGCCCGCAGTGGTGTTGCATTTCTCCTCCCCCAGATTTCTCGCTGTTTTCCTACAACAACGGTGTGGTCATGACGTCCTGCCGGGACCTCGACAGCACCCGCAGCGCCCTGTCTGCCACCTCTGCCTTCGCCATTGCCACGGCGGGGGCCAACGAGGGGACCCCCACCAAGGAGAAATACCGCAGGATGTCCCTGGCCAGCACAGGTACCTCCCCCCAGGGGAGTGAGAACATTTTTGCGGTGCCCATTTCCACTACTCTCAGCTGGGTTCCATGCCAGGAGCTCCCTGGCCAGGAGCAGCTCCATCAGGGGAGCCCAGAGCGCCAAGAGCCCAGTGCCTGCCCGCTCCAGGCCATTTCCCAGGTGGCTGGGCACCGTGCTGCCCAAGGGATGTGCAGGTTACAGGCATCTCAGCCATCACACCTGTGGGCAGGTGGCCCTGGGTATCCTGCTGCTGCATAACATGGAGCAGCTCAGAGATGCTCGGAAAGGGGGGATGCTCCTTCTGGCAGCCCTACAGCAGCCCTGAGCCATTTCTGAGGGACCTGTGCTGTGCTAAGAGGCAACTGGCAGTTTCAGGCTTCCCGACAGACCAGCGGAACGGGGACAAGGAGTTTGTGATCCGGAGAGCGGCCACCAACCGTGTCCTCAATGTGCTGCGGCACTGGGTCTCCAAACACTCGCAGGTGGGTTTGGGCACTGGATGCTTTCCCTGCTGTCCCTGTCCTTCCCTGCACTGGGACTGGTTGTCTCTGGGAAGCCCCATGACTCTCCCAGGCTGAGTGATGCTGATGCAATGGTGCAGAGTGAGCCCAGTGCCTTCCTGGCCAGTTCCAGGTTGCTGTGATTTTGCCAGGAAGAGGCAGCACCAGCCCCGAGCTGGGTCTCGGTGTCACTCCCAGCACATTAACACCATGGCTGTGCTGGCCTTGGCAGGACTTCGAGACCAACGACGAGCTGAAGTTTCGTGTGATTGGCTTCCTGGAGGAGGTCATCCATGACCCTGAGCTCCTGACCCAGGAGAGGAAAGCAGCTGCCAACATCATAAGGTGAAGGGCTGTGGGTGGGAGGTGACTTTTTCTGGACACTGCAACAGAGTCTTGCTGTTCCTTCTCTCATCTGGGAGCACAGCAGGCATGAGAGCTCCAGGAGGGGCTGTGTCAGGTGCTTGGGAGGTGCCAGGGAAAAGAGGAGGAGGATGGGTGGTGCTGGCTGCATCCAGCCATCAGGACCTCACGGGTGGCCGTGAGCAAGGTGTGACCACCTGTCACACATGGCTGAGATGTGATGTTGATTGAACCCAATGAGCACGTGGCCTTTCCCACTGTTGGTTACTGGGATGGCACCGTGGCTCCCATTGCCAGGGGCCGTGGGCTCCTGCGATGAGCAGGGCAGCTCTGCCCACCCAGTGCTAAAGCCAGGGCACTGTGTCTTGTTGCAGGGCTGACACACACACAATGGTCCTTGTGGCTCTCTTGCAACTTGGAATGTTCTGTGACTCTGTGACATGTGGGGCCATGTGGCCTCAGTTAAGGAGTGTTTTCCTCTTTGAAATGGGTAACGGGACTCAGAAGGTTCTTATGAAATATACACCGAGTGTTTCATCCACACAAACCCCCAGAGCTGTGCTGCAGCATTGGCATTGGAGCTGTGGGATCTGGTGCTTTCCCAGCCAGAGTAACACTGTCTTTTCCTGCCATAGGACCTTGACACAGGAGGATCCAGGAGACAACCAGATAACCCTGGAGGAGGTTGTGCAGATGGTAAATACCCCTTCCCTCCTTCCCTCCCTCTGCTCAGTAGCTCAGGGTGGTAGAAGGGGAACAGAAAAAGGTCCTGGTGCTCCAGGACACCCAGGGAGAGAGGGTGTCTCCAGCCCAATGTCTGGGGGTGCTGCTGCAAAGTAGGGAAAGGTTTTCTGGGGAGGGGCCAGCTGTGAGCACAGCTGGATCTGTTACAGGCAGAGGCAACACTAACCAGCCCACTGGCCTGTTAGTCCTCCTGCAGTCAGCAGGATGGCTGGAGAGGTCGTAGAGGCACCTGCCCACTGCCAGAAGTGCCTGCCCAAGGGACACAGGAAAGCCCTGGGGTTCCCACTGTGTCCTCTACATGCTCAAACTTGCTCCAGATCCTAGTGACAGGCACTGGCTCAGCTGGCATCAGCACTGCTCCCTTAGGAGCAGAGCCCTGGGAATGTGCCATGGACTTAAAACCTTCTCAGTGACTACAGAGCACTTGCATTGAAAAGAAGACAAAGTCTGTTTGTAGAAAAATGCAAGAGGCACTTGAAACCAGCCCGGTGCAGCTGAAACACCCAAGATTCTGACCCCTGGCTCTGCTGGTGGGTCCTGGGGGCTTGGTCCCTCCTGGGGTTTGCTCAAGCTGCTACCTGTAACTGGGGGTGCTGTAAACTTCCTTTGAAGAGGAGAAGACGACACATAAACCCAGAGGCTTTTGCTCTGCCCCTCAGGCCGAGCAGCAGTGACCTGAGGTCAAAGGCACAGTGGGGACACAGGGACACCCTGGGTTTTGGGGTGCTTCTTGGGCTGAGGGGACTGCAGGTTCCCCTGCTCCCTCCTCGTGAGCCAGGAGTGTGTGTTATGCTGACCCTTGGCTGGTGCCCCCTGGGGTGCCCGAAGTCCCCCTGCACTGCACGGGGTGCTGCTGAGTGCCACCAGTGCAACCTGCCCACCCTGGGCTCTGTCGGGGTGTGCCCACTGCCTGCACCTCCTAAGGGTCCCCCCAGCCTCGCCAGGGGCCCAGCTGGTGTTTGCTCCCTGGAGCTTTCGCAACCCTCTTCCCCCAGCCAGGAGGGATTGTGCAATGGGCTGTTGTGGGTTAGGGGAGGGTGTTGATCCTGGGGGCTATTTCAGTGTTGTCAGGGCTGTTTGGGGTTTACTTGGCCAGGAGGTTGGTGGAGGTTGTTTATTCCAGGTCTTTAGAGGCTGATCCTTTCTCAGAAGCCAGAGGTGGTGGAAGTGTTGCAGGGAATGGTGCTGGCCTTGTTCCAGTGCTGTTTATGAGGGTAGTTATGAGGTTTGTTGGGTGCCAGACTGAGCCATGCACCCAGGATCAGCTCTGAAGTGATGATATCTTTGTCACTGGTGGAGGACAGTCACCGGTCAGTGACTCTGTGAAGGTCTGGGATGCAGGCTCTCGATGCCACCCCGGGTGGCTCCATGTGGGGGGTACCCCAGGTCCCCCTGTGCCTGCAAGTGCCACTTGCCCAGAGCCAGGCAACAGGGATGGGGGATATCCCTGTTCCCATGCTTTTCTGGAAATCCCTTAGAAGAGCCATCTTGCCCCTACTGGCTAGGGCCAGGTGGGCACCAGGCAGGCAGAGAGAGTGCCACTCCAGCTGTGATCACCAGGTACTTCATTAATTAAAGAGATGTAGAGCCAAAAGGCAGCCATTCCCAGAGTTGTATGGTGGGAACCACTCCATAGCTGACACCTTGTTGTGGTACTGGAGAGGATCAGTTAGCTTGGTTTCTGTACCTGTGCATGGGTGATAACGTGATTAAATCCACGGGGTTCGCAGGGCTGGGAGGAGCTGGCACAGCTCAGCACGGGCAGTGGTGGCTCTGAATGAGCACAGCACCTCACGGGCCGGCTCTGCTGGGAAAAAGCCTCTGACTTGGGAGCCCAACCTCGGCTTTGGGTTTGTGTGCATGATATGTGAAAGTTCTCACCACACCCTTCCCCAGTGAGCCCCATCATTCCTCTGTCCCGCAGGCCGAGGGGGTCAAAGCAGAACCGTTTGAAAACCACTCAGCCCTGGAGATTGCAGAACAGCTGACACTGCTGGATCACCTGGTTTTCAAGAAGATCCCCTATGAGTGAGTGATCCCCAGGGGTCAGGAAGGGCGGCTCTGGTCACCCAGGGCCCCATGCCCAGCCTGGCTGACCCCAGAGGGTGCAAAGCCTTCCCAGGATTTGCCAGTAGCCCAGACTTGGCTCAAGCACAAATCTGAGTCCTGATTCAGTGGCTTCTCTGCTGGTGCCCCGGAGTGACTGGGTTGGGGGGACCCTCCCATGTCCATCAAACATTCAGCTGTATCCATGTGGTTCCTTTTCAGCAGTGTGGGGAGCAAAGGTCCTAGGGTCTCCGTCCTGTGTGGGTGCAGTGGAGAGTGCAGGGCTTGGGCATCCCATAAAAATGGAAAATAGGAGTTGATCTGACCACTGTCATTTGCAGAGAGTTCTTTGGGCAAGGCTGGATGAAGCTGGAGAAGAATGAGAGGACTCCGTACATCATGAAGAACACAAAGCACTTCAATGATGTAAGTGCAGCTGCAGGGGGATGGAGGGATGGACAGAGGGGAGGCAGCATAGCCCATCTATCCTGGGGCCTGGGCTGTGCAAGGTTTACCTGTCCCCACAGATATTACCTTTCTCAGGGATCCATTGCAAATGGTGCATCTCCTGGTGCAGGTGTTCCTTGTGGGACTGCTGCAGTGCAGGGAGATCTTTTAAAAACAGCTACGAGGCTAGAGGGCACAGACCCGTGTCCAAAATCATCCTAATGCTTGGGCTGGGCCCTGTGTCTCCCCCAGGTCAGTAACCTGATCGCGTCGGAGATCATCCGGAACGAGGAGATCAACGCGCGGGTGAGCGCCATTGAGAAGTGGGTGGCGGTGGCCGACATCTGCCGCTGCCTGCACAACTACAACGCCGTGCTGGAGATCACCTCCTCCCTCAACCGCAGTGCCATCTTCCGCCTCAAGAAAACCTGGCTCAAGGTCTCCAAGCAGGTGGGCGTGGGGTGACCCCCTCCTGGGGACGTGGAGGGGTTTGGTGACCCTGTGGCTCTGCAGGCTTTGCCCCCCCATCTGCAGGGATATTCCAGGGCCTCTCTGAGTGGCACTTTGGGTTTCTTGCAGACAAAGGCTCTGATTGATAAGCTCCAGAAGCTGGTGTCATCGGAGGGCAGGTTCAAGAACCTGAGGGAGGCACTGAAAAAGTGAGTGAATAGTGATTCTCCTCCTGTGGCTGCTGCCAGACAGCCTAGGGCCCATAGTGTGGGGGGACCTGGATCCCACCAGCCCCACCCTGTGGCTGGGGTTCTGCTCACAGGATCATTGCAGAGCCTGTGCTAAAGCATGTCTTGTTGAGCTGGCACAGCGGCTGGCAAAGTGATCCCCAGGAGTGAGCTGCTCCTTTGAGCAGCAGTGTGAAAAAATGGGAGTAAAAGGGACTGCAAAGGGGCAAATCACTGGTAGACACCAGGGAACATTTTTCCCCATCACTATCACAGAATCATGGAATGGGTTGAGTTGGGAGGCACCTTAAAACTCATCTCGTTGCAGCCCCCTACCATGAGCAGGGACACCTTCCACTAGGCCAGGTTGCCCAGGGAAGCTTCCAAAAGTCTTCCCAACCCTCTGCTGAAGATGCTCCCTGTTCACCTTCTGCATCCCATGGCTTTGTGAGTGACATGGCTGCAGGTCCTGCTTGTCCTGCTCAGCCAGCAGGGATGAGGCCCAAGAGACCAGCAGCCTTCCTGGAGGAAGTCTTCCTGTATTAGAGAGACTCTGCTGACTCTGAAGTCCCCCCTCCTCCCACTAAAAAGCCCCTAGGTAAGGCAGTTTTCTTCCTCATGTCTCTCTGGTTTGCTCCTGAAGTTGTGACCCTCCGTGTGTCCCTTACCTGGGCATGTACCTGACCGACCTGGCATTCATTGAGGAGGGGACCCCGAACTACACCGAGGATGGCCTGGTGAACTTCTCCAAAATGAGGATGGTGAGTCCCAGCCCTGCTGGGATGGGTGTGTGGGGCCAGCCAGGGGTGATGTGGCTGTGGCCAGCTGTGTCCCCTCAGCTGTCACCTGCACAGCATCAGGCAGTCACATGTGTCCCCTACACACATCTTGGGTTGTTTCTGGTATCTAGAAGAGACAAAAAGGCCCTTTGCATCATGCTGTGCTGTGTGCACCTGCCCTCCTGGGCACTGGGACAGTGCCAAGGGCAATGGCTGAGCCATGAACACCTTCTGTGTTTTATCCCTGGACAGATCTCACATATCATAAGGGAGATCCGCCAGTTCCAGCAAACCTCCTACAAGATTGAGCACCAGCCTAAGGTATGGCCTTGTCTCTGGAGCCACGTGCTCCCTCTGCTCCTTGTCTTTCTCTCCCATCACAGTGTCTAAGCCTGCAGTTCCTGGCAGTTCTATGCTGGAGCGATGGCTGTGCGTGGCTGTCGGCTGTCAGGAGCAGGGCAGGGAATGGAGGGCGACTCTTGGGGCTCCATCAGACTCCCCTGTGCTCCCTAGATTGCTCTAGGGGCTCCATCAGGCTCCCCTGTGCCCCCCACAGGCTGCTGCAAGGACGAATTGCTGCAGACTGACTGACAGCCTTGGGGCCTGGCAGGCAGAGTGGCCAATGCACCCTGGACATGCTGAGAAACAACTATTTAGGGGCAGCATCCACTTCCTATGGAGCAGAGCATGCCCCACCATCCCCACAGCCAGGCCAGGTGGCCTCTGCCTCATGGTGGCCCCCAATATGTGATGAGCTGAAAGGTCTCAGCCACCCTCACACTTCCTCTGCTGCAGCACCATGGAGCTGCCCCAGGAGCAGGCTGGGTGCTGGGGGTTTCCACTCTCACCAGCACTGCTGGTCTCCAAAACCAGCAAATCCTCCTGAAACCCTCCAACCATCCACCCTGCCGTGTCCTGCCAGTGCCCCAGCTGTGTGATGCTGGTGGTCAGGCTGGGCCAAGCCACCCTCTGGTGACACCGGTGCCCATGTGCGATGGCAGAAGCAGCTTGAGACCCTCTGGATCGTGGCCCCTGCCCGGACTGGTGAGCTGTGTGCTCTGGTTTGAGCCCCTGCAGTCTCACCCCTGCCCTCTGCACAGTTGGCATCTGCCCAGGCTGGTATATCCTGCTGCAGCCTTTTCCCATCTGGGCAACCCAGGTATTCCCTGTCTCCTCCCAGCCTCCCCTCCTCAAGATGGGGATCAGTGTCTGTGAAAGCAGCCAAGCTGAGCACAGCAGGGAGGGGTGGTGCAGGTGGGGCTGTGCATGGCCACACATCACCCTGTCTCCTGTGGAAGTGGGATTCAGCTGTATGGAAGCTTCCAGATGCTTTTGTGCATTGAAGGGATGAAGCCCCATCTCCACTGCTCTTGCTGCCTGGGCAAAGGCTCTGCTGCTCGCTGCTCCTCATGCTGGCCAGCTCTGAACCCACACACGGCACCTTGCCTCGATTTGGGCTGTGCCTCTCTTTGCTATCAGCTGCTAATGAGGCCAGAAAGCAATTTGGGAAAAGTCTGCCAGGAACTGGGAGCAGATGGAGAAGTCCTGCCCTGTCAGCAGAATTCCTGCAGCAGGAATGTTGCTCCCCACTTACATGGGGTGTCAGTTACCAGGATGTGGGTGCCCCACTTAAGAGGGGTTTGGGTGCCTCATTAATCTGGGGTGTAGGTGCCTCCGTTACGAGGGTTTGGCTGCCTCAGTTACCAGGGTTTGTGCTCTCCCAGCCCGTTGACAGCCCTGCTCCTTTCCCAGGTCACGCAGTACCTGCTGGACCAGTCATTTGTGATGGATGAGGAAACCCTTTATGAAGCTTCTCTGCGAATAGAGCCCAAACTGCCTTCCTGAGCGCAGTGGCCGCTCGTGTACACTCGCTATACCATACTGTACATACCTGTTGTTCTGTTGGACACCCTGGAGTGACTCCCTCATCTGTGCTTCTCCGAGCAATCCGGCCCCGTCCCAGGTCACACTCGACCTCGCGTAGGATTTCCCGCCCCCGGTTAAGGTTTCACGCATCGACACTTTGCTGGAGTCCCGGGTTCTTTTTGATGATGTTATTTTTGTCATTTGTTCCTCCTGAGGGGGCTGGCGGTCAGGCAGGTGAGCCCTGTCTCTGTAGGGCAGGTGAGTCCTTGTGTCCCCACAGGGTGTGGGGCAGCATGGAGCAGCTCTCGCTCGGACGGTGCCAGCAGGGACATCCCACAGCAAGCTCTGTAAGGCGGGAGAAGGGAACACATTAAAGGCTGTCCCTCAGCGTGAGCTGCCCTCTCTGTGTGTGCCACCCCCGTGCTGGCTGGCTGGGGGGCCCTGGCTGCTGCCCTGGTCCCTCCGACGTCGGGAAGATGGAAGCATCCCCTTGCCTCTCCTCGCTGCATCCAGCTCCTGTTGATATGCTGTAGATCCGTACCCTTGTGCCCACTCTGAGTACCATGACGTAGAGTTAGAGATGACGAGTGTTTTTATTACATCTACTGTAATCCTGGCTAACCACCCGCTAGCAGGATATAGTAATGTAGTGCTTATTCTGTGAATAGTACCTGGGTTTTTTACATTGTACAGTCCCTGACACGGTTCCCTGGCAGTGGCAGGCATGCTCCACTCACACAACACTTGCTGTAAGCAATACCTCGTGGTATGGGAATTCTCTTTCAAGCCCTAAAACTATTTCAACTTACAGCTTGTTTGGGAAAAAATATTTCCATTTTTTTTGTAAAAATATATGTTTCCTGATTACCTCTTGCTAATAAATCTATTCTATCTCAGGGTGAACCGGGGTTTGTGATGGTTTTACGGGCGGGATAGCGCCGGACCCGTGGGCACGTGGGCCCTGCCCCTGTCCCCCCCCACTGTCCCCGCCCCTGTCCCCCCCATTGTCCCTGCCCACGTCCCACCCATTATCCCGCCCACTGTCCCCCCATGTCCCGCCCCTCTGCCAGCAGCTCATCCCCGTTCTGCACCGCTCGGTTTACCCGGTTCTGCTGCGTTCGGCCCCGCTCGGTCCCGTCCCGTCCCGTCCCGGTGCTCCGGCCATGGCCTGGCCGGTGCTGCTGATCGCCGCCGTGGTCTCGGCGCCCTGCGCCGCCTGGGCGCCCTCGGCCGAAGGTACGGGGGGCAGCGGGGAGGGGTGTGGAGGGGCCCGGCCCGGCCCGGCCCGGCG
>JAWWMP010000018.1:803631-834267 GCA_035047865.1 Dendrocincla tyrannina
CGGCAGCGGACGGGCGGTGACGGCGGGGCTCGTGTCGTTGCAGGGGCTTCACCTTCAAGAAGGCCCGCGGGGGCCTCGACGTGAGCAGCCCGCTGGCCTCGGCGCTGAGGGATAAGGACGTGAACACCCCCCTGGTCTCGGCGCTGAGGGACAAGGACGTGAACACCCCCCTGGTCTCGGCGCTGAGGGACAAGGACGTGAACACCCCGCGGTCCGCGGCGCCCCCGGGCAGGAAAGCGCCGGCGAGGGGCCGCGATCCCCCCGGCCTGCCCCCGGCCCCGGCCGCGCCCACAGAGCCGCCCGCGGGCCCCGCCGCCGTGCCCGTCATCACCATCGACGATGAGTGGGATGACATCGACGACTTCGACCTGTCGGGCGCGGAGAGGTTCTGCCGGCCGCCCGTCCTGTCCCCCAGGGGGCTGCGGGCGCCCAGCGCGGGCCCCCCCCGGCCGAGCCCCCGGGCCGAGCCGCGGCCCCCGGCACCGCCGCCCCTCCTCGGCCGCGGGGACACAGAGCCTGCGGACCTGGGCCTGGATGGGCACGGCGCAGAGCCTCGCCCAGGTAAACGCGCTATTCGGAGGTACCAGATTGCTGGACAAGAATCTGTGTTTGCACTCGGAGGGGTTGGTTTGTCAGGAGTCCGAGCTGTGTGCTCGTGGCCGATAAGTAGCCATGGGGTCCCTTTGGTTGCTCCCAGCCTGGGAAGCGGCAGGGCTGGAAGCAGCGCGGTGTTCTCCCAGCGCAGAAGGAGCAGCTGCTCGTGTGCTGGAGCTGCAAGACTCCCCCACGTGGCTGGGGATTATTGCTCCCAGAAATGAGCAATTATCTACAGGGGTGTTAGAGGAAGAAAAGCACTTTTAAAATTCATACAGAAGAGACGTAAAGTTATCTTATGCTTAAATGAAATGTTAAATCAGAAAAAAGAGTCTCTTTCCATTTAAAACAAACAAAAGAAATGCACCACAAAGTAACTCCCGCTCTGAATTATGACCACAAAGTTCCTGCCCATCAGTCAGTGTTTCCCTGTCCAACACATCTGCTCTTAAATGCCTTACCTGCTGTGTTTTGAAGCTTTGGACCCTTATTTGGGAAATTAACATATTTAGGCTGCTATACAATATCAAACAGTGTGCTGGGATGCTGTCCTTACACTGAATGGTAAAAGGATTTGTGAACTGTATTTCTATTCTTAATATTTTGTTCTCTTTTCCCTCTCTGTGAAACTTGATATGTTAACGTTATTGACCTTTCTTGGCGGGATTTATCTTTTAAGAAACAAAACATGTACATTTACCTTCCAATTTCCCTATAGGGACTGTGCCAGCTGATGAGTCTGCACTATTTTAAAAAGCTAGGATTCAATATAACAAAGAGTTTTTTGTAGAAATAGGCATTTATGTAATGCTTTTATGTAAATGCTTTTTATAGAAAACTATTACAGGAAAATTTACCTCTTCAGTGTTTCCCTTCTGCCACTTTTCCACTTAAAAGAGGGTTTGTGGGGCTTTGTCTGTCTGCTTTTAATGGGGGGGAAAAGGGAGCAGTAAATTTTGTCCCTTAACAGTTAGAAACTGTATCAAAGGAGTGTTCTGAAATCTGGCTGTTAATTTTCCCTCTCTTTTGTTTGTACTAGGTTGAGTTTACAGTACTACCCAACAGTATTAATCCACTTCTCTTGCAGCTGCTGGTGCTGAAGAAGGTGGGGGCCAGCAACCATGGAGGGCTGAGAACAGCCCCCCAGAACTGGATGAGGCTGTCGAGCTGGAGGAGGATGATCTGGACATCGTCCCTCCCTCTCCTGAGGAGGAGCTGCCTCCCTTCTCCCCTTCTGTACAAAGTGTCAGGTAAACCAGAGTTTGCTGGTAAAACCATCTGTCTGTAGGCTGATTTGAAAAGAACCAAAAAAAACTCGGAAATCCTGCTTTTTAAAAAGGTACAGACTGAGTTTGTGTCTCTTTGCTGTCTGACAGGTTAACATTTGGCAGCTGCAATTAATGCTTCATCAAGTACTTATTTTGTGTCTGATGTTTTAGGTGGTTTTTGCTTCAGAAAAAGTAGCGTTACTTTTCCTTTTGTAGTGGAAGGTGAAAAAACTACTGGAGCAAGATTCTCCATACAGGCATACGGGATGAGTGACACTGCTCAGCTCTTGGCTTTCCTTTCGGGTTTCTGGAATTTTTATTATGCACATCTTAAATCCTATTGTTCTGTGGAAGTGCTTTGCTATCCGTGTTTAAACGGCTTTTTCTTTTGCAATTAGCAGTATTTTCAAAGACTCTTCCCCTGGTGGAAGGTGCTCAGCTGGCAGCCCCAAGGCCAGGCTGGGGAAGGTTCCCACAATACAGCTTGGAGCTGGAGATGATCCCAGTGCGGGGGACGCAGGTATGCAAAATGTTTGGAATTTTATGCCTCAGATTTTGGGGATAGCTTGCAACTAATTGTTCTCCTGTGTACCCTGTGTAATCCAAGAGCTTTAACTAACAGATGGAGAACTAACATGGATAGGTGGAGATTTGACATAGATGAATAATTAACATGTATAGATGGATAATAAAAGACAAGGGCAAAATATGTAGATTCTGTGAGTACCTGCACAGAGAAACAGTTTCTCTCTGTAAATGGAATGAAAAGTATATTGAAAGTAAATTATTTAGACTTACTGCAATGTGCTGTCCTCTGGGACAGTGGTATCATCTTGTTACCTATTCTAATAGCAGTTGCTCTGCTGAACTTGCTCCCTGTGACAGGTGAAGGTGTGCCCGTGGCCCAGCAGCTGTTTGGGGTCATGGAGGCCATCTGTGAGCTGGTGGATGCCATCCCGCTGCAGGAGCTGCAGGCCCTGTCCTGTGCCAGAGCCCTGCTCCAGCACAGGGACCTCAGGTAGGCTGGGACAGCTCTGTGTGGAGCAGGGACCTGCCTGCAGGTGTCCCCAGCACACTGGAGAGTGAGACAGGAGGGAGTTTAAAAGCTTAACATTACTGACTGAAGGAAGGAAAAAAACACCCCGAAGTGCTGCAGATATGAGTGGTCCCAGTGTTCTGGCAGATGGAAGGATCCAGTTCCACACCTGGTCTGAGGGAGGTGCCTGGCACCAGGTGTTTCTGCAGAAGCAGGTGACATGATGTGACCTGCCAGGTGTCATTCTCAATTCTTGTAACCACAGGCATCCAATTCGTGTTCTCTCCCTGAGACTTGCTCTCACTGACTGCAGGGATGGTGATTTCTCCTAGTCTCCCTGAATTTATCATCTTTCAATGTGATTATTGCTGCCACAAGCCTGGTGCTTTATCTCCTGCATCATCTGGTAGCACAATACATAGATAAAGTATTGGGATTTGGGATTTTGATTTTCTTTTTCCTTGTACTGGGATTATGGGCTTTTCTGAATGTTCTTTACCTCACCTGGATCTGCTTCCTACTTTTAGGAATTCTTTTATATCTGTAGACAAGATGTTATAATTTTGTCATTAGTTTGTTCTGGGGGGGTTTTCTCTTCCCAAGATTTGTTGAAATATTTTTCAAACACAGTGACTCAGAGCAGGATGGAACCACCATATGTTAGTGTTTAATAGCAGAGGGACAAAACTGTATAATGGATGTTGTAGAATTTGGTGTCATTGCTTGCAACTAAATGTATTTTTTTTCTTCTTCCATCCCTTGTCATGTCTCCCAGGAGAAAATTGCTGACTAAATCTGTCTGTTTGAACCAAAATGGTGTAAACACCACTTTTCCTAGAAGCTGGCAGGGTCCCATGGAGCAGGGCTCTGGTGCCTGTCCTGGTGCTGCACGAGATTCTGCCTCAAGCTGGAGCTTCACTTCTGACAGAAACTCCCCCAAATCCACAACCCTCCCCTCGGTGCTTTCCATTCATTCCAGCAACTTTTCTGACAAAACAAATCAAACCTTGAATACCTCTTGTGCTTCAAAGCAAAGTGTTGAGGAGATCACCTGCCCAGGAACTGCTGCGCTGCCTTTTCCCAAGGGAAGTGGCAGGGAGGGAGGTTCCCTCAGGCTCAGCCTCCAGTCTGAGCCATCCTGTGACAGCAGCTGGAGCGAAAGTTTGGGAATGAGGAATGGGAACCTGCCCCTGACCAGCACAGCCCTGAAAGCTCGAGGCACAGCTCCCACAGCCAGTTCTGCAGGGAACAGTTTGGGTACAAACAGTCCTGATTTTGACCTGGATCACTTTGATATCGATGACTTTGATGAGGACTGGGAGGAGCCGGTGGCTGTGCCGGCATCTGAGGTGGCGTCGGTGCCACTGTACCAGCCCATCAAGGAAGGGCCACCCACCAAATCCCTCTTGTCCAAGATCATGTCCAGAGCCAAGGGGTCTGCTGTGGGACCCAGTCCTGCTGCTCCAAAGTCAAGCTTCCTGATGGCAACAAAGAACCGACCAGGTAAATCTACTTGTGAGGATTATTGTCTTTCCCTTTTTAAATTTGTATTTGCTTTTTTTTAAACCTAAGGTCAAGTAACTGCTGCAGATCACACAAATACCTTTTGTTTATGTGGAAGTTCCTTTTGGCTTATTTTTGCAAAGTCATCTGGGGTTACTGTAGGAACAGGCTGGGCAAAGGAGAGGTGAAAGTCAGAGTCACAGAGGGGTTTGGGGTAGAAATGACCTTAAAAACCATCCAATCCCATCCCCTGCCATGGGCAGGGACACCTTCCACTCGCCCAGGTTGCTCCAAGCCCTGTCCAACCTGGCCTTGAACACTTACAGGAATCGGGCAGCCACAGCTTCTCTGGGCACCCTGTGCCAGGGCCTGCCCACCCTCACAGGGACTTCCTAAACTTGATCCTGTAACTTACTGTAAGAACATTTTTTTGTCTCTCAGATCCAGCGGTTCATAACCCTGCACTGGAACGTTTCAGAGGTATGAAATTTTCCCATTCTGAAGAAATGATGAATATATTTCACAAAAAGTTTGGATTGCACTCTTTCCGGACAAACCAGCTGGAGGCCATCAATGCTGCTCTGCTGGGGGAGGATTGTTTCATCCTCATGCCCACAGGTACGTGCCCCCATGGCACCCTGCTGCAGGCTGGGAGGCCTGGCACAGGGTACACACTTGCAGCTCCTTTTGCAAGATCTGGGGCAAGCTTTTCTCTTCCCCTGTGCCTTTGTGGAGGTGCTGCTGGAATTCTGTGACTGCAGGATTTCTGGAGTGTTGTTGCACTGGCATATTTTGAGTCAGGGGATAGAATTTCTTCCATAATAATTCACATGGTGACTTTTCCTTATCCTACAGGTATCACTTTGGGGCAGTCATTGGTAAAAGTTAATTGTTTCTGAAAGTGCTGTAATATAGGAAGTAAGAGATAGGTCTCCAGACTGTCTCCCTTTCCCCTTGATATCCAACACTTACTGTCTTCTGTCTAATCCTTACAGGAGGTGGGAAAAGCTTGTGCTACCAGTTACCAGCCTGTGTCTCTGCTGGGGTCACGATTGTTATCTCTCCACTGAGGTCGCTGATCATCGATCAAGTTCAGAAGCTGAAGACTTTAGATGTAAGTTCCAGCAGCTTTATTGAGTGAAACTGCAGGTAACTGGATTAGAAATCTGAAATTTTACAGCAAATCTTGTGTCTCTGTATAAATTGATTAGATGGACACTGTGAAAGTCACAGAAAGTTGTCTGGGAAGAACTAAATTGGATAAACTTGAATATCTCGGCAGTGTAACTGCTGGATTTATTGCTTCTCCTGAGTGTTGAGTATCGACTGGGTTTTCCAGAGCAGATGCTGATTCTGAGATCCCGAGAGTTGTATTGGCACACCTGAACAGGAGCAGCCTGGCTCTGCAGCAGGAATAAGCACTAACAGTCTCTGAGTTGGGGGGTTCTGGAAGTGTTAGACACATCTGGAAAAGTGATACACAGACTGAAGAAATGTGGGTGCAGGTGATCACAGCCTGACTGCTTAGAAACTGGTGGTTCTTCTGTTTTGCATGTATTAAAACTCAATATATTTATTTCTAACACAGATTGCTGCAACGTACCTAACTGGTGACAGGACAGATACTGATGCCTCGAAAATATATATGCAGTTGTCAAAGAAAGACCCTGTCATAAAGCTGCTGTATGTCACCCCCGAGAAGGTCTGTACTTCATCTGAGTGGGGGTGCAATGAGAGCAGGGTTATGGGGAAACACAGCTTGGAGTAAGTAGGCTTCTGGGGAAAAAACCTGTTAAACAATTTTTAGGTAATGTTTAGGTAATTTTCAGTAAGACTGCACAACTGTGACTAATTTCAATCAGCAATTAGCTAAGTATGAGAACTGAGTATGTCTGTACAATCTAAATTCTTCAAACAAAACCCCCATGCCCATCCCATTCAATATGTCTTGCTACATATTAATGTTAATCATTGTCCAGCAGCTACTAAATCCAGGCTTCTCTGAATAGGGTAATGCAGGAAAAATATGGCACTGTCAGGGTAATAGATTGTCAGAGCTTGCATTGGAATTTATTATTTGCTTCCTTAAAAATGTGGTTTTGCACAAGAGAGGACTGGTCCATGTGCTGATTATGTTTCTTTCTTCAGCACTGTCTTTCCTGACATAAGTAATTTAAATTTATTGAAATTTCCTCAGAAATGAGGGACCTTGGGATAGGTGACCCCAGAACCTCGTGGGAATCCCACACCAGCTGCTTTGTTAAAACACAGCTGATGGGCATCATCTTCCCTTCTTCAAGCCTTCCCCGCGCAGTCAGGGTTAAGTTGGCAGCACAGAACAGTTGTTTGTGGGTTCAGTCAGGCCAGGTGACACTTTGCTCTGTTATTTTGCTTTCCAATGCCGTGGCTGGTGTGTCCTAGGTGTGTGCCAGCGGCCGACTGATGTCAGCCCTGGAGAATCTCTACGACAGGAAACTCTTGGCACGTTTTGTCATCGACGAGGCCCACTGTGTCAGCCAGGTAAAAGCTTTTGTTTTTTGAAATGACAAAGGCTCTGTTGGAGCATTTTACTCTCTTATGCTTAAATTTTGTTTTCCAACCAGTGGGGCCACGACTTCAGACAAGACTACAAACGCCTCAACATGCTGCGCAGGAAGTTCCACTCAGTCCCCATGATGGCTCTTACTGCCACTGCCAATCCCCGGGTGCAGAAGGACATCCAGAATCAGCTTGAGATGCTGAAACCACAAGTGTGAGTTGCTCAGCAGTTTGTGCTGCAGAAATTTTAAATGGAAAACATAGTAAAGTTAAAAAAGTATCACAGGTCCATCTGAAATCCTTATGTAGCTATACCTGATTAAATGAAGTGTATGCATGGAATTTAATTAGTTATATGTAAAGTATTAAAGTAAGAAAAAGCTTGCAATATGAAGGAAGCTGTTTAATGGAACATAAGTGCACCCATAAAGCTGATGAGCCCCATGAACTGTTGTGTTTTAGGTTTACAATGAGCTTCAACAGGCATAACTTGAAATATGATGTGTTGCCCAAGAAGCCAAAGAAGGTGGCAATGGATTGCTTGGAATGGATTAAAAAATATCACCCCCGTGAGTACTGAGCAGCATGGAGCCTGCAGGCCTTTTCATGAACCACCTCTTAAGGCAGTAAAAGCTGTTATAATGCTGTAATAATGATGTATTTACAGGAAAAGCAAGTTGGGAGGCAAAGTGATGTTATTGGTAATCAGATTTATGTGCATCCTGAAGTTAAGGGTTCAAGTTAAGATGGAAAAGTAAATTATGGTCCTGTTTCTGAGTAGTCTTTTTGGAACTTGCCAGAACTCTTAGCATTGTGTCTTCAGAGTATAGAGGTCATCAAATATCAATGCTGGTTTAATTATTTCATTGTGTTGTTCCATTAATCTGTAGTTCCCCTTGAAACTGTCTTCAGAGATTCCCATCTTTGTAGGCTCACTTTGAAGTCCTGCAGCTCCTGCTGCTGGAATTGGACTACACCAAGCTTCCCTCAGAGCTTCTCCTGTTCTGTACCCTTGGAGAGCATCAAATAAACTGCTCTAGTTCTTGATTTATATAGTTTTCATTCATGTATTCTAAACCCTGTGATTGCAAAATATTGAGAAGGAAAATGTTTCTTGATTCCACCTCACCAAAACCCCCAAAAGACTGGGTAGGAGAAACTAACGAAACCATCTGATACTAATAAAACAAGTTCTGTAGTTAAGCAGTTATATTAATGCCTTTATTCAACAGAGGAGGTTGGTATCTGCTCGGTAGGTTTGACTGCTGGGCTAGTGAAAGGGGATAAGACTGTATTTTTTTCGTTTCATCTATTTGCAGATGACTCTGGCATAATCTATTGCCTTTCCCGCCGTGAGTGTGACACCACAGCAGCCATCCTGCAGAAGGAGGGGCTGGCTGCCCTGGCCTATCATGCTGGCCTCACCGACTCCAACAGGGACCTCGTGCAGCAGAAGTGGGTTAATCAGGAAGGGTGCCAGGTAAAGGAAAATGGGGGAGAGGGATGAGAATTTGGGCACTTCTATCCTTCTTGGCCTGGGAAGTGGAAGTTGTTCAGCTTTATCACCAAACAGGCTGCAGTACTGAATAACTGATCCCAGCAGACCTTCTGGGGCACAGCAGCACCTTTTTATGGCTAGAAGGCTGTAGCACTGCACCAAGGTGTGCTGCTCCAGAAAGGAGGACCTGAGCAGTGCAGGGCTCCTGAAACACTTGCTGGCACACTGCTGGACTGCACAGAGACTGGAATTTGGGGTTTTACCTATGTCTGGAGTAGCTCCTCTGACCAGAGAGGAGATGTTGCTGTTTTGTACTCATCTTGCAGGGTTACAATTGGCATTCTGGGTTCCAGGTTTCCCGACCCTGGTCACCTGGGTGGTCTCAGTGCAGAGCTGCAGGAACAGCTTCCATAATGCGTGTGTAGAACGTTATGATCTCCTTCCCAGGTGATATGTGCAACCATTGCCTTTGGAATGGGCATCGACAAACCCGACGTGCGCTATGTTATCCATGCATCCCTTCCCAAATCCATAGAAGGTTACTACCAGGAGTCTGGCAGAGCTGGGAGGGATGGGGAGATATCTCACTGCCTGCTCTTCTACAGCTACAGCGACGTGACCAGGCTGAGAAGGCTCATCCTGAGTAAGTTCTCCTCTTGGAAGTTGGCAGTGATACTAAAGCAGTCACTTTGTTGCTGGTCTCTGTTTCATTCAGGGTGTGTTTGTCCTTTGCAAGTGCCATCGGTAGCTAAGTGTGGCAGACGGGATAACTGGGCACTTTTCCCTGGATGATTTTCTGTCAGGATTTTTGTCACTTCTACTTAATTTTAGTCAAAACCTCTTGGCTTTATAGAATCGTGGAATTGTTAAGGTTGGAAAAGATCTCTAAGATGATCAAGTCCAACTGTCAGCCCAGTGACACCCACATGTTTTTTGAACACTTCCAGGGGTGGGGACTCCACCACTGCCCTGGATAGCTTGTGCCAGCGCTGGACAACCCTTTCCATGAAAAAATTGTTCCTGATACCTAATCTAAACCTTCCCCTGGTGCAACCTGAGGCCATTTCTTCTCATCCTGTCATACATATCCTTCTCTTGACTCTTGTCATTCCAGGCTCATTTCCCCTCTCTGTGTTCTAAAACTTTAGAGATAAAATCTGGTCATTTTTGTACTAATCTACTCAGCTTTTTTTAAGCAAAAACAATATTGTGTTTTGTCTGACAATATACAAAACCACAGATATAACGAATGCAATTGAATTTATTGTGTTCCAGTGGAGAAGGATGGGAACAACCACACGAGGCAGACCCACTTCAACAACCTGTACAGCATGGTGCACTACTGCGAGAACGTCGTCGAGTGCCGCAGGATCCAGCTGCTCGCCTACTTCGGGGAGACCAATTTTAACCCCACCTTCTGCAAAGACCACCCAGAGGTGATTTGTGATAACTGCAGCAGAAAGAAGGTAAACCCCACAGATTTTTATATATAGTCGTGTCAAATTGATTTTGCATTTAACTGCATTAAAAATGGTTACACAACCTTTGAGCAGGCAAATGGGAAAAAGGAATAAATGTCCTGTAGTTTTGTGATGCTTCCAATTATTTCCAGGGTTTAACCTAGAGCAGAATTGTAGACTGGCCATGAACTTTCAATGCTCTTGGTCCTGTCAGAGGTGCAAGGATATTCCTTAATGTCAATTTTCTTGGCTGCATTGCTTGTGGGATGCAGGAGCTCATATCAGATCCACTGGAGTGGCTGTGGGGAAATCCCTTCACTGCCCATTCTGATGTTTTCAGGGCAGCTTTTGCTGCCAGAGCAGCATGAGTGCAACATCAGGTGTGCACTGCTGGAGGTGGCCCAAAGATCTGGGGATATGCATCAAGGATTGAAGCAAACTTAGTGGCATGATCAGGAGCAGAAGGGAAGGCAGCTGTGGAAGCAGACAGGGAGGGGTTCCTGATCAGTTTTGTACCTGTGGATGTTGCTTCTCAGTCCTGTATTTGAGGCATTCCCTTACATAACTGTAATTGGAGCGAAATTTGATCAGAATAATGCATATTCTGTCCAGTTTTCTCATTTTAATGCATACTGAAAGTGTAAGTTCTAGGTCATGGCAGCAGAATAATTACAGAAATGCTTTCCAAATGGTTCCCCTTGATTCCCAGAGTTTATCCAGCAATCTTGCACCTCACTGTATACAAAAAACACAATGGAGATTATATACAGTCAGTTGGACTGTTACTGCATTTTCCAGGGTGTTGTGAAATCCAGAATCCCCGTGACTGTATCACTGTAGGTTACCAACTAGAAAATCACCACTTCTCTGTTTGGAACAAATTGAGCTCACGGCTGGGAAAAGCTCAATAATGAAAACAGGTTGTCAGTAACAACTTGCATTAGAGCAAAACCACATAATGACATTTCCTAATCAAGTCTGATTTAATAGGATTATAAATCAAGGAATGTGACAGAGGACGTGAAGAACATCGTACGGTTTGTAGGAGAGCACTGTGGGCAAGTGGGACAGATGAATGGCAGGAAGAACTCAGGCTCTGGCAGGTACACCCTGAACATGATGGTGGACATTTTCTTAGGTGAGTCTGCTCTTCCAGAAGCACCTGAATACCTGGGTGCACAAATCCATGACGAGGGATCAGGAGGGCTGTGCAATGCTAGCAGGGCTTTAAAAGAACATGTGTTCTGCAAAATTAATCTTCCCAGGAATCTCTTCATGGTAAATGATTCAAAATAAATGAAACTGAAGATGCAATCTATTTCAGGTTGCTGTAGTGATAATATTAGTTTTCTGGAGCTCAAAGGCTTTTTAATGTGAATAGACTGTGGAATTCCCTTGGGAATCTCCCACAGGTCTGTAAGTGCACACATACATGGGGTTTCTGGTCACAGGCTCATCCTGTGGTTTCTGTTGCACAGGTACAACAAGTGCCAAGATTCAGTCTGGAATATATGGGAAGGGAGCTGCCTATTCCAGGCATAATGCTGAAAGGCTGTTTAGAAAACTGGTCCTGGACAAGATCCTTGATGAAGATTTGTACATCACGGCCAATGACCAGGCAGTGGCATATGTCATTCTGGGAGAGAAAGCTCAGGCTGTGCTGGATGGGTCACTACAGGTTTGTAACTGTTTATTTAGTGTCTTGAGTGTATTGTTTTAAGGAATGTGGTGCAGTTTTCCTCTGGCATATCCCCCTGGGTAGCTAAAATACAGTTTGCCTCCAGGTGAAGGGCAGGAACAGAATCCAACATGTATGATTCCTAGTCCAGTATTCCAACAATATTGTGGGGTAAAAGGTGAGTTTGAGAGACTTGGAGTAGTTTAAATCTTTTTCTTCTCCCCCATCCCCAGCTGGCCAACGAAGGAAAGTTCTGATCCCTACAAAAATCTGGCTAAAAAGGAAAGATGGACCAGCACTCCCTTCTGGATTTTTGTGCTCTATTTTTCCCAGTCATTGGTGAGCTCTGATGGAAGATGTGCTTCAAGAAGGCCATGGAACAGTCCCACATTGCTTGAGGCAATGCTGCTTCTTCATTAGTGCTGTGTTTGGAGCAGAGCAGAGCCCTCAGTATAATTCAGTAACCTCTGTTTGAAGCCAGCTGTGAACTGGGCTCTCAAGAGGTTTTCCCTGTTTCTAAACTCTGCCAGTTCCTTGTAGGAGAAACATAGGGCTGAATGAGTAGCCCATGAAAAGTAATTTTAAAAGCATATACTGGATAAATAGCTTTTTTTGGTCCATCAAAGGATTCTTTCTTTTCTTTGCTCTGTTTCTGTGTTGCCGATCAACCTCTGCAGGAACTCCCTGACAGGGGTTATCGATGGCTCCTTTTAACAGGTGGAGTTCCATGAGACAGAGTCTGCCAGTGCCATCAGAAGGCAAAGGGCTTCCATGGCAAAGATGTCCCAGCGGGAGGAGATAGTTAAACAGTGCCTCAGTGAACTCACAGACACGTGCAAAACACTGGGCAAAGTCTTCGATGTGCATTACTTCAATATCTTCAGTACTTCCACCCTAAAGAAAATAGCAGGTAAGGTCGGGTTACTGAGAAGTCGTTCAGGGCTTCTGCACAGAAAGGAATTAATTTCCTTCAGGATCTCTCTGTAAAAGGTTACTTTTTGGACATGTCTGAAGGGTGCTTTGTTGCATTGCAGAAACCCTGTCCTCAGATGTGGAGGTTTTGCTGCAGATCGATGGTGTCACAGAAGACAAACTGGAGAAATATGGTGCAGAAATAATTAAAGTGATGGATAAGTACTCGGAACGCTCCATCCCAGGTGCAGTGTGCTTTGTACTTCAACATGTACTGTCCTGTGCAGTGCCCTTCTCTCTTCCTCTACCAGATACTTGATTCAAAAGTTACCTTGTTTTAATCACAAATAACATTCTTACAGGCTAATAATTGCAAAAGGGAGCAATCCCACACTTTTGGAACATACCAAGGTCTTTGCTACCTTCCCACTAAATTCAGTGTATCTCTGAAAGACTTGGGATGAGGGCAGCACAGAGAAGGTGTGGAACATCCAGGACAGATGTTTTCATACCATCAAGAGTGTTCTGGGGACAGTCTGACTGGCCCAGGTGCTACCTTGGTTGAATGAGTTTTATCTCTCTGTAGAAGATGCTGCTGGCCCAGGTGCTGACACAGCCACAGGGAGCACCAGTACTCCTGGGAGTGATGGAGAAGAAGATGCACATACAACCTCCAGCTATTTTGGCAATAACGCAAACCAAAGGAGGAAGAGGAAACAGCCAGCAAATTCCAGAGATTGCAAGAGGAAAAAGATGAGTGCTGGTGGCAGCCAACAGTTTCAGCCCAGACGGTACACGCCTGTGGTCACTTGTCACTTCTCTTTGCCCAGATCAGCATGAGGATGATCCCATAGTTGCAGCTACCCCACTAGTTACTTAAGTATGGACTTAAGCAACGTTGTTAAAATTATCCAGGTGCCTGGCACTAGCTGCTCCACTTGCTTTTCTGCATTTTTGGTGTAAAAAGCTTGTGGAGAAGGATATTTAACAGTTGTCCTCACACTTGAGTGCTACAAGCTAAGCAGAGACACCAAATTTCAGTGTGCTGCTGTAGCCAGCATTAGCAGGCTGACTGGATTCCTTGCTTGGGATTATAAAGAGGTCTTGAAACTTTGAAGATTTGATGGAATATTTGAACTTCAGTTCTTAGTTAATTCAAATTCTCACTCTGATTGTGCCATAGACGGCAAGACCTGCATCTGGTCTTGAGCTTCTAGGGTAGATCCATCACTTCCCAAGGATTTCCCTTTCCCTGCCCCATTTTTCCTCATTTCCTCTGCTCCTTGTTTATTATAGCAAATGGCCACTCCCAGCTCAGCAGGTTTTGTTTCAACCTTTCCCTATTTTCTACTGAAATATTCGTCGTTGACTGCTGCTGACCCCAAAGTAGCACTTGCTGTTGGTGCTCTAATTGGGTTAATTGGAGCTGGGTCCTCTCAGCATTCCTTGTCTCTGTCCAGGGCTGCTGCTCGCCCTTGGGCATATCCCAGAGCAAAAGCTGCTCTTGGTTTGCATTTCAAAGGAAGTTTTGCAGACACATATATTTTAAAAAAAAGAAAAATATTTCAAAATGAACACACAGTCTTCTACAAAATGGTGGTGCCCATGTGGGTGCAGCCTGGTGCAGGGGACAGGGCCGATGATGCAGTGTGTCACACACACCTTCTCTCTGATTTTTGCAGTGGCTACAACAGGTACAAAAGGACCAAGAAGGGACAGAGCTCAAGGGCTGTGGCCTCCTCCAGCCCTGGCTCCGCAGCCCACAGTGTTGGTGCCGTGCCGGCAGCTGCTGGGAAGCTGGGCATGATGGCACTGCCCAAACCCAAGTCCAGGAGCTTCCTCCAGCCTTCGTATTCCGTATTGTAACTGGGAAATGCAATTGCTGGATGAAAGCAAGTCCCCAGGATGGAATCATTGTTTATTAATTTTTTTTTTTGTTTCATTTGCTGCTGAACCTTCTGGGGGCTTGTGTGTTAAGAACAAAACTCACTTTAAATAAATATTTTTTAACTGATAAGTTTATTTGAGCCTTTCTTTCTACCATAAGAGTTCTGGTCCTAGAAACCCTCCCCTTTCGGTGACACTGCTCTCTGTGATCCTGCTTTACAGCCACCTCAAGGTGATGCTCGGGACCACAAATCCCTGGATCTGTGAGTCCCTGAGCTGTGGCTGCCTCTGTCCTTCTCCCGAGCTCGGGTGCTGGAGCTCCAGAGCTGGAGAGCGGGGCTGCTCCTCTGGAAACAGCAGGTGGGGAAAGAAAAGGTAATGAACGTTTTTAAGTTTCCCATTTGATTTCCCAGATCCTGGAGCTAGGGCTGCCCAGCCCTGGCTGTGTTTGGTGGGTTTTTTTAGTTATTAAGAAAAAAGAAAAAACCCAAAACCCCAAACCAAACAAGCTGGGATGGTGTCAGTGCCCGATCCCAGAGCGCTGGAGCTGCCCTGCCTTGCACAGGGCCAGGTGAGGGGTGTGGATGGAGAGGCAGCTGCTGGTGTGTTCACTGAGCCTCGGGCCGGGCCCTCCCCGTGCTCGGCGGGAGCTGCGGGTTCCACCCGCTATTTCTGAGCGACGAGTCGGAGCGGTTTGAGATGGGAGGGACCTTAGAGCTTATCGCGTCCCGCTCCCTGCCGCGGGCAGGGACACCTTCCGCTGCCCCCGGCTGCTCCGAGCGCTGCCCCTGTCCCCGGGGGGCCGGGCCGGGCGCTGAGGGGCACGCTGAGGGCAGGCCCGGCCCGGCCCGGCCCCCCCGCGGGCGGGAAGCGCCCGCCCCGCCCCGAGCCCGCCATGGCGCTGCCCCAGCGCGGCCCGGCCGAGCCCGCGGAGCCGCCCGCGAGCGGCCGGCAGGGCCTGCAGGTGCGGGGGGCGAGGGGAGCGGGGAGCGGGGGAGAGGGGCTGGGACGGGAGGGATGCCGAGGGGAGCGCAGCGGGACAGCGGCGCTGGGAAGGGAGGGAAGCGGGGCACACACGGCGGGCCGGGGGCGTGAGGAGAGGGCGCAGGTGAGGGTGTGGGGAGGGGAGGGGACTGCAGGGACCGGGGCGGGGGAGAGCCCGAGGGGCGGTGAGGAGACGGGACCGGGAGCCAGCTGGACCCGGCAGGGGGGGCGCCCCGAGGGGCCTGGGCCGGCAGGAGCGGGGCGGGGGCGGAGGGCAGCGGGGCGGCCGGGCCCCCTCCGACCGCTGTGCCTCCCACCCCGGCCCCTCCGCCGCTCAGGAGCCCGGCCCGGCTCGGCAGCTGCGGGTGCTGCTGGAGCCGCTGCCGCCCGAGCGGCTCCCGTGCAAGAGGCTGTGCCTGCGGCCCGGCCCGGACCCCGGACACCCCCCCGAGCACCACCCCGGACACCCCCCCGAGCATCACCCCGAGCATCACCCCGGGCACCCCCCCGAGCATCACCCCGAGCATCACCCCGGGCACCCGCCGGGGGAGGCGGACACCGACGGCAGCGAAGGCAGCGACGGGGCAGACGCGGTGAGTGCCCGGACCCCGCGTATTATCTTTTTAAGAGTAAACCGTGTGGTTTTCCTCCGTATGTAGTTTTTTGCCCCGCTTTTTAAACCTCTGGCTAGCAGCATACGGCTTCATTTTACCCTTTTGCAATGTCTGAGGGATGGACAAAATGCTCAGAGCATGTAGTTTTGGGCACTGTAATATAAAAAAGACATTAAACTTGTTATTTCAGCTTGTTGAGTCCACCCTCCCTACAAGAGACAAAAATTACCAAAGTCTGAGTTCCATTTATGCAGTGTTTGCTGTAAGACTGAAGTTTTAAATTCTCTTTATTGAGTATCTTCATTATTGTTTTCATTCTAACAAAAAATTGTTAAACTGTTCTTTTCACTGAATTAATGCCAGAGTAAGTGCTGTAAAGCAAGATGTACCTGTATGAACAAGGTTTGGTGTCGATACATGATCATCCCAATTTGTATGGTTTTATGTTTGCTAAAAACACATCAAGCCACTTTAATTATCACTTTAGAGACTCGGAGCTAAGACCTCTCTTGCAACCAGTACAGTGGAGGGTAACTGGCTCTTCTTTCTGTAGGATGGACACTCACACCTATCAGCCTATGAAAGGAAAAGACTAAAGAACATTACAGAAAATGCTAAATTCTTTGCTGCTCTAAAGCTGCACAAGGTTTGTATAGAATCTAAATAGCACCAAAATGCTCCAAGTTCATAATTGCACTGTTATCATTCCTACTGTGAAACCCTTCCCTCACTGGGGCAGGTGCATGAGCAAACCCATGAAAATCACAGAATCCTGGAGCAGTTTCTTATAAATAATTGCAATAAAATTCATTGCAGCCTTGATATAATTGTATTTTATACAGGTTAGTCCTTTGTGCTTGTTATATATATAATTAATCTTTTCTTTTCTTTTTAAGTCAGCTGCAAGACTTAATCAAATTGCAAACAAAAGACAACTACATGGCACCAAAAGGTAAAATAACAGTAGATGAGATTTATAGTGCTGACCCTTTTTTGTGGGATGAAAACAAATGGGAAAAGGTGTGGGAATAAAAAGAG
This sequence comes from Dendrocincla tyrannina, assembly GCA_035047865.1. Classification (NCBI taxonomy): domain Eukaryota; kingdom Metazoa; phylum Chordata; class Aves; order Passeriformes; family Dendrocolaptidae; genus Dendrocincla; species Dendrocincla tyrannina. Next base: position 820,642 of record JAWWMP010000018.1, read on the forward strand.
AGGGGGAGAACAAGGTGCAAGGGAGAGGGTAACCAGTCAATGTAGAAGAAAAGACATTTGGCAGTGCCAAACCAGTTCCAGGCCAAGCAGAACATGAGCTGAAGACCAAACAAAGAATAATCTGTATGATGGGAGAAGGTGGGAAAGGACAGCTTGGTGGATGGGTGACAGGATGGATAATAAATGAGCAGGGCTGGGAAGGGAAGTGACAGTGGTGGGATGGGTTACAAGGAAAATAAAGGTGCAGGTCGTGTGTGTGCATTGCAAAGTGCTCGTGGTGGTGTTCCTCACTGTTACCGAGGGGGAAAGGAACCACACCCCTCCTGCAGTAGGTCAGGAGGGGCTGGATGTCAGTCGGTGTCCCAGTTGTACGCTTGAGCCTGTCCCTAAATGCAGCGACTTATGTTCTGTATCTGAAGTGTTTTCGTTGTTCCAGATCCAAACCTAAGAAGGTGGAGGATGAAACAGCCCGGCGACGATCCATGCGGCTGCTGAGGGTGGAGCCATTGGGGATTCCTGCATCAGAGATGCCTGCCCAGCCAGCACCAGAGGAATATGTGAGATGAGGAAGGGCTGGAGGATGTGTGTGTGTGCTCAGCAGCTCTCTAAAACTGGTGCTGGTGACGCTGACTGGTGGCACTGGGCTTATAAACCCTGAGGCATTTGTGAGGTGGTGGCACAGGGACAGCAATAAAGGGTCAGTTCTCTCACCATCCACAGCCTCTCCACAAGCCAGGCAATGCCCTGGGGCTCAGGGTGGTGACACAGTGCAGTTTGGGATGCACAAAAGGGGCCTGAGGTAAAACATTCCACATCAACAGCCCATGGAGTTGAGCAGCCTAAATTTAAATGTTTATTACGCTGTTCTTTATTTCATTGTAACTTTTGATGTGGTTTGTTTTCCTTTGAAAAATTTGCCACCTTTTGAAGCAGTGACAGAACAAGTAAAAGTTCTGTTGCTCTGAGAGATGGGAATTTAAATTGTCCATGGAGCTGTAGAATAGAGTTGAATCTGTCATACGGCTCTTGTTTGAGTACCAGGAAAGCAAAAAACCCAGGGAGGCAGTTTTTCTCTGTTCATTGAAATTCTCTTTATCCTTTTAATAAGGTTTTGATATCAACGTTTTTCTGTTTATTTCCTGTCTTTTTGTAGATATGTTCTTAGAATGTCTGGTGTGGGGAAGGTACCTATTCATCCTCTTTGTGGTTTTGGTTTGTTAGAGTTACAAAAGTTGCCAATGTCATTCCAGCCTCAGGTTCCAGCTGGACCTGTGCCCATGGTTCCAGAGGATCAGGTGGAGGACAGTAAATGGACAGAGGCCTTACTGAGCACGTGGATGAGGATAAGTGAGGTATTATTAGTTATAATCAGTTCTTTTTTTATAAAGTCATTTAGCTCGAACTCTGATTCTGATAAGTATCTCCTTTCTGTCTGTAGCTGAAAGCAGATGATGCTGACAGATGCACACCTGACATAGAGAGGTAACGTGGAAACAGCAGCTAAAACTGGCTGTTATCCAGTTCCCTTTCCTTCTCTAATTAACATTTTGGTCATCTTTGGTGCTTGTGGTTTTCCAGGTACCAGGAGAGCCTGAGCAAAATGGTGCTGAGCGAGGAGAACATCAGGAAGGTGGTGAAATCACGGGTGTGTTCCATGGCCATCCACCCTTCCGAAAGCGCCATCCTCGTGGCAGCTGGAGACAAGTGGGGGCACATTGGCCTCTGGAATGTGGTGAGTGGTTGGTGTGCTCCTCACCTGCACAGGTGTGTGGTACAGGATGGGTGTAGTTGGGGCACAGCCTGGCGTGGCATTTCCTCAGGCTCATGAGGGTATTTTAGGCTTTCCCTATTCTTGGGGATAACACCAGGGTGGCTGTTAAATTGGGCCTCAGCAGAACGGCTCGAAAAGTCTGTCTGGTCCCTGGTGAGCCCAGATGTATTCACAGAATCCCAGAATGGTTTGAGTTGGAAGGGACCTTAAAGCTCATCCTGTTCCCACCCCCTGCCATGGGCAGGGACACCTTCCACTAGCCCAGGTTGCTCCAAGCCCCGTCCAACCTGACCTTGAACACTTCAGGGATGGGGCAGCCACAGCTTCCCTGGGCAACCTGTGCCAGGGCCTCCTCACCCTCACAGCCAAGGGTTTCTTCCCAATATCCTATGTAACTGCCCTCTGGCAGTGGGAAGCCATTCTCCCTTGTCCTGTCTCTCCAGGCCCTTGTCCAAAGTCCCTCTCCAGTTCTCTTGTAGCCCCTTTAGGTTTTCAGTTTGTTTTAAAATAATAGAGCTTGAATGATGCTGAAGTTACAAGAGAAGATGTAGGAGATGCTGTTTTAATTCACTTTGGGTCACTGTAATTCAGCCTGAGCTCTCAGTAACAGCACTGAAAAGGTACTGAAATTAGGAAGTTGCAGCTTTCCCAAATTTGGGAGCAGAAGCAGCCTCACTGCATGTCACCTGTGCTGTTGTCTCCACACATTCTCTGCCTCCTCGAAAAAACATCCAAAACCAGAGACTTTGAAAGCTGCAGTAACTAATAGAAATAACCGCACTGATCACTGTGTCCATGGAGTCTCCGTTGTTTTGCAGAGCTGCGGGTCCGAGGAAGGAGCCCACATCTTCATCCCCCACAATCTCGAGGTCAGCTGCATGCACTTCTCTCCCTGCAACCCTGCTCACTTGGTGTCCCTCAGCACTGACACTCTGCGCTGTGGCGATGTCACCAGGGCTGTCTTTGACGAGGTGAGTGCTGCCTTCTCGGACATCCCTCCAGGGCACTGCTGTGAAGGTTTAGTCTGCTTGTACCAAGCCATTATTTGGTCTTTGTATTAGCAAGGTCGTTCAAGGTTCTGTTTTCACAAGGATACATGAATTAACCTTTAATTAACATCACAAGAATAGGGAGATGTTTCCTACTCACCAAAACCCAGTAAGAGCCCACGTTCTCCTGACTTCCTTCCTGCAGAGACTGCTGCAATTATTGAGTTTAATTTCCTCTTCCCATACTTAGCAGTGTGTGTCTCTTCTCAAGGCATTTTCTTTAAACGCTGACAGAGTGATTGGGAGAACTGAGTCTTACAAACAAACCACCCAAAAGAGCTTTGTTAAACATCATAAACCATGAGCTGCCTTTGCTTTTGTCAGCCTTCAAGAGACAGAATGCTGTGTCCCTGCAGCATCTCTGGAGCTGGGTGTGCTGCCCTCTGACAGGCACAGCTCCACTGATCAGCTCTGGCACTGGGAAGGGAACAACCTACTACAGCTTAAAGCTTCTTTTGCCCCCAGCCCTTCCAGGCACTGTGATTTTGGCAGGGCTGCAGGCAGGCAGGTGCTTGGGCAGGAAGGTCTAGGAGGTTGTTATTTGAGAAAAATGCTTGCAAGATGATGTCTTGAGAGGTCAGGGAAGAAAAACCTGCTCAGTTTACCTTATGCCAAGCTATCCAGCTTTGTGATACCTGTAGGAGTATCAGTGCTGCTGGAATGAGCACGGCTGCACACCCAGAGAGCTGTGCCACGGAGTATTCCTGCAGCACCATTGTGCTTGTGCTAATTAGTGGTGTGAAAGCATCCATGGGGATAGGATGGAGTCACATCCTGAGTCTGATCTCCCAAATTACAGGGAATCAGGTTCATATTTCTGCACCTGATTAAAGGTTTCTTCGACACTGGAGAAGGGAAAGGTATCCTTAATCCTTGCTCAGTTTGTGCTCAAGGCCAACAGCCCTTTGATTGCTGGAACACAGAGGTGATTGCCTTGTGGGAGCTCTAACAGGGAATTTGGAGTGTGCTGTTGCTGGCCTGGTTTAGATGGTTAATTAGCTCCTAGGTATTTCCCTTTGGAAAGCATACCTGTTTCATGCAAGGGTTACCTGCATGGCTGGGTGAGGCTGGAGAGCTCACATTAGACAGGCTTCAGTAGCATTTTTCATGAGTTTAAAAGGGAAAGGGTGAAACCCAAAGCCCAGGGGGGGGTTGAGTGTTAGGAACAACTTTGTGTGTTTCCTTATATCGGTCTGGTACCATCTGACCTTCTCTGTGTGCAGATCTGTAGGAGTGAGGAAAACTTCTCTTCCTTTGACTTCCTGGAAGACAATGCCTCCACTGCCATAGTGGGACACTGGAATGGGATCGTGGCTGTCGTGGACAGACGGACTCCAGGGATGTCGTCAGAGCTCTCTGCAGACATTGGCTTCAAGAAGACACGGACAGTCCACGTGCACCCCATGAACAAACAGTATTTCCTGGCTGCTGGCTTAGTGTATGTAGCCCAAATTGAACTGGTTACTCTGTTGTCAGTGGTCTGTCTGCCTGGGCTCTGGAGTGGGCTCTGAAGGGCACGGGAGGGCAGGTGAGCTGGGGATGAGCAGTTTGTCAGCCTCAGTGTATCCTCAATGCTGTCTTGTTCTTTATAGAAAACAAACTTTCAGTCCTTAGCAGGATTTAAAGTGGGATTTGCTTTGGCTTCTCTTCACCTTTTGGAAATGGGGACACATGGGCCCCGGTGGGCTTTGGCAAACAGAGGGACTTTAATGAGGGGCTGGTTAGGGTGGTTTTGGTGCTCCCCAAATGCCTTAGAGCCACTGTTTGACTGAATATTGAAACTCTGAGCCAGGTCCTACACAGCCTGCTGTGGCTCTGGATCTTCTTTCGGTAGATGAAGGATGATTACTGAAGTGTTCTCTTGTGAGTGTGTGGTACTTGTTGCAGGAACGTCTGTATTTTCGATGTGCGGTACCTGAAGCCCCAGGGGAACAAGCCCGTGAGCTCCCTCACAGGACACACCAAAAGTGTGGCCTCAGCCTATTTCTCGCCTGTCACTGGGAGCAGGGTGGTGACAGTGTGTTCTGATGACAAGCTGAGGTAAGGCTCTGGAAGGAAGAATCTGCATGGAAAATACCAACTTCAGGTTTTTTATCATGGCCATCATTATTATTATCACCTCTCTGTGTTACCTGTCACTGAGAACTTTCTGCCAAAGGTTTATTTGCATTAACATTTTTAATGTAGTTTTTAATTATTTTTTTTGGTTGGTTGTGTTTTATCTAATTCTCATTTTTCTGAAGGATATTTAACAGAGAGCAATGAAGTACACAGGTAGTGTTAAACTTTAAAAAGCAACCAAAAAAAACCCCAAACCAAAAACATGAAACCAACCAAGCAAAAGTGAGCCAAAACCTGCCTTATGAACATGAACACAAAGGGCTCAGAAATTTGTTTATTTTTAGCTGCTGGCACTTGAAATAATGATAATATCAACTCTTTTGTAAGTACCCTACCATTTAATAATTTAAGCTGCTGTGAGTTGCATGCACTGGAGTTTTTTGTTTCTCATTTGTGGTTTTGTGGCCATAATTTAGGTAATTGCCTGATTTAGTTAGAGCTTGGCAGCATTTTTGCCCTGCAGGGTGGGATTCCCCAAAGTTCATGGGGGTGAAGGAGTGGGTGGGATGCTGGGTTTGGCCTATTCAGCCTCTCTAGCAGCTCTCAGAAAGGGTGGGCTGCCATTGCAGCTGGAAGCAAATCTAATTCACAAAGCACATCCAGTAATTCCAGTTGGGATGCCGGAGCCTGTGTCCCAGCTGGGTGTCTGTGTGCTGCTCCTGAGTGGTCTGGCTGGAGCTGATCCTGTTTGTCTTTTTAGCACATGTACGTTGTATTAAGGTGCTATTTGTGTTCCAGGGTCTACGACACCACATCCATGTCATCAACCATCACAGTCCTGAGCTCCATCAGGTGAGGAGAGCACACATGGGCCGAAGTGCAGCCACTCCTACAGGCCTGGAGGGCCAGGACAAGGGGGAATGGCTTCCCACTGCCAGAGGGCAGGATTATGTGGCATACTGGGAAGAAATTCTTCCCTGTGAGGGTGGGCAGGTTGCCAAGAGTAGCTGTGGCTGCCCCATCCCTGGAAGTGTTCAAGGCCAGGTTGTACAGGGCTTGGAGCGATGTGTTTTGGTGGAAGGTGTCCCTGCCCATGGCAGGGGGCAGAGTGAGCAAAACTTCATGGTGCCTTCCAACCCAACCCATTCTGGGATTCTTGTCCCACCCTGCCCATCCCAAAACAGGGATCCACTGCAGGGGTCTGAGCAGGATGATCTCTCCAGTGCAGGTGCTGAGGGTTTAGAAGGCGAGGGAGCAGATAGGACATAAAGGATGATTTAAAATCCTGGATTCAGTCAGAGGAACATTTCTCTCTCTTTTCCTTCCCCTGCAGACACAACAGTAACACCGGGCGCTGGCTGACCCGCTTCAGGGCCATCTGGGACCCCAAACAGGAGCACTGCTTCGTGGTGGGCAGCATGGCACAGCCCAGGCAGATCAACGTCTTCCAGGACACTGGGAAGTTGCTGCACGCCTTCCTCAACCTGGACTGCCTCAGCTCCGTGTGTTCCATCAACGTTGTGCACCCCAGTCAGAACATCCTGGTGGGGGGAAACTCCAGTGGCCGCCTTCATGTGTTCAAAGAGTAGAAGAAGTGCTCCAGACACATACTTTTTGCATTAGATTTGTCCATATGAAGCAGTTCCGAAGGTGACTTATTTCTCAGGACAGAAGTGTATTTTAAAAGCCTTAAATAAATGCTTTAAACTACCTTTGGGCATTTGTGTCTTCAGTGGAAATAAATCCTGCTGGGACATTTGTACCAAAACAGGTTTTTCTCCCAATGACAAAGTAATTTAAAAAGAAAAAAAGAAAACACATGGAATCAACACTTGCAGCATGGATGAGGAACTTCTTAACGATTTCCATGAGAGAAGCTGGAGTGCTGGTGTGCTCTGTCCCTCAGCTCTGAAATGTTCAGTCTCCGTGTCTTCAGCAGGATTTGTGCCTCGAGCTGTCTGGGGTGTAATTAAATCCTACCTGAGGCTGGAGGGAGCTCTTGGTGTGAGCTGGTGCCACAGGGCACCAGAGCCAGGGCAGCTATGTGGGATGGGGCCTCTGTGCCCATGGACCCCTCACAGGCTGTGCCTTATTCAACCAAAATAGCTCTGGAATCATCGAAGGAGTCCAGTTGTCCCCTCAGCACTGCCAAGGCTGCCACTAACCCATGTCTCCCAAGTGCCACATCCGTGTGTCTGTTAAATCCCCCTAGGGATGGGGACTTCACCCCTGCCTCGGGCAGCTGTTCCAGACCTTGCCAGATCTTTCCAGGAAGAAATTTTCCCAATATCTGACCTAAAGCTTCCCTGGCACAATCCTGTCCCTTGTTCCCTGGGAGCAGAGCCAGACACCCACCTGCCTCCACCCTCCTGTTGGGGAGTTGCAGAGAGTGAAAAGGTCCCCCCTGAACCTCCTTTTCTCCAGGCTGAGCCCCCCAGCTCCCTCAGCTGCTCCTGGTGCTCCAGCCCCTTCCCTTCTCTGAGCATGCTCCATGCCTTGTGAGAGGCCCAAAATTCCAGATATATTTGTAAAATCATGTCCAAACAGTGCAGGGACATATGAGGGACTCACCTGCAGCAACACTCACTCTCCAAGTGAGCGAGCTGCTAAAAGACCAAATTCATTAGAGTTTGAGCTGAGTTTTCACTCAAAGGAAAAGAAAATCAGTACCAACACCAGAAATACTGAACAAAGCTCATCCCAACTCTGCTTTTCATGATATTTAAATATTTATTTAAATTTAAAAATACTTTTCATGGCACCAATGATTTTATGCTAACTAAGGTATTGGATATGTAGAAAAAGGTACATTTTGAAGGAAAAAAAGGATGTAACTTACAGTATTTGGCACATGAAAGGTTAATCTCTAGATTTTCTTCTTTATGAAAACTAAGAAATTCACATTTTCAGGTATTTTACCATCTACTGCTGAAAGATGCAGTATGCTAGGACGAGATTGATGGGTTTCTGATCTCAGAACCTATGGAAACAACACTTTGATAGAAAGATGGGTAAAACTAACAGGGCCTGAAACACGCGACGGGATCTGGAACAGACGGGAAAAACATACAACAGAAAATCACCAGTTCTTGTGGTTTTGCAATAAAACGCTGGGTGACAACGGCAGAGGTGACCTGGGGCTGGCAGAGCATTATCCAAGGAAAACCGAGGCGGAAGGTCCCAGGTGGGGACTTGGAGGATGTGTCCAAAGAGGATGGAGCTGTGCTGTCACATATCACACAGAACATCGCAGTGAGGAGGACGAGGAGGAGGAGGAGGAGGAGGAAGAGGATGACACTGTAGCATTAACCAGGGTTAAAAACGTCAGTGTCAGGACGAGCACAACTGCATAGAAACACCAGCGCTACGGGCTGAGGTAGGAACACTACACTAAGAGTTAATTTTGCTATGTTGCATAAAACAGGATTATCATGTAAAAAAAATTGCTCCTCCACCTCCTAGAGCCTTCCTGGAGGGCTCCTGGAGCCTTTCCAGGGGGTTCCTGCATGCTCCAGAGCCTGGGCTGGGTCCCAGACCCTCCTCGGGTCTCGTGCTGTGAGCAGATGGTCATGGCCGTGACCGGAGTGGGGGGTCTGTGCCCCCTGACAGACGTGGATAAACGGGACCTCTCCCCTTATTGCAGTGCCAGGGATCCCGGTCTGGCCCAACGTCCCCGTCCTGCTCCGCGGTGGGTGGTGGATGCTCACAGACAACACGGACATCAGGCTTCGGAAAACTGCAGCTATGGCCCCAGCTTACAGAAAATCTCTCCCTGAGATGAAATTAAACTTGCTCAACTGTTTTCACCTTTTTTTTTTTTTTTGCTAATATGTCCAGCTTCTCACCCAAACCTAACCAGAACTGGCTGTTATTGCTCCCTGTGGTTGGGCTACTGCTCCTGGTGATCAGCGGTCCTAGGGGTTGTCACCAGCATAATGAGTTGGGTTTATTGACTTTTGCTTTAGAACAGTTGGGGCTACTGGTGTCTGTTGGCTTCTTCGGTGTCACCTGCGCTCCTGAACTTCTGTCCTCTTCAGAAGAGTCCCAAACCCAGAGCTCCTTCCCTGTCCCAACCCCAGCAGGGCTTGGCTGGCATTGGGCTCCTGGCCTATGGAAGCGTTTGCTCCTCAGCCACTTGCTCACTGGGAACCACTTGGTATCGGCACCCATGGTCACCCCATCCATAAAGTAAAAAAAGACTGGATTAGATTTGATAACAAAATAGCATTTCCTTGTTAAAATAGACCTTGAAATGTCTCTCTCTCTTTTTTTTTTTGTTTGTTCTTTTTGCTGGTTTTTTTTACAAAACAGGTACAACTGGTGGAGGGTAAAGGTCTCAATAAATCTGATACAGTCACTACAGCTCCATGCCAGGCTTGGCCACCTGTGCCCAGCGTTCCCTGGCTGCCTGTGCTCCCCTGCTCTCGGGAGCACCGATGCTTCAAAGGCTTAGAAAAGAGGCAAAGGGCCGAGTCCGCAGCAGGGTGAGGGCTCCGATGGCTGCGCCGCGGGGAGGGGGCACCGGGGCGTCCCCGGGAGCATCGCGGCGTGTGTCACCTCGGAGGAGGCTCCGGTGGGCAGGGAGGGCTCTGCCAAGCGGCTCGTGGAGGGCGGTGGTGGCGGGCACAGTGTGGATTTAATACCGTGACAGTGCACGTGTGTTAAATTGAACCTCAGTAGCACCATTGCCAAAGCTCCTGCGGAACGGCACCGCCAGCCCCGGCTGCTGCGGGGGGGTGGCAGAGTAAAGAATCCCTCTCTGCTCGGTGCTTCCCAAGTCGTGCGCGTGGGATCGGGACGGGAGGTGTTGAGTGGGCTCCGGGGGTGGGAGCAGCGCGGCTGGGCACGGGGAGGAGGAGGCTCCGGGGGCTGCGCCCACCCTCATCTTCCTCCCGAAAGCCGCCCCCTCGCCGCGCCGGGCCCGGGTCGGGCAGGGAGGGTTAGAGAGTGCCCGGCGGGTCCCCCGCGGGGGCGGCGGCAGGTCTGTCCCCAGGCCCCGGGGTGCCTCCTGCCTTCAGGTGTCAATGAGCAGGCTTACCACGGCGCGGAGCTTGCAGGCAAACCATCGCCTGAGGGGACAAAAGTATTGATAATGGAACTGCTCGAACTCGGGGGTCTGGCGGATATCACGGAAAAAGGCAGTGTCAAGGTCGGACTCGGTAAGGACGATCAGGAGGAGGAGCAAAACAAAGAGGAGTCCAACTGTCACAAGGAGCAAACGGAGGACACTTAAAACAAACTTATTCACCTGTTGGGCCTGTGCCGGCCCCAGGCCGCCCGGGCACAGCGCCCGCAGCTCGCCGCCCGGCTCCGGCTCTGCCGCCGGCGTGCCCGCCTCCGACTCCTTCTCCTCCTCGATGCTGCACGGCGCCCCGTTGGCCTGGCGCGACAGCAGCATCAGCTCCAGGCTGTGCTCGGCCACCGGCGTGGGCAGCACGCTGTCGGCAGGGCTGTAGCTCTCGTCGGCGATCACGGCCACCCGCTCGCTGCTCTCGGCGCGGCCGCCCCGTCCGGGGCCCGCGAAGGCGTCGCCGTGGGAGGACGAGCGCACCGGGGTGGAGTGGGCGCTGTCACGAAGGGACTCCAGTCCTGCGGGGAGAGGAGGATGCTCAGTGCGAGGGAGGGGGTCCCTCCCCTCTCCAGGGAGCCCCCCGCACTGCCCTCAGCCCAGTGTCCCCACCGGGACAGGGCACGGCTCCCCTGGGATGGTGGTGGTGGTTGTTTTTGTTGGTCCGTCGGGACCGGCAGCCCCTTCGCCGCAGCTTGTGACTGCGGTGGTGACACTCTGACACCCACGTGGCTTGTCACCATCACCGACAGCGCTGGCTGTGAGCCCGGACCACGAGCAGGGCCTGGGCTTGTCATCAGTTGATCATAAACCACCCGTGGGCTGTAGCTGCCCTGAGGTGACGGTGACAGCCCCCCTGGCAGCTGCTGCAGCACCTTTGGGACCCCTCTGCCATGGGCACTGCCAGCACCTGGCACCATGGGCAGCTGCTGATGGCACCAGGACATGGGCAGGAATGGTCAGCACAGCAGAGGGTGCAGGGATGGACGGGGGACAGAAACACACCCTGGGGGTCCGTGCTGGGGCAGCCAGTGGGTTCCTGCCAGCCCTGAGCTGGGCTGGGCTGGGCTCTCCCTGCGGCACCACTGGACACAGCCAAGCCTGCTGCAGCCCATGGGGCCAGACTTCGGGATTTATCCTTACAGATTTACCCCCTGGATGACACAGCCAGACAAACCCCTGCGCCTTGGAAAGGCACAGTGGGGTCCCGCTGGGCTGCAGTTCCCATGGGCAGCGTGGTCAAGCTGCTGTGGGAGCCCTGGGACAGGCTCTGCCCACGACAGGATGGGAACTAAGAGACCCCAGCATGGGAGGTGTGTGAAAGGAGAGCCGTGCTGGTCTGGCAGGGGGGGATGTCTCCCATCACATGCTGGAGACCCCCACAGTGCAGGCTGCTCCGAGTTCTAATGATTCACCACAAACCAAATGTTTTACATCCACACACAGGAGCAGGAGCCATGGGAAGAGCTGTGTGCCAGCCCCCTGTGCCAGCCCCTGGCCCCATATTGGGCCGTTATGGCCCTTTGTGCCGAGGAACTCCTGCCCCCACCAATGTGCCCCTCCAAGTCCCCAAATTCCAAGAATCCCCACACATGTGGGACTTGTTTCTGGCAGTTCTGGCAGGCAGGGTGGAAGGTCTGCCACCGCAGTGTCTCCAGCATGAGAGGGTGTCTGAGGATTGTGATGAGGACCAGTGGATCCCCCGGGCCACCCCCGAAGCGGCTGGAGGGGTACGGGGCTGAACCTGACCCCATGGGGAGGGCACAGTGCACCGAAGCACCCTGGCATGCTGTCACCGTGTGTGCTGGCCCCGTGCAGCCGAAGGGTGAAGGGCAGCACCCGGAGCCATCCTGCCACATTCCCAGGGCTTTGCAGCCTCTCGTTTGTAAACACTGCCTGGGTGCCCCTGGCTCAGCCCAGCTTAGCGCGGGTGCCACACGGGCACCGGGGCAGCTCAGGTGGTAAAGAGCGAACATGTTCTCACCTGGACAGTTATGTGCTCTCCCGTCTCATGTGAACATCCCCCGGGGCACCTGCTGTGCCTCCAATGGGGGGGTCACCCACTAAGGGAGCTCCCCCCTCATCCCCGCAATAAGAGCCGTGCTGACCCCCCCAGGCACAAACCCTCCTGCCATCTGCTTCCATGGCACTCACATCAGAAGCCAGAAAATGCCAGGAAATACAGGGCCAACCCCTCCACCAGAACTGCTTTGTAGAAATAACAACCCAGGGTCCAGCCAGCAGCAGAGACCTCAGCCTGCCCCTCCCCACACACATATTCCCATCCGACATTCCTGCATCCCACCTGCCACCCAGAGACCACCCCTGGGGACACTCCAGGAGAGCCCAGGCCTGGCGGCGCAGTGTTACCTGGCACAGGTGCATCCCCGGGGCCGTACGGAGCATCGTGGCCAGGGCTGGGGACAGCTGGGAGGAGCGGCAGGATCCCCAGGGTCTGGGACAGCAGCCGCGGCCCCAGGGCCAGCACCCGGACCCGCACCTCGCGGCAGCAGTGGTTGATGAGCCACAGGTGGACACTGACCCTGGTTTTAATCTTTACCAGGCACTTCACCATGGTGGCCCAGGGACACGAGGAGCGCAAGGACAGCCACTTGCCCACCAGCACGGCTGCTACAAGTGGCACTGGTGCGGTCGGACCCAGGGTCAGGGCTATTTTGGGCACTGAGCAGAAGTGAGAGTGAGCTAAAGCAAGGGGGTGGTTCCAGCTCAGGGTGATTTATGGTGGGAGAAGATTTAACACTCTGGCTGCTTCGCAACGGCACTTGGGGAGAGGGTGTCACATGCAACTGGGTGGCAGAGGTGACCCTGTCTGCTTCCGCCCCCAAAACCGGCACAGGCGCCAGCCCTGGGATTCCTCGGTGGAATTAAATCCGTCCCTAGGAACAGGCAGTCCCTGTCCCTGCCCACAGCCTGGGGGCAGGATCAGTGTGGCTGTGCCAGGACAGGGACTGCTCCACAGCCCATCCAAGAGCAGGGCACTGCCGGGGAGGCACCCACTCCCTTGCCCCCTGCTCCTGGCCATCCCCAGTCCCTCAGCCACTTCCCGGGTTTCCAACTCTCTTTGCATCTTCGCAAACTTTTGTGCAGCCTCACTCAGACATGACACACTGCTGCAGAACCCACCATACACACTGTGTCACTCCAGTGTCACCAGGAACCAGAGCGTCACTGCTGTCACCAGCAGGTACAACAGCCACCACCAGCGGCACTGCCACAGCCCCCAGCAGTGTCCTCAGCCCCCTAGGGCAGCTCCAGGGCTGCTCCCAGTGTTCCGCCCTCTGCCAGCCCTTCTTCCCGGTGCATCCCACCCTGATACAGCCCCTGGATGGGGAGAAGCTGCCTCCCTGCTCCAGCCTGCTGGCACATCAGCCTCTCTGAGGACAAGCCACCAGGGCTGCAGACTCAGCTGGACATGTGTGTGCATGTTTTCACGTGCGTATGTGTGTTCATGTGTGTATGTGTGTTCATGTGTGTATGTGTGTTCACGTGAGTATGTGTGTTCATGTGTGTATGTGTGTTCACCTCTGTGTGTATGTGTGTTCATGTGTGTACGTGTGTTCACGTGAGTATGTGTGTTCATGTGTGTATGTGTGTTCATGTGTGTATGTGTGTTCATGTGTGTATGTGTGTTCACGTGTGTATGTGTGTTCATGTGT
>JAWWMP010000018.1:834367-875164 GCA_035047865.1 Dendrocincla tyrannina
GTGTATGTGTGTTCATGTGTGTATGTGTGTTCACGTGCGTATGTGTGTTCACGTGTGTACGTGTGTTCATGTGTGTACGTGTGTTCACCTCTGTGTGTATGTGTGTTCACCTTTGTGTGTGTGTGTGTGTGTGTGTGCACAGGTGTGCGTGTCCCCGTCCCGAGCCCCGGCCGTGGCAGGGCCCCCTGCCCCGTGTCCTACCTTCCATGATGGAGATGTGCACGGCTCTCCGCCGGGTGCGGGGCACGCTGCTCAGCCGGGGGCCGTGCGTGATGGACGGGCAGCTCCGGCTCGGCACCAGCCCGGCCCTGGGGGTGACAGCGGGGATGGTGTCAGGGCCAGGGCAGTGCCAGCAGCATCCCTGGCACACAGAGGTGCTCTTGCTGTGATCCCACCCCGGGTACCAACCCCCGGGAGCTGCTGCCGGGCTCTTACCGGTGAATCTCGGGGGGCTCCCTCTTGATCTTGGCGCTGGACTCCATCACCTCCTTGGCAACGCGCCCGCTGCAGGGGGGTCAAGAGCAGCAAAGGTGAGGACAAGGGCACTGGTGAGCCACCATGTCCCCCCTGGCACCCTGTGTCCCAGCACCACCTGGCCCCTCCACACACACACAGAGCTCCCTGTGGTGGGGGCTCCCCACAGCTCCAGGGGAAAGCAGAAATATCTACTGCAAATAGGGTCAATGGAGGAGCCTGGAAAGGCTGAGCTGACACCTCTGCCCCCATGTTTTGCTGCTTGTCCTGGCATGAGATGCTGGACACCAAGGAATCACTTCCCCTCAGCTGGGGGACACATCACGTGCATCCAAGTCCTCCCATGCCAGTGAGGAGGGCTCTGGTATCGTGCATCTCACAGCTGGGGCTGTGCTGGGGTCTCTCATGCTGCAGAGAAAGGAGGTTCCAGGTCCAGGCTCTCACTACAGCAACTTCCCCCAGGAATTCAGGGATCGTAGTGAATCATTTCACTCCTTGTTGTTCTTGAACCCAAAATGCACCCTCTTGTCTCCTCCTCCACTCCTGTCACTCCAAAACTGCCCTTCTTGGCATGGAGAAGGGGATGGCAGCTGTGACACAGAGACAGCAGTGGTGATGGCCTGGCTGGAGTCAGCACTGCAATGGGGGGTTCTCTGCAGGGCCCTGAGGTGACCCTGGACTGCTGCAGCCCCAAACTGCCCCCCAAAATGACGGTGCTGTCAGGATTTACCTGTATCGGAACCGGCTGCCCTTGAAGAACAGGTTGCTGCTGGACACTGTCCTCACCTGGCTTGACTTCTCCAACCTGCAACAGCACCATGAGTGTGTGAGCATCCCACACCATGAGCCAGGAGCTGGGAATGGCCCTGGCACTGCGTCCTGGCAAAGCCCTGCCCCGTTCTGTTCTCAATACAGCCCACTGGTGATCAGGACAGGGAGCTCTGTGGGTGCTGATATAGCACCATCCCTGCCAGACTGACCCCCATCCATCCTGGGGGGAGCCAGGTGCTGCTGGCCAGCAAACAGCAGCAAGGCCAAGTGCCAGGAGCAGAGCCCTGGAGATATGGAATGCCACTGGGAATGAACCCAGCTGCTGGCAGCAGTGGGTGGCACCGGCTGGAGGGACACGAGCACTGCATCAGCACAGTCTGTCCTTGCTGGCAGTGGGAGCATGTCCAGGATGGACCTGCTGCCAAGAAGCTCCCAATAGCTGAAGGGGGCTTGGGCCACGGCTCCCACTGAGTCTCCCAGGGCCACCAGTGACACCCACATGTAGTGGCTGAAGTTCTCCAGGGGGCTGAAACCCCACCATGGCCTGGGCATCAGAGGGTGATGGACTCAGCCCGTCCTCAGCAGGTGGGCACTGCCTGGGGTGGATGGAGCCGCTGTGAGGGACCGTCCCACCTCCTTTCCTTTCCATGGGAGCTGATCCCTCACCCCAGTATTTCCCAGCAGCCCCTCAGCTGAGCCCACAGTCCACTCTGCTGGGTGCACAACCCAGCAGTAATTCACCGACATGATTAATCACAGGGATATTAGTAAAGCAATATTGCAATTTCATTTCATGTTCATGTAATGAGGAGCAAAACCTGCTGATTGCAGCTGCTGATTGCAGAATTCCTGGTGGGAATGCATTGCATGCTCTGTCTCACAGCTTACTGATAAAATAAAACCCATTGCGAAGCACAAAGTGGGCTGGGTTAATTGTGGCATGAGCAGGATGCTGAATCCAAATGGCTCCACCAGCAGCTCTCTGGTGTTGTGGCAGAGCCTGGAATGGCAGTGATCCCTCCAGACAGCCCAACTGGCCCACCAGGTACACAGATTTGGGAGACCTGAGGGAGGACCACCTTCCCCATCCACTGTGACTGGAGCTCCTCCAGCCCAGGGATTCCCCAAAATCAGCCAGCCAATGCAGACGGTCCCTCGAGCCACTGTCCCCAAGTGCCCCATCTCACCCAGGCTGGACGTCACCTCCCTGTCCCTTCAGTATTTTCCATGAATAATTGTGTTCCCAAATTGCTTAGCAGCAGATTATTCCTGAAGTTCTTGAGCTTTTCCATGAAAAACAGACTCTTCCCAACCCCCTCCACCCCCACCCCAGGCACTGGCTTGACTTTGGCAGCAATTTTTTTTGCAGGACTCAGCACAAACAGACCCTGCAAAGAGCCTTTGAAAATCCACCTTTGAATATTAGATCAGAAAATAATCCCTAAATTGAGCCAGTGTCCATCCCTGCAGCATCCTGTGCCTGCCATGCCCTGCACAGGCAGTGCCAGAGCCTCCGCACACGTGGGCTCCAGGTGAGCTGCCGGCTGCTCGGCTTTCCAGGCTTCATCCCGAAGAATTAGTTTTAATTTCTTGATAGAAGTTCTCTGAGGAGGGATGAGCACAGAGAGGCTGGGGTAGGAGGGGCCCCGCGGGGCAGAGATCCCCGTCCAGGGGCACCAGTGCTTTTGGTGGCTGGTGGCTCTGCCAGGGCCACTGGGACGAGGTGGCCCATGGGCAGTGACCGACCCCAGCACCTGGATGGAGCCCACAGCTGGGCACTGACCCATGGGGGCTGCAGGACACCCCACCAACCAGCACTTACTTGTAGAAAGCCTGGTTCTCAATCCCACACTTCCAGAGATGTTTGCAGGCTTCTGGTGTCGGGGCAAAATAGGTAAGGACAATTTTCTTCTCCTAAAGGAGAAAATGGGAAGTCAAGGCAGGAACAGATGCCCATCAGGCAGACTCTGGAATAGACAGGGCTGGAGAGTGTCACTGGCACAGACAGATCCTGCTTTGGAGCCATTTGGGACACAAGGATGTGGGAGCATCAGCTGACAGCCCAGGGAGGTGCTGGACACGAGGGACAGGCAGACATGGACCAGTGTTCTGCCACCCACCCCTCTGCTCCCGGCCTTTGAGAACAGCCAGAAATACAGCTTTTGTAAAAAAACCCCTGCTGACGGCTCCTGTGGGGGCCAACTCCATCCAGAGGTGTTCCAGCTGACTTTTTGGGATGACAGCAATGAATAACCACCATAATCTCAAAGGCAGCACCAGTGGGAAGGCATAGCCAGGAACCAAGGGGGGTCCTGGCAGAGTCCCCCCGTGGCACAACCCAGGGCTAACAGGGGCTAAGGGGTCAAATGCACAGAGCGGGGCACCAGAGGGAGCAGGGAGGTAACCCCAGCACTGCCATGGAGCTGCAGCCCCTGTCACCAGCCCTGTGCCCCTGCCCCACCAGGCCAGGGCGGTGCTGCTGTCAGATCCCTGAGAAACCCCCTGAAGACATGGCCACACTGTGCCTGCCAGGTCCCACGGGAAGGGGGAACACTCACCTCCTTCTGACTTACATACAGGTAGAAAGTCTTCCCTTCGAATTTCATCTTGGTTACCTCGTTCCTGGAAGGACAAGGACAGGCAGGTGGGAGTTGTGCAGAGCCCACCACAGCCTGGAGCCCACCCAACCTGACTCCTGGCACTGCACAGGTGAGAGCTGGTGTTTGGGATGGCAGCGGGGCAGCTTCCAGACCCTGCGTCCCATCCCAGGAGGTGCCACGGGCCAGTGAGAGCAGCCCTGGATGAGAAACCTGGAGCTGGAATGGGGGACAGTCCAGGATGAAGCCGAGGGCTAGTGGGGGTTCCTGGAGGTGCTGCAGTAACCTGGGGACATCACAGCCAGGCTCAGGGGGCCTGGGGAGATTTGGGACACGGCCAACCTGGACACAGTGAGGTTTAGCAGAGGCAAATGTACAAAATAGTAAGTCTGGGGCAGCAAAGTTCTGGGTGCCCTGAGCACTGTTCTGTGTGGGCACGTTCCCCCAACCCTGGCGCGGTGGGATTTGGTTACCCCCAAACCCAAACATCCCTTGGACACCCCGAGGTGATACAGGACACCCATGGGGCCACTGCAATCCAGGGTGGGCACTCACCACTTGATGAAGTGAACTCTCTTGTTTCCCTGCAGAACGACGAAGCCAAAGGGGGTGAAGGCCAGAAATGCCGCGTTCCCCGACACGTCCTGCAAGGCGAGAGCGAGGGCTCGTCAGAGCCCGAGGGCTGGGGCACTGCAGCCCCCCAGCCAGCTCTGCCAGCACCATATGGTGCTTACATACCATCATATATACCATGTGTCATATTGGCAGATATGGAATATATGCTATTATCATAATATTATTGTTGCAATTAATATATATATGTATAAAATATATTGTAACTATAATATTGTATTTAACTATGTAGTTATTATATACACACTATTTAATATTTATAATAACTACTATAATATACATAGTTTAATATTGTTATATATCATATTATCATAGAATATCCTGAGTTGGAAGGGACTCTCAAGGATCATCAAAGCCCAAGTCCTAAATACTATATTACTAATATATATATAGCAATTAACCCAGAACATGATAACCCCCAGCTGTTCTTCTCTCCCCCAGAGCCCTGCCTTGCCAGTCCAAAGCCACCAATTATGTCAGGTTGGAGCAGGCAGCCCTTTAATGCAATCCCAAAGGTGGCTCCAGGGAAGTGATTGGGGATCACACCATGTGCAGGAAAAAAATAGAGACAGGGAACCGTGAAAGTGTTGTGAAAGAGTTGTGGGTGATCAGTAATTGTTGGATTCATGCTGGTTTGGGGTTTGGCCAGCAGACATCCAGAGGGCTTTTGAGGGATGCTCAAGACAAAAGTCCATCTCAACCTGTCGAAGCTGAAAGGTAGAGAGCTCTGACCCCCAACCCAACACCTGCACATGGCAGGCTGTGAATCCCAAACTCAGCCCCCAGAGACACTGCAGCCCTGGCTGGCAAAGGGAGGGCAGAAATCTGCCACAGTTCAGGGCCCTGTCTTTTTCCCAAACGTGGAAAAGCCTCTGGGAAAAAAAGCAGGATCTCAGCAGAGGGTTGTACCCTCCTGGGCGTGCAGGGACTTGGTAGGGGCTGGGGGTGCTAAATGGGGCATAGGACCCTGCACAGTTTCAAAAAGCCTGTGGATGTGGCACTTGGGCACATGGGTTAGTGGTGGGTTTGGGGTGCTGGGGGAGGGGTTGGACTCGATGGTCCTAAAGGATTTTCCAACCTAAAGGATTCCATGAGTCCCTTTGCTTAGGCCAGAAGTTCTGTCCATCACCTGATACAGAAAAATAGAGGGAACCCCTGTTATTCACAGACACACATTGATGCAGGGATTTAGATATAAAACAGTTACCAGAGGATGGCACCAGGTAAACCTTGTTTAAGAGGGGAATATCTTTCTCTATGCTTGTATCTTTGGGGGAAGACTACTACAAGACCATGAAAATTTCAGACAAATAGGACCGAGTCAAGGGACACTGAACTGAGGATGCCTGGTGAGAGGAAACAGCCTCTCATTCCCGTCTTTCCACAATCCATTGGAGAAGAGAGAACAGAATCAGCTCCATTTCACTTTGGTGGCCAGATCCTTTAAGAGTATTAACAGCATTAACAGCAGCTCTTGATGAATTAGGCTGAATTCTTCTAATAGACCTAGAAGTGTCTATATTTGTCCTTAGCTGTTGTAAGAATATGAATCAGTGTAACTCAGATACATTCCGAAGGTACTGGGAGTAAAAGAAAGGCAATTACCTGACAGCAGCAGGGGTCAGAGATGGGTGACTGCTGGCAAGAGCACTGGTTTAGAGGAAATTCAGAGCGAAGCAACTCTTGGGCACTCACAAACACCCCATAAACGTGGACCCCACCCCCAGTTTACTGCAAGTGTGTGTTCCTGTGGCACAGTTCAGGGAAAAGCCCTGGGGGATCCCAGGGCAGCCTAAAGGGAGAATTCTCTGTCTGCTCTGTGTCCCACACCCATCTGCATGTGATGGGATTATCAGGTAGGAGAGAGAGCCACACACAGTGACATCCACAGTCAATAAAGAGCATTTCCAACAGCAAACTGGATTATGGGCCGGGCAGGGCAGAGCATGGACTGTCCCTGGCAGATTAATGCCTGATGGTTCCTCAGCCACAAAGTCACTGACCTTGCTACAGCCTCCCAATGACCTTCTTCAGCTGAGAATGACTGACCCCTCTCTTACAGCTGTCTGCATGTGAAAATGTTTGCCTACAGCTTCTCTGGACACTCCTTGGGTGGGTTTTGGGGTACTCGCCCTCCACACTCCCCTTTGTGTGCACACACTGCCCAGGGATGGGTTCCAGTCTGGAGAGGGCTGATGGCTCCAGAACATCCCCCTGAACCACGGTCCCAGAACTGCTGGCAGGTGACACTTGGGACATTCCCTGGGAACCTCTGCAGATCCTCATCAGCCCCAGTGAGGAATCCAACCCCAACAACAGCTCAAGGAGCTGCTTTAGGAACTGTTTTACCTTGCACGGGTGCGGGTCAACCCCGTAGGTCTCCAGAGTCTGGGCTTTCCTGAGAAAATTCAGCTCTGAAGTAGCTGGTGTCTGCCCACTGCAGGAAGGGAAAACAGGGGAAAGAAGAATATTCCATGGAAGAGAGGAAGGTGAAAGGCAGCTATGGGAATTCTGTTAATCCTGAGGCATCAGCCACGGCACATTCCTGTTAGGTTTCACTAAGGGATGAACAGGAGCACAGCGTTAGAGCCCAGCCCATCCTTTCCTGCCAGTTCCATCCACAGGAGCCACACTGAGCACTGGAAAGGGCCAAGAAGAAGGAGCATCTGCCAAATTTAGGGATGAATTCCCTACTTCCAGCACAGACATCTCATTGGAGAGGAGGAAAAGGGAGTTTGGGGGCAGAGGGCAGCAGCCCCCAGCACAAAAGGACACAGCTCCACTGGGTTTTTGGGAGGTTTAAACCCACTGCCCTCCCTGGGGGCCTTCAGTCCAGCCAGGACACAGCCCCAGAGGCAGCAGCAGTGCCGTGGGATGGCAGGGATTTTCTGATGGTCTCTCACACCTCCTGTTCCCAGAGCAGGGTGAAGGCAGGACAGGGCTTATGAGGGGGTGGTCACTCTCCCTATGCAAAGAGCCCTCGGGCTGTGCCAGCTGAGGCAGGAGAAGGGTCCCACCTGGATCTGACATGAGGGGTGAGGGCTCAGCCCACAGCTTGAGTGAAAACCCCGAACAGGGATCAAAGTGCTCCGAGCATCAGTAACCCCCCCGGCTGCTGTACCTCAGCTCCGACTTGTGGATCTCCGCAATTTTCCTCTCCAGCTTCTCCGAGTGTTTGGGGAAGAACTGGAACTTGGAGCTGTAGCCTTCTGGGTGCTTCCCTGGGTCATAGTCCCCAATTTCAGCTGGTGGGAGACAGATCCAGTTGGGAAGAGCAGCACAACCAGAGCAGTGTGCATCCCCATCCCGGCAGCACCCAGTCAGGGCTCAGCACACGCCGGGAGTGCCGCTCCAACCCCGCGTCCCACTGAGAGGGATCATTTGCCAGCCCTTAACTGCATCCAGTTAATTCCACTGCTTGTGTGGGAATCACCTGGCAGCAGATGGCCACAAATCTATTAATTCCTCAAGGTGCAGAAGTAGGTGGGAAGACAAGCAGGAGGGCAGGGGCTGGATGAGCCAATGGGATGCTCAATGGAACACCATGCCCAGAATGCAGGGGAGAGCCAGCCCCATCCTTGTCCTCCCCCAGCCCCACCCTTGTCCTCCCCCAGCCCCATCCTTGTCCTCCCCCAGCCCAGCCCAGCCCAGCCCAGCCCTGGTGGGTAACATCGGTATTCCAGGTGCAGTGACTTGCTCTAAGAGCAATAATGCAAGGAGCCCATAGCATGAAAGGTGCATTTCTCCTGCCCCAGAGCATTACCCTGGAGGATGTAAGCAGCCAGCAGCGCCGCATCTGATGTCTTGCACAGGAGCCGGCCGTGGTACAGATCCCTTTTGATCTGCAGGAAGACTAAATACCTGGGGGCAGGAGGGAGACCCCATTTACTAAGCAAAGTTTAAATTATCCAAACAGGCAATTTAGATGTGGAGTATCTGCCTCCAGACACTTGCTCTGACATCTCTCTCCCAGCAGCTCATTTGCCAGACATGGCACTTGCTGAGAGTGAGCAAGGGCTGATCCTGGCCAGGACTGGGGCTCAGATCCACACACCCCAGCCCTGTTCCAGCCCACGGGGACACGGTGCCTGCCCTGGGGCCAGCACCCAACCCGGGGGCTGGCAGAGATCTCCATCAAGCTGGATACCCAACGTGTTTCTTCATGGTGCCAGAACACAGCTACAACCCCCCAGCCCAACCGAGGTGCCCAAGGATGATGCTCTGAGGGGGATTTCACGGTCTGGAGCCCACCAGCAACTGCTGCACTTCCCAGTCCTGCATCCTCCCCTGGCTGCTCAGCTCCCCATAACATGATTTCCCTTCTTCCCAAACTTTCTGTGTTCTTCCAGGTCTTGACACCCCCCTGATTTCTGTACTCTGTCCTTGCCAGAGATCAGCACTGCATCATCCAGGGGGAACTGACTCCTGTGCTCACCCATCCCTATCTCCATGCCCAAAGGAAGGACAAACTATGTTGGAAAATTACATATTTAAATAAATTTTAACCTAAGTAACAGTCTGGGCTGAGTCATGTGGTGTTTGGGAAAACCTTTAGATGATAAAATGTGAGTCACAGAGGGAAGGAGTAAAATGGAACACTCAGAAATGGGTTTAAATGACTAGATTCACAGCCTGCACTCTCAGTCACGCCTCATGCTCAAATCCATGTTTATGCAAAGATAAGCCACTAATTTTCACAGATAAAATATACTAAAGAGAAGTCCAGATATTAAAGTGTACTCTGTCCAGGGGAAGGTGAATTTTAAGCCCAGGTTCCAGCAGCAGCTACAGGCACACCTCCAGCAGCAGCAAGGAGTGACAGCTCACCTGCATGAGGGACTCAGCCTGGACCCACGGAGGCAAAAAAAGGGCACAGTTAGATGAAGTTTTGGGAGGAAACTCTTCCCTGTGTTCCAATCCCCTGCCATGGGCAGGGACATCTTTCCCTAGCCCAGGTTGCTCCAAGCCCCATCCAACCTGGCCTTGAACACTTCCAGGGATGGGGCAGCCACAGCCAGGGCCTCACCATCCTCACAGGGAAGGGTTTCTTCTTAATATCTTCTCTAACCCTTCACTCTTATCAGGGTGAAGCCATTCCCCCTTGTCCTGCCCCTCCAGGCCTTTGTCTCAAGTCCCTCTCCAGCTCTCTCGGAGCCCCTTTAGGTGTTCAAAGGGGCTCTCAGGTCTCCCTTTACAGAAGGTGCCAGCTCAGAACCCTCCAGCAGAGGCTTGAGCCCAGCTGGAGCTGGAATTGATGTGCTGTGGAGATCCACAGCCATGGCTTGTTTTGCAGAGCTGCTACAATTGCTCCATGAGTTCTCCTCATGTCCTTCCTCCTGGCAGGAAGAGTGGCCTGAAGAGCCCCTAAAGATAGAAACTCGGGAGAAGTGCTGTCAGGTTCTGCATCGCACTTTTATCGCCCGGCGCTCCCAGAGCGCCCGAGCTCCTGACGTCAAAGGGACGTGGCTGATTGCTTGCAGGGAGTGTCAGGGGAGCTGGAGACACTCCAGCCCTTCCCGGCAGACTGAGCACAATCAGGGCACCCTGAGCTGAGGGCAGACTCGGGCAGTGGCATGAAGGGCTCATTCCGAAGGGGCAGGACTGTGAGCAGCAGCAATGGGCGTTACGGTGACGGTGCCGCATTTGGAGGACTCTGCCCTGGAATGTGTGTTTGGAACTGACTGCCCCCAAAGAGCAAACCAGGGGGTTGGATCACAGAGCCCTGGAATGGTCTGGGCTGGAAGGGTTCTTATAGACCGTAACATTCCATTTCTGCCATGGGCAGGGGCACCTTCCACCAGCCCAGGTTGCTCCAAGCCCTGGCCAACCTGGCCTTGAACACTTCCAGGGACGGGGCAGCCACAGCTTCTCTGGACAAGCTGTGCCAGGGCCTGCCCACCCTCAGCCCGTGCTGCCCACCAGGTGTGCTGGCTCCAGGTGCTGATTCAGCACAGGTAGGGATTTCCATGCTTTCCCCCTACAGCTGAGACAATTCTGAAGTGTCCCTGTCCATTGGAAATCCCAACAGCTGTTGCTCTCCCCTGACTACCAAACAAAGCTTGGCCTTGTGCTCCTGCCTTGGCCAAGCCCTCGTTGCCGTGGCCCTGCCTGTCCCGTGCAGGTGTCCCATCCTCACCTGGTGATCTCCTCCTTCAGCGCCGCGGGGTCCGTGGGGTAAAACTTGACACGGAAGCACATGGTGAAGGGAGGCTGGGCTGCAGGAGAACAGGGACTCTGTGTCACCAAAGGGCAGGGCTTGCCCCTTCATCCTGAACCCCCCTGCTCAAGGATACCGTCAGATATTGCTGGGGGTCTCACCTGCCTGCCCCATTCCCCTCAAACACACCTGACCTTGCTAAGGAGGGAGCAGACAAGCGTGGAGACATTCCTCTCTGCAGTGGCCATGAAGTGCAGATGGCTCTGATAAAGCTGTAAGGAAGCCCCTAACCACCCCCCTCTCTCAAATCTCATTTCGTTACCCCTGTCACTCCCGTCCTGGCCCTCATGGATGATGCTGTCCCATGCTGTGCGTGCAGTAGGAGCTGGTGGTGGGTGATCCTGCTCTCAACCCACCAGAACGACTTTTGGGGGAGCCTTTCTCTGAGAGATGGGCTGTGAATTGACCCCAGAAGGGATGGGCTAGAGAAAATGGGAAAACATCTAAGCTGGAAGGAGCACGCACTGTCTGTCTGGGACACCTACAACACTCACCCCGCATCTGCTTCACAACCGACTTGGTAAACTCCAGCCAATGCTGAAAGGAAAAAGAAGGTAATTAAAGCCTTATGGCAGTGATTTCTCAGGGTGGGAAGGATGAGGAAGAGGATGGTACTGCTCCAGGCAAGAAAAGCCACCTGACTGTCAGTGAGTGTCCCTGGAAGGGGAAAGGGGGCAGTGGGGGTTCAGACTGGCCCTGTCCCACAGGGAGGGAGCAGCTCTGTGCCCAGCTCCTCGTTCAGCACTGCCTGCTCCCTGTTACAGCCCTGGTAGAGGGTGCCTCGGGAGTAGGAATTGGTAGTTGTATTGATCAGTGGGAAGCACAACACAAGGCTGTTGTCAAGAGCTATATCTGAGAGTGTGTTCGAACTGATTCTCATTCACAGTGAGGGGTGGAACAGCTCATTCTGCACGTATTTTAACCCCTAGCCTTGGAGTGAGAATCCAGCTCATTGGGCCCATGGGTTTGTGTCCAGCTCCGTCAGACCTGCTGCAGCTTCCCGGGGCTCAGCAGGACAAGGATCGGTGCCGGGAGCTGGGTCAGACCAGGTCCTGCCTGGCTCTCAGATCCGACTCCCACATCTTGTCTCACTCTCCACTGCCCGAGGCAACACTCAAGTGTTTGGATCCTCTGCAGAGAGCTGTCAAATGGCCTAATCTCAGTGTTAAAACGTGAATCAGTGCTAGAAATGGTCCTGCAGACCCGGTGCCAGGGGACCTCTCTCCTCACTTTGGAACAGCATCACATTCTCTCACTCTGCAAACTGAGATGCTTCCAGCCCTCACACGGGATCCGAGGGCCAGGTGAGCCCCTCCGGCTCACAAATCTCTCCCATTGCCGGGGACTCATCAGGGAGCTGGGACCCTGGGGCTGCTGCTGCTTCCAGAGCCTGGGTGCATCCCTGACCCCTCCCCGGGGGCAGGGGCTCTCCCCAGGGTGCTCAGAGCGCCATGAGTAGATGCCTGTCCCAGGGGCAAAGGAACGACCTCGGCGGGGCACCCAGAGACCCTGTCTCAGCAGCAGGGCAGGGGAGAGCAGCGGGGGAAGAGCCCCTCATCCCCACCTCAGCCTGACTTTGTTCCTGACCTCTGCCTCATGCTCCGGTTTTCAGCGGCAAGGACAAGCCTGACACCCCTTCCCCAGTCCGGGCAGGAGGGGTTCTCTCTCACCCTTTGCTTGTCGGGATCCACAAACCGGATGCCGAAGTAATCCTTCTCCAGCAGGTTCAGGTGGTGGCAGAGAAGGTCGAACAGGTACTGGCCCTTGGCATCTCTCTGCAGGACAAAGAGTCTCAGTGACCGGGCACAGGACGGCGAGGGCGGGGTAGGGAGCTGGGTAGGGGACTGAGTAGCCCAAAAACTGTAAAACGACACCAAGGATGGTACAAACCCCACACACCTCCCTGCGTGGTATTTTCAGCTCAGAAAACATCTCTCATCCCACCCGGGAGGCAGGAGCCGGGAGCAGGACCCCACAGCAGCACCAGACCGAACATTAATGGGGAATTTACAAGTATCATAGGTACAGAACTAGCTCCATCTCAGACTTTTTTAACGTTTCGCGTTCAGCGCTGCAGACTGAAGCACACCCTCATCCGGGGCGCTGGGAGCTGTTCCGCAGAGGTGCTGACCTTGGGCACCGTGGCCCTTCCAGCGCTCGGTGAGTCGGTTGTGAACGGGAGGACATCGGCACGACCAAAAGCAATCTCCCACCTCGCACGATCTGCTTCTTATCGGCCTCTTCCCTTATCTGCCCCAAATTCCAGCTTCTCGCTGAACAAAGGTGGGTTTCTCGCAGTCACCCTGCGGCAGTGGGTGCTCACCCCCCGCTGCCCTGGGCTCTTCTTATGCAGATCGAGGATTTGGCCACCACACACCCAAAAACTCTCCTCCCCTTGACTGGGGGGTGCAAACCCGGCCCCAGCAAAGCACCTGCTGCTTTGGCAAATGGCCGATTATTTGAGTCATTAACCTTTGGCATTTGAGTGTCTCGCATCCAGAATTTCCATCTGATTTGTATCGGCTGCCACGGACCGGACCCCGAGAGCCCCGGGCCGGGCCGGGGCTGCCCCCGCCGGCAGCGGGATCCCCTTCCCACCGCGCTCCAAAGGCTGCCACTGACACCCACGCTGCCTCCTGCCTTCCCACAAACACCTTGGAATGCATTGTTTCCTGACAGATACATACAACACAAGCGTTATCTGATCAAAGAAGCAGTTATCTGATCAAACAGTCGCTCAGCAGACTCAGGCTGTGATGGGAGAACCCCCTGGGACCGCATTAACCCACTCCTGTGGTTTCGTGCCGTAGGAGATCAGTGTTTGGGGAGGTTTCAGCTGCTGCCACGCCGCGCCGCGGGGACGGGCAGCACCGGGGGATGCGGCGGTGGCCCCGGCAGTGCTGCCGCCAGGGCAGGGGCTGTGCCGGGCCCGGGGTGCAAACCCTGCCCGGGGAGAGCCCGTCCTGCCCGCCTGGCTCCGCAGCAGCGGCTCGGGCAGCGGCACCGGGAGGGGAAGCACAGAGGAGTCGGGGAGTGTCCCGGTGCTCTCCGGGAACAGCCCGACCTTCAGCCTGGCACCTGCCCCTGCCGAATTAACACACACCTCTGCCCTGGGCACCCTGTGCCAGGGCTGCACAGTCCGACTGCTGAAGACGTTTTTCCAATATCCAACCTAAAGCTTCCCTGGCACAGCTAGAGGCCGTTTCCTCGTCTTCTGTCCCTTGTTCTCTGGAAGCAGAGCCCAGTCCCCAGCTGGCTCCCCATTCCTGTCAGGGGGTTGCAGAGTCAGAAGGTCCCCCTGAGCCTCCTTTTCTCCAGGCTGAGCTCCCCCAGCTCCCTCAGCCTCTTCCCCAGCCCTGTTGCCCCTCTCTGGACATGCTCCAGCACCTCCAAGTCCTTCTTGCAGGGGGCACTGGGATTTCAGAGCTGCTGCTAAACCCCAGCGGAGCGGCCACACTCCTGCCTGCAGAGCCTGCCGCAGGCTCAGCCTCTGGCCGGGACCTGCAATGGATTCACTGAGCTCAGCTGAGCACGCTATTTCCCCATCTATTACCGAGTTTTTAAGCAACTCTTCTCGGTGTGGAAACGCAGACTGGAGGCAGCTGTTCGGGCAGAGGGGAGGGCGTCGGGAGCAGTGCCAGGAGTGCTGGCAGCTGAGGTGCTCTGCAGCCGCAGCACGGCTGGCTGGGAGATGGGCTGGAGCTGTGCAGGCAGCATTCCTGCCAAACCTTGGGGGAGCTGGGGCCGTCAACAAACAGAGCTCCCTGCAGGCAGCGTGTCCTGCCAGCCGGGAACAGCGCTCTGACAGCGCAGAGCTCACCCCAGGCATCGCCTCTGCCTGCTCTGCCCTCCTGCATCCCCCTCCCCTCCCAGGCAGGCAGCAGAGCCCACCACTTACCACTGCTGGGATGTCCACATGCATCATGACATGGGAAAAAATGAGAGTTGCCTATTTCCATATTCAGAAAACCCATATTTTAGCTGCCCCAGGTGCAGCCAGCCCTGCATTCCAGCCCCCCTTCCCCGCCAGGCTGGGATAATGGTGCTGGGTGGCATCTCTAGCTGTGCATTCCTGGTGCTGCAGCATCCCTGGCACTGGAGCATCCCTGGCACTGGAGCATCCTCAGCCAGGGCCCAGCAGAGACCAGTGCACAGCTGGGAGAAAAGGCACATCAGGGTTGCAGTGCCCACCCATTCTCCCAAACCACGGAGGATCTCCCTCCCAGGGACCGCAGGTCCCTTCAACCTGTGTCCCTCACCCATCGCTCTGCCTGGGGACAGGGAGCAAATGCCCCTGGCTGAGCCAGAGCCACTGGCCGGGATCACCAGCCTGTGCTGCTCACTGGCACTGCCGGCTGCTGCTTGGGAAACGGGGCTGCTCCACCATGAGCCAGAACATGGATTTAGGTGCTGAACTTGGAAAACCATGGCCTAGATTGTACTTTATTAATAGGCAGAAGCAGCAATGTGAGCACCATCCATCAGTGTCACCAGCACTGCCTGGCTGGGGCACAGGCAGAGGGGAGTAACAACACCTGATTTCAAAACTGTTTTCCTAGCGAGAGCAAGTTGCTTTTTGTTCATTAAATAGGATTCAGTTTTTCAATGAGGACTGAAGCAGCAAGATGGAGCTTGAGAGGAGACAGCCAGTGGCCGCAGCTTGGGAGCAGTGGGACAAAGCCCGGGCCCTGCTCACCTGTCAGGCACACCATCACCTTCCCAGCTCAGCTGCTTCCAGCTTTGGGGAGGCTGCACCTCTGCCCTTATCATACAGAAAACAGTAATAAATGCTGGGTTTATTCTTTTCCTGCTGAAAAGGTCGCTCTGCAGGCAGAGCTAAAGGGACATTTGGCACATACACAAGAGGTTAAAACAACTAATAACAGAAAATGCATAAACAAAGACATACTCCCAAATCATTCCCAGATAGAGCTGAAGGGCTCTCAGGCTCAGAGCCACTGCTGCAGGAATGAAGGGGCTGATTCCACATCCTTCTCAACATCCCAACACTCCACACCTCCCAAAGCAAATTTCACAAGGGATTTGCCCCAGGCTCCTCTCCCTTTCCCTGCCCCAAAGCAGGACCGGACCCTTCAAAATGCATTCCTCTGAAATTTTCACAGAGGAATTGCAAGGAAGGACAAACCAGACACCCTCCAGTGCCTGGAATGTGGTGAAAGTGTGAAAGCATGGATGGCATTACAGGGGGAATGTTCCCTCTTTGATCTCCCTAACTTGAATTAAACATATTCTAAATTAATCATTAGCAGAATGTCTTTCAGGAAATTATCTGAACTGCCTTTACAAATCACAACTTAAAAGAGCTCTCATTGCATAACACCAGCTTAAATATTCTGTGTTTGGATCTTTATATATTCTTATAAAATGAGACTCCTGTCTGTCTGAAGGCTTCTGAGGTCAGCTTTTCAGGGTGCCCAGGCTGATGGGGAGACCACAGCCAGCCCCTGGCACATGCTGGGATGCCACATGCCAGGCTGGCACATGCCACACTGAGGGTTTGCTCCAAAAGTCAACACCTGCCAAGGACTTCCAATATCTAAGGGTGCCTACAAGGAAGCTGGAGAGGGACTCTTCATCAGGAACTGTGACAGGACAAGGGGGAATAGATTCCCACTGCCAGAGGCCAGGATTAGGGGGGATAGGAGTAAATTAGGAAGAAATTTTCCCCTGTGAGGGTGGGCAGGCCCTGGCACAGCTTGCCCAGAGAAGCTGTGTCTGCCCTATCCCTGGGAGTGTCCAAGGCCATGCTGGATGGGGCTTGGAGCAATGTGTTTTAGTGAAGGTGTCCCTGCCCATGGCAGGAGGTGGAATGAAATGAGCTTTAAAGTCCCTTCCAGCCCAGATGAGTCTGATTCTGTGACACCATGACTTAGGACTTATAAACCCTGGAGGAAGTGCAGCCAAGCAGAGCACTGTGCCCAGACACATCTGGGTGCCATAGGGCTCTGTGTGGCTGTTATTAATTATGATGGATTGGGATATGGAGTGTTCCCGGTGGAGGCTGGGCTGTGGAGCCAGCATGGCCATGCTGCTGCTGCTCCAGCACGGAGCTGCAAAGGACAGCTCGGATCACCACACCCCCCCATGTTCTGATTCATAATGCCCCTGATTTCCCTGCTCTGGCACCAGCTGAGCTGAGGCTGCAGAAGCTGCGCTGTGGCACAGGCAGCCGAGAGTCTGCAAAGCTGTGTTTTCTGTGCCTCGGCCACATCACCCTGACACACTGCAGGGCAGCATTGGCAGGGGCTGACCCCCTCAGCTTAGCTCCCATATCATCCCTCACAGCCACCCTTGGCCATGGATGTCTCTGGGAATGGATCTCATGGCATTCCCCATTTCTGTGGGACCTCTGGAGCCCTAAGCATATCCCAGTGCCCCTGTTCATCTCTGCACTCTGGCTGAGCTCATTAGGGCAAGCATGTGGGACTGGTGGACAGACTGTGGGACCAGACTGATTTGGGGTGGGAGGGCTCAGAGGGGAGCATGGCCTTGCCATACAGCCACTTGCACTTGTGGCAGCAGCCACAGCATCCTGGCACCCCCCATCCTTCCTGCACCCTTGTGTGGCACACATGAAACTCAGGGACACGCCAGGACCACCAAGGCCCAGGGCCCCGTCACTGTTCATTCCTGCTGCCCTGGCCAAACAGGGAGCTCCCATGCAGGAGAGGAGCTGGCTGAGGGACAAACCCTGTCAAGGAGACACTGCCGAGGAGAGGGGAGTGGTGCTGGTGGCCAGGGTCCATCACTACCTGCCCTGCTTCTTGGCAAAGCGCTTCGGAGCCATCCAGCCTTGCAGCACCTTCCTGAGGTACCTGAGGAGCAGGAACCTGTCAGCAACAGCTTCAGACTGAGATCCACTGTGCTCTGCTTGTGGGGAGATGGGCTCCTCAGTGCTCTTCCAGAGAGTTTTATGATGGCTTTTTATGAGGGAGACAAGGCAGTGCTGTGTTGGTGGGGGGAGATCCTGCTCGGATTTTCCAGTGAGAAATGCACCTGTGTGATGCAGGTGAGAGGAACCTCCCTGTGCCAAGGATGCAGCTTCTCAGCATCCTCAGCTTCTCAACAGAGCTCAGGAAACTCTATTTGGGAACCCCCTGCATCCCAGCCCTCAACCTGCATCCCAGCCACTGCCAGCGCGGCATCCCGGTCCCCTCCCGGTGTGGCGGAGTCCAAAGCTCTCATCAGCCTCTGTGAGGGTCCATGGGACGAGCAGTGCGGAATGCAGCGATTCAGCACCATGGACTGCAAGAGTCTTGCCCAGGGTGCTGCAACCCAGAGCCAAGGCGCTGCAGGGAGAGGGGTGCCTGGAGCACTGACAAACACAGAACCCCAGGGGAGTTTTAAACCTTAAGAAGATTAAAGTAACCTTGCATTCTTTGTTTTTCTAAGATCCCCAGCCGAAATTAGGGTCATCCACAGACAAACAAGACAAAACAAAAAAAAAAGGGTTTAAAAATAGCAGCTCATCTGAAAACGAATGAAGGGCCCATTTCAGGCAGAAGTGTTCCCAACCTGTCCTGGGGCTGTGAAGTCGCTGTGGCCAGGGACAACTTTGCACTGCAGGATGAACCCCAGGTCTGTCCCGATGCCTTGGCTGTACAGACAGGCAGAACAGCTGTTTTTCAGACCATTTACCATGATGGGTTTGTTTCGCTCCAGCTCCTTGATCAGGTATTGCACAGCACCAAACCCAAAGCCGTAGAAACGTCTCGGATTCCCACACCAGCCCAAGCATCTCTGCCACCCAAACCCGCCACCTCCATGACCAGCACCAAACCAGCACGACCAGCTTCCGTGATGAGGGTGAGGACAGCCAGCCCCTCCAGCAGCCTGTCCTTTCCCACAGGCAGACAGGTCCCTCTGCTGGCTACATGCACAGAAATGCACCTTTTAGGGTGTCACCCGTGTCCCAGCTCTCCTGCCAGGGCATGGCTGGGACCCCAGCGTGCGGTGGCACTCCAAGTTTGGAGGATGAGGGAACCCAAATGGCCCCAGGGGGCAGAAGAACACAGCTCACCCCACTGATCCCCAGCCCCCCCCCACAGTGCTGACCCACCAGCCAGCCCCCGACAGACCCCCAGCCCCACCACAGCGTTTGCACTTCGGGGGCTCAGACACCCCTTTCCCTGGAGCTGCTCTGTGGATTAAGCCCAGGATTTACAGAAGCAGCAGCAGCAGCTGAAAGCAACTCCTTCCTGCATTATTTGGGTTGGAAATCTCCTTGTGGGCTGCCCACTCGTCCCTGCTTCCTGAGCTTAGGAGGAGATTATTTTTTTTAAAGGAAACTGTCAAAAAAGTCTATTTTACAAAGCGAAGTTTAAGCTTAAGTCTCTTTGGCAGCAACATCTGAGCTGGGAGAGATCAAAGACCCTCCAGCTCTATTGCCAACATGAAGAGATTTTCACCAGCAATTTGACTGCAATATTGTGGTTTAAATGCTTCATTTTCCAAGTTGGGCATTGTGCTATATGAGCTGGGATTTATCATCCCTTGGACAAAGTTAATGTTGGCTCTGCAGGCAGGGCCGGGTCCTCCTGACTGACAGCTCTCAGCCCTACAGGGAGCCAGAGTCTCAGCTGAGCTGTGGAACAAGAAGGAAACGGTCAAAAATAGGCCTGAGAATATTAATTTCCAGGCAGGGAATAAACTGCCCAGAATAAGCTGCCCAGAAAACTGTAAGGACACCTGGAACAGAATGCTCCAGCCTCTAATGGGCAGTGTCACCTGCACTGACCCCTGTCTCCCTAAGGTCCCCCAAGGAGGGACTGTGGGGGGCAGGACAGCTGGAGGCACCCCCCTAAGGGTGGGCAGGTGTCCCCAAGGGACAGGACATGTTTCCTGCCAGGGTAGGGCTCCGGGCAGCTCTCCCAGTGTCCGTGGCTCCTGTGCAGATGCCGAGACCTCCTGGTGATGTGGGCAGGGGAAAGGTGCCCTGAGACCACAGACTGAATAAAACAGAATCCCAGACTGCTTTGGGATGCAAAGGACCCTAAAGCTTGTCCAGTTCTACTCCCTGCCGTGGGCAGGGACACCTTCCACTAGCCCAGGTTGGTCCAAGCCCAATTCAACCTGACCTTGGACACTTCCAGGGATGGGGCAGCCACAGCTTCTCTGGGTACAACCTGTGCCAGGGCCTCAACCAACCTCACAGGGGAGAATTTCTTCCCAGTATCCCATCTAACCCTGTCAGCTTGAAACCATTCCTTCATATCCTATCAAGATGACAGGAGAAGATGGTCTGGCAGCCATCAGTGAATCCAGGATTCCAGGAGAGCGCCCACCTGCCCTGCCACAGCCCACTGGGGCTCACCAGTACCTGCCCACCCAAGGAGACTAAGAGTAAGGAAAAGGGGTTTTACATAACTCCAGTGTAATCCTGTTATATTTATAGCACACGCATTTCAGTATTAATTCCCTGTTATCTCTAATCCTTCCTCCTTGCTGACACAGTAATTTCTGTCTTCAAGACTCATCCGGGCAGTTTGATCCAGAAGTTCATAAAGCTCTTGAGAAGCAAAGTTCCTAATGAAGGGACTCTCAGAGCCTTAAACTGCAGATTATCCATTCCTGTCTTAATCCCCCGCAGGTTTTTCAAACCCTTCACACGCTGGCATATGCAGAAGGTTCTCCACGGCTCTCCATCACAGAGTTTCAGCTGCTGATGTCCCTGTTTAGGAAGGAGGCTGCAGTGGGACATCAGTTGAGCACACTTTTAAATCCATAATAATCAGGGACTTGTGCCCTGAGCATGTGCCAGGCTCCCAGCAAGCAAAGTGACAGGGCTGTGACCCTGTCTGCTGTTCCTGCTGCATCTGGGGAGGTTTTATCTCCTTGTTTGATGAGTTTTCCTGACAGCTCCACATTCCCAAGGCCTTTGAAAAACTTGTTCTGTGCTTTCCCCTGAGCTTACCCACCCCAGCTCTCCAGACACAATCCCACAGCCCTGGCATCTTCCCAGCAAGGAGTGGGATCTCACTGGAAACAGAGCAGAGAAGAGCAAAGCCACACTGTCCTCCCCTCTCCCACATGCCCCTATGGGGCAGATTGTCCCTGTTCCTTTGTCACCACAGAGGCTGTGGCAGGTGGGACCGATGCTGCACGGCTCTTCCCTGTCCTCCTCAGTGCTGATCCTGGGAGGTGGGGGAGATGCCAGCTGGCCAAAAGGTGCCTCTCTGCTGAGCCCCATCTCTCCCAGGGTGGCAGCCCCCTCACCCCTGCCTGCTCTGGCTCCTTGAATGGTGCCAGTGGCATGGACGGGGGCACTGGGTGTGGCACTGGGGCAGTGGATTGGCAGTGCCACTGCTCACCAGAGCCCGAGCAGCAGTGGCAGGGCTGACAGTGACCACCAGGCACTGCCCCTTGCACAGAGCAGCTCCCTCAGGAATAGCTCCTGCCCAGGCTCCATCCTGGTGCTGCAGCATCAGGGCCATCTGTCCACAGCAACATCCTCCTCGGTGAGTCCCAGACAGGCACAGCCAGCACGGGCTCCTGACAGAGCGGCAGCTTAACAACCTGCAAATATTTATGGTGGATTAAATATGGGGATTTAAAAAATTTAATTAAAGAAGAAATAAATTTGAGGGTTTTAAACCATCCCAGCAAGCACTGCAGTCGCTCACAGTTTGCAGGTGGGTGTGGTACCTCCAGCCAGGTGAGCAGGGCAGGGCTGCACATCAGCCAGGAGGGCAGGGAAAGGACCAGCTGGCTGGGGAGCACAGGTGACCCTCCCAGCAGGACCCCACGTCACCTCTGGCAATGGAATGGAGTAAGAATCTACTAGTCTGACTCATTTAAGGCAAGAAGTAGGTTTTTTCTATGTTTTCCCTGAACACCCACAGGGGTAACTGGAGCCCCACCATTGCTTGCAATTAGTGATTTCCTTCATCACTAGCACAGGTTGCCCAGAGTAGCTGTGGCTGCCCCATCCCTGGGAGTGTCCAAGGCCAGATTGGACAGGGATTGGAGCAACCTGGGCTGGTGGAAGGTGTCCCTGCCCATGGCATCAAGCTGGGTCCTGCCACAGAGACTTCCAGAGGATGCACAGAGCATCCCTGAGCTCTGAGAGCTCTCCAGCAATCCACACCTTCCCTCCCAGTGACTGATGACGTCTCCTTATGTTCTGCTACCATGTAGCTTTTATGAATTAAATTTAGAATTTATAATCTATAATTGAGAGGCACTGAAAATCTCCCCATAAAACCAAATTGGTTTTTCCAATAACTCAGGTTCATTTTTTTCATCCATGTAGGCTGGAGTGGCTCCATGTGGCTCTTGCTGAAATTGGCACTCCCCCACCATTAGCATGCAAAAGGCTCTCGGTGCAACCAGCACTGCTATATATTATTTAGAGGTTAATAAACATGTTCATAGGGATCATCCAGTGATGAATATTGCCTTGTCAGGAAGTCAGCCCTCCCTGCTGAATACAAGAAGGGTACTGCTAATGCAGGTCAGGCTGTCTGGAGCACGTAGGAACCAGAAGTGTCTTTGTAATGGAGCTGGGGAAGGGTCTGGAGCACCAGGAGCGACTGAGGGAGCTGGGGGGGGTCAAGCCTGTTGAAAAGAAGGCTCAGGGAGGACCTTCTCACTCTCTGCAACTCCCTGACAGGAAGAGGGAGCCAACTGGGGGTTGGTTTCTGCTTCCAAGTGACAGGAGAAGAGGAAATGTCCTCAAGCTGTGCCAGGGGAGGTTCAGGTTGGATATTGGAAAATTTCCTCCTGGAAAGGTCTGTCCAGGCCTGGCACAGCTGCCCAGGGCAGGGGTGGAGTCCCCACCTCTGGAGGGATTTAAAAGCCATGTGGATGTGGCACCTGGGGACATGGGTTAGTGGTGGCCTTGGCAGTGCTGGGGGAATGGTTGGACCTGATGACCTCAGAAGTATTTTCCAACCTCAGTGATTCTGTGCCACAGGGTTGGTGCCAAGTACTGCTGTGCCTGAGCTTTTGCATTTGTACCTGGGGGGTGCACTGTCTGTCCACTCCTCCAGTACCTGTCCAGGGTGGCAACCACCCCATGGACCTGGGTTCTGTATTCCCATGGGATCCCAGAGCTGCCAGGCCTCGTCCAGCATCCCCCACCTCCAGCAAAGCTGTGCCAGAGCTTGCGAACCCCTCAGCTCTTTGCAGGAGACAGGACAGCCCCGATGAGCTGTCTGAGGCAGGACAGGCTCAGCACCCTCCTGTTTCCACGCTGTAGCCCTGGAAGAGCTGCAGAGATATTGGGGAGACCCCTCAGGACAGGGGTTTGCAATGTCCCGTGAAGAACTGCCCTCTGGAAGCAACATCCTCTTCCATGAGCCACGGGAACGAGCCGTGCAGTCTGTGCTCGGCACTGCTGCACACGCGGCCGACGGGATGGAAAACAAACCAAACACGAATATAAATCCGTGTGTGCCACTGGCACCCAGAGCAGCAGCACCCCCAGCTCTCCTGGCAGCGCTCCTGCTGAGCCCTTCCCTTCCCTCCAGCAGCCGACTGCAGCACAAGGCTCAGGGGAGGGAAGAAAGGAAACTATAAATGCTTCATAAAAAATTTACTTGTCGTGAAAGCCAAGTGCAGTGCTGGAAGAAGCACAGATGCCCAGCAAAACCACAGTCCGGCTCTTCCTTCACCCTCCTGTCCCCTGGCAGCAGAGGGACACAGCAGCTCCCCCACACAGTCCCCAGCCCAGCCCCGGGGTGTCCCTGTGGCTGAGCTGGACCAACCTCCCCACGGCCGCATCCCGGGGCTGGAGCCGGAGGGGATGCCCAGAATCCCAGCGACCCCCGGAGGGTGGGATGGGCTGTTTAATTTGCTTGTGCCCCACGAGTGTCCCCAAACCCTTGGTTTTTTGTGTTGCAAATACAGCTGGAATAATTTGGTGTGAGCTGTGAGACTGAAGCCCTGGGCCAGCAGCGCCAGTCAGACCCCTGAGCACACAGCTACAACCCCATGGAAAGGCCTCCCCTGCACCCCACGTCTCCACCAGGGCCAGTGCCAAGGATTGCACCTTCACCCCAATTATTTCCCAGGAAAGCCATGGATCCCTGCCGGCCCCCCAGTGGATGGGGAGGAGGTGAGCCGCAGCTCACGCTTCCACAGATAAAAAACCAGAGCTGAATCAAAGCAACAAAACTAAGGGAAAATCCTGACTCTGAACACAAGGCAGGTGTTCAAAACTAAGAGCAGGTTCAAAACCAATCAAACAATTAATATTTCCATCTCACGTAATTGCGTCTCAACAATAAAGACCATCGGGCATGGAGCTCAAGGCTCGTGATTGAGGCAAACCAGCTTTTATTTGTGCTACAAGAATGACCATATGTGGAATCCTTCTGGGAGACTGCAATCAGTCAGATTAACATGATAATGAACTCTGATTTACCCAGCCACGGGAAGATATTTGTCCTGGGAGATGTGGCTTTGCTCCCTGAATATTAACAAAGTGGACTTGAATTTTATAAGCACAGACACCCCTGGGCTGCAAGAGGGTTCATCATCCCAGGGGGTGATTTCTAGGCAGAGGCAGCGTGTCCTTTTAAGGTGCAAAATGAGCCCCACTAACAGAGGGGCAGGGAGCAAAAACTGCCCAATAACTCTGACAGTGCCTTCAGCAGCAGCAGAGACACAGACACCAGCACTGTGGGAGGGAAATCTGCACCACAACAACGGTATTTTATCAATAACAGGTTGGACAAACCTCAGATGACACGCTGGGCACTGCACAGGGAGTGCCTGCACAGGTGAGGGAGGAAGAGCAGAGCCCAGCTTTGGAGAGAGCAGCCTCACAGGCTGGAAGAGCTGAAATTGGAGAAAAAGCTGCCATGAGCCCTCTTTCCAAAAAGGGGGTGTGGTGGAGGCTGTGCCAGCACCAGGATGCTCTGGGCTGCCCCTTGCTGAGGGGGGATGCTGTGGGCACCAGGGATGCTGAAAGAGCCATGCTGCTCCCTGCTCGCCACTCCCCTTCCCCCGGAAGGGACACCTTGCCCATGGAGCTCAAATCAGGCGGATTGGGATGGGCAGAAGCAAACTGGCTCAGCACACCCTGCTTCCAATGTCCTCACGTTATCCCTACCCCCAAGGCATCTTGACAGCTCATGCAGGCACTGACAGACAGCACTGGGACTTGGAGAGACCTTCAGAAAGGGACTCTGCCCCCAGCATCACCTCCAAGGGGCTGAGGCCACATTCCTGCAGCGATGCAGCAGGGCAGCCTGTCCCATGGCAAGCAAGAGCTCTCCAAGGGAAGGGCACCAGACCCGGCCCCTTTTCCCTGAAGCCGTGGCCAGGAGGTGCAGGCAGTGGTTCCAGCCCAGGCAGGGGCTCCAGCACAGCATCCCCTCTGCCCAGCTGGGAGCTGAGCATTCCCAGATACCAGTCTGGGCCAGGAGTGTGTGAGCAGAGATGTAGCAGCTCTGATCACAGCCCGGCTCCTCCACTAAATGCTCTACA
The DNA here is from genome assembly GCA_035047865.1 of Dendrocincla tyrannina. Classification (NCBI taxonomy): domain Eukaryota; kingdom Metazoa; phylum Chordata; class Aves; order Passeriformes; family Dendrocolaptidae; genus Dendrocincla; species Dendrocincla tyrannina. The sequence goes on from JAWWMP010000018.1 coordinate 859,514, forward strand.
AGCTTGTTGAGCAGCTGGGTGTCGACTTTCAGAGAGCTTGTGTTTTATTCATCACAAGCCTGAGACAGAAGCACACTCAGATGAGAACCTGGAATGGTGGCACAGCCTGTAACTGGTGTTTTATGGTGCCCATCCCTCCAAAATCCCCTTTCACATTCCCTCTTCGTGGCTCTGTGCCTCCTCCTGTATGTCAGAGCCTTTGAAGAAAACCAGGACTAGTGACCTGGCTGGGAAAAAGCAACACCCTGCTGATCCCTCTGCAGCTCTCCTGGAGCCCCTTTGGGCATTGGAAGGGGCTCTCAGGTCTCTTCTCCAGGTGAATCCCCCCAGCTCTCCCAGCAGGGGGACACCCAGTCAGTCCTTCAGCATCACCTGGGTCGCTCTTCAGCTGTGGATGAGCCCTGGGGGACTGCAGGGACAGGTCAGCTCCTGTCACCCTCACCTGCTCCCCAGGGAGGCTGGTGGCTCTGTTCAGGGGCCAAGCTATAACGCCAGGGGTCTGCAAGATGCCCTCCTGCTGAACACACTTGTTCCCTGCAGCCCCCCGGGAGGGATGAACACCCCTGGCCCTGCTACACCACAAACACAGTGCCAGGAGAAGGAGCCCCTGGCCCAGCTCAGCACAGAGCTCCAGTGGTGCCAGCACAAGGGAACTCACTCAGCTGTTCTGTTTTTAAAGAAAAGTCCCCCAAAGCCCTCTGTCCTTCCACTCACATGCCAGTGTCACACATGACCTTTTCAGATCAACCCAAGAGGGCACAAAATGTTCTCTGGGTGCTGTGATTTGGGGAATGGTGATGTGGGCTGACATCTCCCTGCAAACACCCACGAACACGGTTCTGGGATGGTGCAGTGAACACATCAGGGAACTTCAGGCCCTTTGGAGTTCAAAGCAGGCAATGCTGCCCCCAGAGCCAACCCCAGGGTGTCCCCCACCCCACCTCTGGCCGTCAGGGTGATGTCCAGGCAGCACAAGGCCAAGACTGAGCCCAGCTCAGCCCTCAGGTGGGGAACCATCTGTTTGCACCAGACTGGAGCACAGATGAGGGGCTTGGTATTTGAAGCTCTGGATTTGGGCAGGATTTGCAGTAACATCTGCAGGAAGGATGTGCCATCCTCCATGGCAAACTCTTGGAGAAGTGGCAGGAAAACTGTCATTCCATCCATTTCCCAAGCTGTCCGTCAGGATCCAACTACCCACAGCAAGCCAAAAGCAGAATTACTTGTTTTGGTTTTTTCAAACAGAAACAAGTGACCTTATTTCTGTGTTCTGTCCTGAGTGCTGGCACATCTCCCCCTTGGCTGTGTCGCAGCCCCTGGCAGGGGACACGGGAGGGCTGGGGATTGTCCTCCACTGCCAAGCACTAGGATAGCCATGTTCCTGTAGGAAGATGTTGACTTAGACCCAGATGGCTGTGTAACCTCAACCACAGCCCAGATCAGGGGATGGGAACTGTGGCTCATCCCCCAGTCCACCAAGCCACGCAGGGGGTGCAGGGGCAAGTCTATCCTCAGGTCACCCAGGGCTTCCCCCTTCCACCCACCACTGTACTGCAAAAGGAATGGAAAAGCCTGGTAAGGAAACAAGACCCTCTTGGCATCCCCCCCACTCCTCGATGGTGGGTGAATGGGGGGAGCAGCCCACAAAACCAGCCCAGATTTCTGACAGCAAACCCATTCCCCCCTTCTATTCCACAAATAAGGGATCTGATCCCACCAACATCGTGGCGGGCAGTGCCCAGCTTTCATCACTCTGGAGCAGTCCCATTCCCAGTGCGCAGCACCCCCCAGTGCCCAACCCCGCCCGGCTTCAGAGCAGCGACGAAATCCCACACGCCGCTGGAAAGCTGCCTTGATGTTAATGTGTTTACTTTCCATATCAAACCCGACAGAATAAAGAATTCCCAGCTCCACTCAACAAAAAGATGTTTGACAAAGCAGCACGGCTGGAGATGAGCCCTTGGAGGGCAGGCTGTGGCTCCACAGACAGGTCCTGCTGAACTGGCACCTCAGTGAGGAACCAGGAGTGTCCTCAAGGGAGGGGAACCCACCGGGCCCCCCATAACCACGTGCCAAACCCCAAACCCATCCACTGCCACAGCCACTGAAGCTGAGGAGGAACCAAGGGCAGTGCCACACACTGGTGAATAAACCTCCAGTGGGAACACAAGCCCATGGCAGGAAGGGGACTGAGCCACCCCTTCCTGGTGCTCTGGAGCCCACGAAGCCCATTCTGACCCTTCCCTGCAGAGCCCCTCTGTGCACAGTACGGAGGGGGGTGAGAGGGGGGACCAGCAGCTCCTGGGGCAGTCTGGCCTTAGAAGGGTTCGGCTTCCCAAAATCTGGGGGAACAGCAGCTTTCTGTAAAAGCAGGAAAGAGCGACCAGGTCCCCAAATCCCATGGCTGCTCACGTGTGGAGGTCTCTGGCTCTGCTGCTCCACAGGGCTGGGCCCTGTCCATCAATTTATGTTCAAATTCTGCACCACCAAACCAGCTGGGCACATCCTGGCACCTTCAGGGGTCAGTACATCCAAACTGAGCCACTGCCAGGTGTGCCTCTCTCCTGAAACCCTGTCCTTGCTGCGGGCAGGGGGGCCAGGGGGCCATGGGAGAGCCAGGGAAGTGCTGCCAGCGGGCACAGCACAGGGCAAGCTGAAGGGCTTTAACCATCACTGAGACTGTCATTGTAGACTGAGACCCAAAGCCATTCCCACTTCCCAAATCCTCAGTGAATGCCACAGCAACCCCTGGGAGTACCCCAGAATGGTCCAAAAGGCAGCCACTCTGGAACAGCTGGGGTATTTTTGCTCATGGAAAGAACGTTGGAATTGCAGACAGAGAGAGTGCAATCATCCCCTTCTGGATTGGCCAGTTCATTAAACAGACTTCAAGTTCAAATTCCTTTATCACTATTAAAAATCCTGGCAATGCTAAAAATCAGAGACATGAAAAGAAACTGTCTGAATTCCATGTCTGTGTCAGTGTCCCAGACAGCCACCACAGGCTGGGCACTGACACTGCTTTAAATGCTGCTCAGAGATTTTCATATTTAGAGATAAAAATAATCCACAGAAACATGGCCCAGGGCTCTCCCAGGGGCTCAGAAACAGCTGAGTTTGTTCCCAACCTGAATTTCAGGACAGATCTCCACTGACAGCAGCAGTTTACTGACCCTGCTGCTCCTCCCCAGGAGAGGGGCCCTTGCAGAGCCCCAGCATCCCACGGGGCCCTGGGCACCCCCTGCCCCCCGACCCCAGAGCAGGACACGGGCTGTGAACACAACCCCCACCTCGTGCCATGGCTGTGCCCTTCCCAGCAGGAGCACTTTGGGCACAGGAACGCACCCCAGCCTGCTGCATTCAGAGAAAACCCAGATTACACGAGGGGATTACTCGTGTTGGTGGGGAAAGTCATTGTTAGAAGCCCAGATGGCCACTAAGCTCCACCACAGCCCAGATCAGCCGATGGGAACTGCACGGCTTAGTGGAAGGAGACTGGGGGAGCATGTGCTGGGAGCTCATGCAGGCTGAGCATCCAAGCAGGGAATGCTGGATCACTCAGCTCAACAGCAAACACAGACATTGCCCTGCTCTGCTCTCCCCAGGGCCACTCTCCCCCTGTATCCATAGGGCTCACATTTCCAAGAGCCAGTTCAAATGTCTGTCGAGTGAATATCCCCTTCAGAAAGCCTTTGGAAGGAGGTGGGAGCCCAGCAAGAGCTGAGGAGGCTCAGTGGTGAATGAACACTGGAGAACCAGGATGGGCAGTTGGAGGGGGCTGGAGATGGATGGGAAGCAGGAGCTTGCCAGTAGGTTTTACCTTATCAAGAGAAACCAGTATCGGGTCACAAGCCTTAATTGTCCTATCCATGAGCATTGTCCATCCTCCCAATGTCCTGGTGGGTCCCAGCCACTGTGGGAACATTTCCCAAGTTTAAAATCCTTGGTATTACTTGTGTGGCAATATTCAAGCCCACTCAGTAACCTGGAGAGGGTAAAAAGTGAGCAAAGCTGGGTGAAGCTGGCATTGAGGGACAACTGAACATTTGGTCTTTTAAGTAAAATGTAATAAAGGAGATGAAGATCATAGAATCATGGAAGCATTTAGGTTGGAAAAGCCCTCCAAGAGCATCGAGTCCAACCCTTCCCACAGTACTGAGATGAAACTCAGTGCTCTGGCTCCCGAGTTTATTTTAAAACAGAGGCCTGCAGAGGCAATAAAAATAATTACAGTAATGAAGTCATTGTGCCTGCACTTTCACATCGAATTATCTCAAGGCTGGCAGAAGATGAGCCCCCGAGGAAAAGCCTCCCTTTACTCAGAGAGTCGGGACTGCTGCTGGGGCAGCCTGGGTACCACTGTGGTCAGCACAGCTCCCCATCACTGCCTGGGCAGCCTGGGCACTGCCAGGGTCAGCAGAGCTCCCTGCCACCAGGGAGGTGCCATTGTTCTCCCCCCTGGAGATGAAGCCATCCCTGCGGGCAGAGGCTCCTCTCCCTGTGCCCCCTGAGGGACACCCACCTCCTCTGACCACAGGGCTCCTGCCCCACATGCTGCAGAAATGGCCTTTTCCCAGTCACCCTGCTGCCGGCTGCTCCTTTATCCCAGCTCTCACCAAGTTCAAAGAGCCTCGGGCTTATCTGCAGAAAGCTCTTTGTTGGCTGCTCGGGGCTCACTCAGCTCCAGGCTGGCTGTGCCAGCACTGGTGTGGCACCTCTGCCCAAACCAGGTGTGTTCCCTGCCCTGCCTGCTCTGCCAGAGACAAGGCAAAGCAAGAGCACACCCAGCACAGCTGGGCCTGGGCTATCAGGGGGGAAAAATCCTTCTCTCTCAGGCTTCACCCACTGCAACACGTTCAGTTGGACAGGACTCATGGGAGAGGTCAGGGCTGTCACTGAGTTTCTCCAGAGCAAGCAGAGAAAGGGGAGAAATGAAGGAGAGAGAGGATTGAACAGTGACTCAGCTCTGACCAAGCAGCTCCACAGCCATTGCGTCAGGGTTGTGAGGGAAAGCAGGAACACTCCTTTGTTAGGAGCCCTAACAAAGGGAAAACACCAAAGAAACCCTTCTCCAAAGACACAAGGTCTTGGAAGCTTCCCAGCGTGTCTCCATCCTGGATGTCTCCACATATGACACATCTGAGCTCGCCCCAGAGGATGTTTTCCTGAATTAAATTCTCTCCTGGCTGGGATCTGCAGAGCCCACAACAACAGTTGAGCCAGCAGCTGGTAATGAATTTTCACCCACTGGAGCAGCCAAGCCAGCAGGAGAACACGCAAATTAAGTTTGGAGAAGGCTCTGGGGAGACCTGAGAGCCCCTTCCAGTGCCTGAAGGGACTCCAAGGTAGCTGGACAAGGGCCTGGGGGGACAGGACAAGGGCAATGGTTTCTCACTGCCAGAGGGCGGGGATGGATGGGATATTGGGAAGGAATCCCTCCTTGTGAGGGTGGGCAGGCCCTGGCACAGGGTGCCCAGAGAAGCTGTGGCTGCCCCTGGATCCCTGGGAGTGTCCCAGGCCAGGTTGGACGGGGCTTGGAGCACCCTGGGCTGGTGGGAGGTGTCCCTGCCATGGCAGGGGGTGGCACTGGATGAGCTTTAAGATCCTTTCCAACACAAACCATTAATTGTTTCAACTCATTGTTGATTTCAAACCATCACCAGATCCTGGGTGTAGAGACCCCTTTCCCTGCCAAGTTGACCTATTCTGGAGTGGGAAGATGCAGCAATAACAGTCAGAAGCAACTTCCCCTTCCCACAGAATCTTGTATCAGTGAGTGCATTTCCAATTATTCATGTTAAAAAGGCCCCTCATCCCCCCTTGGCCATATTTACCTCCCTTAATTAAAGATGGCAGCAATAAACATGAAATATGGACAAAAGGAGATTTTAATAAATGCTGCCTCGGGGAGCCTGAAGCCAGGCTGGAAACCCATCATATCTGCTGCTGCATTGTTATGGAATTAAAACAATAGTTCATCACATAAAAGCAATATTAAAAATAATTACCATCAATTAGGCTCGGGTAGGCTGGAACCCCTCAGCTGGGGGAGGGGGAAATGCCTTCCCATAGTTTTTCCAGGAAAAGCCACATGCCTGACTCAGATCTGCTCCATCTGATAGAGAACCAAACACTGGCATCTCCAGCCAAGGGCTGTGGCCACAAACACTTCTCCCATTCCCACTCTCAGTCACTCTCAGGATTTCAAGGTGACCCAATCTGTAATAATTAGTCAATGCCTAAATAGCTTTCCCCTGCCTTGCAGAGCAAGGAGCCAGGTCCTGGTCAGCATCCAATAGACAGGATTCAAATATTCGCATTCAGGAAGAGAAAACTCTTGGCAGAGTCCAGGTTTGAGCATTTAAATTGGAATTTCTTTGGGGCAGAAACTTCAGGTGCTTCAGGGTGATGCAGAAATTCAACTCATTTTATGTATTTGCATGAGAAAGCTTCAAAGGTCTGATGGAAAACAGGATTCTGCCAATGAATAAGAAGGATGAGTGTCAGCAGAGGCAAACACCATCCTCTGGCCCCGATCCCATCAAGGATCTGCTGAGACCAGAGAGTGGACACCAAAATTGGAGAAAAATGAACCCTGTCAAATCTGTTGGAGCTTTTGATGAGTTTAAAAATTGGTTAATATAGGAAACGGTGCTGATTTAATAGATGTAGACTCTGGCAGACACTTAACCTGGTATTGCATGACATTTTGATTAAAAATTAGAATGGTACAAGAGCAACATGACACGCACTAACAGGATTAAAAGCTGGTTGCAACGCAATTAGGATGCTGGAACTGCTGGGTGGCTTAACAGGGATCCTTGGGAAAACAGGTCCAATTCCCACGATTTTAACCAAAAAGCTACAGGAAGACAAAGCGTTGCTGTGCGTTTGGCAGAGAAGAGGGAGCAGGGAACAAGGAGGTGGCAGAACAGGAATAGCTCCATAAATTAAATACAAGTTAAAAATCAGCACCAAGCTATGGCTGCACCATTCCTGAAAGTGTTCAAGGCCAAGTTGGACAGGGCTTGGAGCAACCTGGTCTAGTGGAAGTTGTCCCTGCCCATGGATGGGGGTGGAAAGAGCTGGGCTTTAAGTTCCCTTCCAAGCCAAACCGTTCTGTGGTTCTGTGCTTTCCTCTCTGCCAGCTGAAGTGCTCACACCTGGGACAGGAAGGACATCCATCTATCTCCTTGCTCCCTCAAATAAAGCAGAGCTTCCCCTGAACGAAAATCACAGCTGGATTCAGAAGGGGGATACTTTCCAGATGGTGGGAATTCGAGCCAAGGTGGCTCTCCAGCACATCTCCAGGGGGCGAGATGTCCCAGCTCCTCATCTGTGAGAAGAAGGGAGTCAGCAGCAGCAGGGGGGTGGTGACAGCAGGGTGGTGACAGAGCACAGGCTGTGGGGCCGGGGGGGTGACAGCAGGGGGAATGCTGGGGGGGACATGTCCCTGCTCAGCACAGGCTGAGCTGACCTCGGAGAGGGGAGGAACAGCTTTAAGTCTGCCTTTACAGACTGAATTTCCCAAACACATCCCATCAACATCAGGGCTTAAATGTTTGTAAATCCACGTCACAATTCTGACACTCTCTGAGGAGTTGCCAACAGCTTTGGACTTGCAGGATATTTACACCTCTGATAAAATTAAACAACGAAACTGAAATGTCTCAGTTTGTCCCGACTAAAAGGGATTTACTACAGCTTCACTACGGCTTCTGGGCCCCAGCCTGGGGAGAGCAATACAAATCGTTCCTCTGGCTGGAGTATGAGCGGGGTTCCAAGGCCGGCAGAGGAAAGCACAGCTGAAGAAGCCCAGGAGGAGGAGACCCTTCCCCAGCTCCGGGGAGCCCAACACCTGTGGGGGCACCTGCAGGAGGAACACAGTCACTCAGGGACTGTCTGTTCCTCACCACAGGGAGCTCCGAGGTGGACCCGAGGGGACAGCAAACCTGAACACAGGGGTGGGGAGGAGCCCCCCTTGAAGCCTACGGGGAACCAACACAACCAGAGTCAGGCGTGAGAGCTGCTTGTAACCTCCTCTCCTCCAGGGCCACTGCTTGGCTTTTGCCTGGAGGGACGGAAAATGCTCCTCTGAGGTGCAAGATGGAAATGCAGCAACATTTGCAGCACCCACCTCTTCCCAGCTCTGCATTTCCCCCCTGTATGAGTTCTACAACACATACCAGCTTGGGGTTTTGGATTGGTGCCTTTTCCCAGTCTCTGGCTCACAGTTTGTCCCCTTGTCCACTGCAACCACTGCCTCAGACCTCAGAGAATCATGGAATCACAGAGTCCTTGAGGCTGGAAAGGCCCTCTAAGACCATTGAGTCCAGTGTAGCCCAGCACAGCCAAGGCCACCACTGATCCACATCCCCAAGTGCCACATCCACACATCAGTTAAATCCCCCCAGGTCATGTCCCAGCTGCAAGTTTGCAGGAGCACCATGGACACATCCAGCTCCTCATCTTCACTGCTGGGGGAATATGGGGTTTTCCTCTGGAAATATTATCCTGGCTGCCCCTTTGAGCTGCTCCGTGCCATACAAACAGCATTAAACTCACTGCAGGAACCTGATTAATTCCAGCCTGGCTTTCTGCAGAGAATCACAGACGACTCCAGTTCCACCCATACTCAGCTATTTTGAAGTCACCAGATAACTCTGACTTTCTAATTTTATCTTTTGAATGAAATACACCCTTCCCTCCCCACTCCAAACCCCCAACAAACAAACAAAAAACCCCCAAACCCAAACCCCAACCCATCAGAAAATGACAGGTGTGCATTACCAAGACTGTATGACAAACCAAGCCTGTGGCTTTTGGGTAACTTGAATTAGACAAAGAGAGACAAAATCTCCATAATTCCCCTTAGTAAATTCTTCCCACAGCTTTAACACTTTCTGTTAAAGTAACACAATCCTGCCAATATTACACCAACGTCACCCCCTGTGACTTGATCTGGTGGTATTTTGGGAACTAACTAGGATTAAAACCACATTTAATACCTGGTTTCTCCCCCAAATCCCTCTACCTTCTTCCACCTCAACTGAACTTGTAAAATCACAGTTTCTAGTCTTCCATGTTATATTTGTTGTTCTTTTGTGCAGTATTCACTCCAGACTGGATGAACAGCCTGGCTCCAGCAGCCAGCCCAGATCCCACCAGGTGCCTTAAAACACAAGTGCAAACTTAGGTAGGAAAAAAGGCCACCGTTTTGCCTGTTTTAGCATCAGAGCCCAACACCTTCCTCACCCCCTGACCTTATCTCCACCCCGAAATGTGCAGCAGTGCCCTCCCTGAGCCGTGTGCCTGGAGCAGCCACCAGGAGTGGCAGGGCAGAGCTCCTCACTCTCATCACGCCGATGCTTTTTGACTAATTACTGCTATAAAAAGCAAAAAGCTGTCAAAGAGAATTATTCAACTTCTGCAAGAGTGAAACAGAGATACGTGTGAGAGGAATTGGTGTCCCTTCAGACTCTGGTGGTGCCTGCAAGGATTTAACTCAACCTTTGCAGCACCTACTACTGACATTATTTACCACACCCACCCCAAAGCGTTCCAGTTGTGGGGAAACAGAGGCAGAGGGTAACTTGGGGTACAAGAGGGGCTTGGGTTTGGCTCCAAGGCTTGTGGTCTTAGAATCACTGAATCCCAGACCAGCTTGTGTTGGAAGGGACCTTAAAGCTCATTCCAATCCACTCCCTGCCCTGAGCAGGGACACTTTCCACTAGACCAGGTTGCTCCAAGCCCAGTCCAGCTTGGCTTTGGTCACTTCCAGGGATGGGGCAGCCACAGCTTCTGTGGGCAACCTGTTCCTCTTGCCACCATAATCCAAATATCACCCCTTACATCAGCATAACAACTGAAGGGCTCAGGCCGTGGCTCCATGGAACATAAAATCCCACTTCCCTCACTGGGATATGCTGGGATGGGCTCAGCACTGGCACGATCCCACTCTTGACTCAGGGGGAGGGCTGGGGGCTGCCCCACCAGAGCTATCCAGCTGGAGGGTTTTAAGGGAAGCAGTTTGTTTTCCCAGGGTCCCTTTTCCTTGCTGTGCAAACACGGTGAGTCAGGGACTCTCCTGGGGAGGCAGCTGCTGTCCTGGGCAGCAGCCTCAGGTCTGGAGCAGTTCTCCAGGAGGGCACCTCCAAACACCCGACCCCCATGGCCAGGCTACCATGGCCTTTGGGGGCACGGTACGTATGATGAGTAAGATGAAAAAAAAGAGAAATTGGGGCATTTGGGAACAAAACCATACTTACAGGAGCATCTGATCCAAACAAAGCTGGGCTTTAGTGTCCTTCCCCGTGTGGATGCTGCAGTGCCCTGATGCCAAACTGCTGCTCCTTCCCTGGGCGGGGAGGACAGGGATGGGAGGGCAGAGCAACACCTCTAACCACCACCTTTAGTCCTTCCAGTCAAGTCATCTGGAAACAGCAGCAGCAGCAGCTTTATTCCCCACATGTTTTCCCTGGAAGTCAGAAAAAAGTCCCAGAAAAGCCTATCCTTCAGCAGCAAGTGTATTAAAATATTTCCCTGTAACTCTGAGCGTGCCATCTGCTCCTTCCCCCAGCCCCACTGCTTTTGTGCAAGTCATCCCTGTTGTCATCCTTTCTGCCAAGCTGGGACTGCAAACTCCCATCCTCTTCCCTGCTTCACCATCCACTGCCCTGCCTGAGTCCAGCTGCCAGCCCCACAGCCCTTTCAAACCCCTCTGACCGTGCTGCCTCCCCTCCCTCCTCCTCCTCCTCTTCCCTCCCACCAGGGCAGCCCTGTCCCTGTCTCGTGAATTAGTAACTCGCCCTGGCACAAAGTGTCCCCACACAGCCACCCTGCCAGAGTGACCCTGTGGCAGCCCCGTGCCCGGGCGAGCCTTCAGGATCACTCCAGTGCCTTACCCTGAAGTGTTGATGCTCTTTGTCACATAAGGTGACCTCGCAAATGAATTGGACACTTCCAGGGATGGGGCAACCACAGCTTCTCTGGGCACCCTGTGCCAGGGCCTGCCCGCCCTCCCAGGGAGGAATTCCTGCAGAATACCCCATCTCACCCAGCCCTCTGGCAGTGGGAAGCCATTCCCATCTCGCCCTGTCGCTCCAGGCCCTGTCCAAAGTCCCTCTCAGGCTCAATCCTGTTGTTCCCCAAACCACTGGACATTGTCCTGCCCATCGTAGCCCCGCTGGGGCTGAGCCTGCCTGTGGAGCAGAGCTGGAAGCTCTCCTGGCTCCTGCCCTCCCGGGGAGACGGGCTGGGAGGAAGGAGGTTATGAACAGCTCACGACAAGATGTGAATTCGCAGCCGAGGGCGCCGCAGACCCGGCTGTGCGGGGCGGACAGCCCCGAGTGCTCCGGCAGGGCTGTGACATCGCGCACACAAGTGTCACATCGCTTCGTGTCACACCCGTGGCCGGGATGGACCCACACCCCTCCTAGGGAGGATTTGCCCCAAGCTGCCTGCCCTGCCCTGTCCTGGTGGATCCCTGGGGTCTGGGAACCTGTGCCCAAGAGCTGGGCACCAGGTCCGCCCCCTCTGCTCCCTCCATCCTCCTCCTCCTCGGAGCACCAGCCCTCGAGCTGCCCTGGAGCCCCTCATTAAATTCAAAACCTCAAAATCAGAATCAGAGGGAGCAACATGGACAGAGTAACTCAGAAATGCCTCAAAACTATAGGAATTAACGACCCGTTAATTGTCTTGGGGGAAAACCCACAATGAGCTCATTTTTGGCTGAGCTGTTTCTAACCACACGACCTCTTGTATGTCACGGGTTCTTTTCCTTCATCCACTGAGTTTGGTTTCCGATTTGTTCACTCCAAAGCCTCTCTTTCTGTTTGTGTTTAAATTTTCACCTTCACTGATTTTCTGTGCAAAGAAACATCAGATGAGCTGAGAAATCCTGCACTGGGGATGTGACTGCTGTGCCACAGCTGGAGTCAGCTGCTGCAGCCAAGTGCTGCCTCCAGCTCCAAAATCAGGTTCCTGACTGCATGGGCACCGCAGCACCCAGGGCATCTCCTTCCCTGCGCCAGGGAAGAGTTCAAGGCCAGGCTGGATGGGGCTTGGAGCAACCTGGGCTAGTGGAAGGTGTCCCTGCCCATGGCAGGAGGCGGAATGAGATGGGCTTTGAGGTCCCTTTTGCCATGAAAACAATGATGCTCCTGCCCTTTTTTCTTTTCACTTTTCAGTTATTCAATTTACCCCATCTATTGCTCTTTCTTCATGGTTTGAAAGCAAATCCTCACTGTGCTGTGCTGAGTGAGCCAGTTCTGTGAGCTCCTCTCAGCTCTCCAGTACAGAAAAAATATTGCCACAAGATTTTGCTTTACATTGAGTCTGTCATTCAGGTACTAAAGTGAATTGATTCCAAGGCTCAAGGCAGGCTCCTGGCTGGCTCCCTCAGGCACTGAACTACAGGATTCAGGCAGGAATTCCTACAAACAGGCATTAATGCAAAATGGCAGCAAAGTCATAGGAAGATGCTGTCAAAATTGATAACTTGAAAAAAACACCCCCCCAGAAGCAACCCCCAATCAAAGCCCTGCACATGGAATGTACAGAGACATCCTTCTGGCCTCTGGCTGCCTTTGGAGGGAGAGCTCTTGTACCAAAACCCAGCAGATTTTTGTTGTCTATCCATTCTCAGTGCACTGCTGTCTGCCTTGGCCCACAAGACCCTCCAAGGATGGTAAGAGTCCCCCTAGGCAGGGTCAGCACCCCCATGGCAGGGCCAACTGGCACTGCCTGGCACTGCCAACCGGACTAGAAGGGCTGGCACATGGCACATGGTGATGCCAGCAGCACAGTCCCAGCAACTCTAACCAGAGCTCCCCAGTTCCTCCCCTACATCTGAATTCCTTCCCAATATCCCATCTAACCCTGCCCTCTGGCAGTTTGAAGCCATTCCCCTTGTCCTGTCCCCCCATCCCTTGTCCCAGGTCCCTCTCCAGCTCTCCTGGAGCCCCTTTAGGCATTGGAAGGGGCTCTCAGCTCTCCCTGGAGCCTTCTCTTCTCCAGAGAGCCCCTCCAGCTCTCCCAGCCTGGCTCCAGAGCAGAGGGGCTCCAGCCCTTGGAGCATCTCCCTGGGCTCCTCTGGACTCACTCCAGCAGCTCCACATCCTTCTGCTGTTGTTCCCCAGAGCTGGAGGCAGCTCTGCAGGTGGGGTCTCACCCGAGTGGGGCAGAATTGTCTCCTTGCCTTGCTGCCCACGTCATGGAATGAGCCCAGGACACAGGGAGAGGCTCCTACCACTGCATATCCCACTTGGAGGGATGCAGAGAAATCCTGGGGATGTTGTGCAGAGACAGGAATGGTCTGGAAGCAGCTGCCTGGCAGGGGAGTGCCGAGGAGCTCAGCCTCTCCTACATCAAAGGAAGAGTGAGAGGTGACACTCATGATGATCATCATAAATGCCTTCACAGAGCGAAAATATCAGCTACTAAAGGGCTCTTCAATGAAGTGAAGAGAAGCAGCACAGACCCAGCCTCCAGGGCTGGAACAGATGCACTTGGATTAGAAACAAGATGCAGTCTTTAAAAATAACAGCGATTTAGTAGTGGAATAAACTGCCCTGGGGGTGGTGGATCCTGCAGCTCATGGTGCCCCCCAGTCAAGATGAGCTCTGAGATGAGACCCCAAGTTGAGATGAGCCCTGCCCCAACACAGGCTCCAGACACGTCCCCGGATGCCTCCACTCTGGTACCCACGGCCCCTGGTGAGATGGCACAGTGCAGGCCATGGGCATCCCCTGACATGGCACATGTCCAGGGCTGGTGCCTCCCTCCAGCTCACCCCTGTGGTTAAATATTCTGGTTTACACCATGACTCTGAACGAGCTTCCAGCGTGACCCATTGCCCTGCCCCTGGAATTGTTCAAGTCCATGTTGGACAGGGCTTGGAACAGCCTGGTCTAGTGGAAGGTTTCCCTGCCCATGGCAGGGAGGTGGAATGAGAAGGGCTCTCAGGTCCCTTGCAACCCAAACTATTCCATGATTTTATGACCACAGCATGGAGCACATGTGGCTTCTGTGCAAAGAGGTGAAGAGGTGAGAAGGTGGGGAGGTGAAGGGATGAGAGGTGTAGAGAAGAGATGGACTCCAGTACCCAGCCCACTCTCCATCACCAATTTCCTCAGACACAGATTTCTAAACAAAGCCAAATGATCCAATTTGCTGTAAATTTTCCCTCTGGAGCCAGCTCTCCGTGCCTAGCAGAGTGGTGACACGGGCCAGCATGAGTTTGCCTCGAGGAAACTCCCCTTATGCACAGTGTGTGGGAAAGGAGGCAGGAATAAATGGGAAGAGTTTGGGAAATGGATGGAATACGGCAGTTGGTGAAGGCATTGCTGAGGGTTTCAGATGCAAACGCCCCGGCCAGAGGATGTGAGGGAGCATTAACGGGAGCTGGGAGCGGCGCTGGAGGATGCTGGCGCCATGGCAACGGGAGGAACACGCTGCCACTCGGATCAAGGACACAGTTTTATTGTCCTAATGCTGAGGATTTTTTTGCCCAGTTTCCAGGGACTGTGTGTTAATAACAGTTGCATCCTATTTATCCTGGTCCTTTATTGTCTCCATAATGAGCTCTCCAGGAAAACCTGGAGAGCATTTCCTCGGAGGCTCCGCGCCAGAAACACGACTCCGAGTTAAGTGGTTTGCTTTGCTGGCAATTCCCTCCCTTGCCCACATGCTTTGAAATACAGAGCAGGGTGATTAACTATTAATAACAGGGCACTGACGAACCACACACTATGCCCTGCTTTGTGCCAGTTGCTCCAGAGGCACCCAGAGCTCTTTTGTGGCGGTGGGAACACTCTTCACCCTGCCATGGCTGGGACACATGGTAGTGCCCCCTCTGCTGTGCCCTGTCCTGGCATTGCCTGATGCCCCAGAGCTGCATATTCCAGCAGTTTGGGTGAGGATGATGATGATGCTGATGCTGATGCTGAATGACAGGACATGGCTGTGCACACAAAGCTCCTCGTGCCCTTCAAGGATAGTGTCATAGCCACATGATTAAAGACTGGAATTCCTCTTCTCCTTAATGATGGTTGGACTAGATGATCCTGGAGGTCTTTTCCCACAAAAAATGATTCTGTGATTCGATTAAATACATTGATATTATTACTGTGCTGTTAAATTATTTCCTGTCTAGAAGGAAAACTTGGCTGGTCCCAGCGAGGTCTGACTCCAAGGAATGCAATCCCCTGTCCCTTTGCTATCCCAGCAGTGATTACAGCCACCCTCACAGAAATCTGCTGTGCAAGCAGGGACCTCCAATGTGACCATCTCCTTCCTGGGAGCTCAGAACAGTCCCAAGCAGGGCAAAGGCACGGATACACCAGTGCTTTGAAAGCTCTGAACATCTCCACATAAAAGTGATGCTCTCACTGTCAGTGGATGGGATTTCTTTTAGGTAGTGCACCATTTCCAGGACTAATTTTGTTAGATGAACATCATCAGACCACTGGCTTTTTAGTCTTCAGGTAGGAGCACAGATGTCACCCCGAAGCACTGAATGTGCCTATCTGTGTTTGTGAAGGGAAGCTGGCTCCTGGATAGGGCTTTCAGTTTTCCCTCCAGACCTGCCACTCCTGACACCTTCCCAGCCTGGGGGGTTGGGGGGGGGGGGGGGGGGGGGGGGGGGGGGGG
>JAWWMP010000018.1:875264-887869 GCA_035047865.1 Dendrocincla tyrannina
GGAGAGTGGAGATGGGATGGGGTGAAATGGGGAGACTGTGCTGCTGCTGAGCTGGGGGTGCTTTCGCCCATTTCACCCCATCCCACCCAAGCCCTGTGCCAAGCTGGAGCTGCAGTCACTCTGTGCTCTCAGTTCAAACCTTGGTGGCTGCTGCAGCCCTGAGCATGAGGGATCAGCCAACCAAACCCGCAGGCAGAAGGTGCTGCCAAACCCAGCTCTGCAGCCGCCTTCCCTCAGTGCAGCCCAGCTGCTCCCAAATCCTGGGATTCACCACCTCTGCCAGGGCAGAGTTGCCCTCTCTGACCCCATGGCAGCATTCCTGGGGATGGCAAAGGCCATCACAGCCCAACAGACACTGGGGCTGCAGCTGTGGGCAGGTGTCAATGCCTTGTCCTGCAGCCCCAGACAACTGGGGCAGCCCAGGAGCACCCAGTGCCCCATGCCTGGTGCTCCCCAGGTTGCAGCCAGCTCAGAGCAGGGCTGGCAAAGCCCTGGCACCACGTGCCATTGCCAGGAGCGATGCAGAGCAGAGCTGCAGGATTCCAAGGCTCAGACTCAGCTCTGGCTCTGGCAGGAGGGCGCTGGTGTGGAGCCTGAAATCATCAGCTCACGATGGCCCCAGAGAAATAACACCTAAACATGCCTTTAAGACATATTTCACGAGATGTCAGAATCATTATGGTTGGAAAACACTTCCAAGATCATCAAGTCCACCCTGTGCCTGATCCCCACCTTGTCACCCAGCCCAGAGCACTGAGTGCCACATCTAGTTATTCCTTGGGCACCTCCGGGGATGAGGACTCCACCACCTCCCTGAGCAGCCCCTTCCAATGCATGACAACTCTTTCCATGAGGAAATTCCTTGTGATGTCCCACCTGACCCTCCCCCGGTGTAGGTGAGGCTCTGTCCTCTTGTCCTGTCAGGTTTCCTGGTGTTCTGAACAGCCCTCCACCGCAGCAATCCCCCTGTTACAGAGCCGCGCTCCGGGCACTGCAGCTGGGCAGCAGCTCCTGTTTCCATTCAGCACCTGCCACGAGTGTTACCCCTCCATGGCATTCCCAGCTTCCCACTCCCTGAGCAGCCCACGCCGACCACGACAAACAACCCATCCCTTCAAACACACTGAGAAGTTTCCTTTTCTTCTTTAACCAACAAGCAGAGTCACTAAACCCCCATTCTGCTTAATGTGGCTCTGCATCAAAACACCTCTGAGGCAATTCGTTTATAGCAGGAGAACTTCTGAGGCTGGAATTTTCCCTGATGGCACCGCTGGAAGGCTACAACAGCCCAGCAGGTCAGTGAGTTGAAAGCAGTATTTCATCTGGCAATTTATTCAAATAAATCTTTCAAAACATGAAATAAGCTATAAAGACAGATCCTGTCAAAGGCTGCAGTAGCCGAGCTCCTGAGCAGAATGACCAAGCAGGAGCAGCAGCAGCTCTGGCCATTGGGCATGGGATGCCAGCCCAGCTGCCCGTGCTGGGGACAGAATGATCCCATGGTGGGTGCAGAGCACTCAGTGGGGTAACAGTAACAGGCTTAAAGATGGAAAAGTGTTTTCATTAATTACCATCATTATGGTCATCACAGCTCTGGTGCTGTTCCTGCTCCCACCACCCAAAGCCATGGGCAGAAGTGAGGAAGCCACATCCTTTCCCACACCGGGGAGGTTTTGCATCAGTTCCTGCTGCCAGTGCTGTGCCTCCAATTCCAGCTGCTTCTCACAGACATGTCACTGTCTTGTCACACTTTCCTTCCCTCTGCTCTACTGAGTAAATGGGTGAGACCAGACAGAACTGTGGGGTCTGGAGCAGGGTGGGTCTGAAACCCCTGTGGGGTCGGGGAGGGGGTGGAGTCCCACTGCCAGGTCCAGGCACAGGAGGTGCTGCCACAGCACACGAAACAGGGCAAAACCATGGGGTTCTGCTTTATGTTGGCACAGGAAGGGCAGGAGCTGGTTGGGCCACTGCTGGCAGAGTGTCCTGGGCTGAGCCTGAGGATCTCCAGGAGCAGTGTGGGGGCTGCAGGGGGTCATGCAGGATGAGGACTCGCTCTGCCCCACTCATGGCACAGGCAATGGCATGACCTGGGCACTCCAGAGACGTGTGGAAGGTCCCCAGCAGCTCCTTGGCACTGGATGGGGGGTTTAAATGACGATTTGAAACCCCCAGGCCTGAGCTCTGCTGAGACTGCAAGAGCAACCAAGGGGAATTCCAGCACAAAGAAAGGTTTTCCTGCCATTGTCTGGGGGGAAGGAGGGGCTGAGGCAAGTGGCCACAAGTGCTGTGGGGAAAGAAGAGCCCCTTTGTGGCAAGCACACCATGGGCATTGTCCGCTGGCCACTCGCCCTCCCAGCCGGCTCCGAGGTCAGCGCGGTTGCATCAGCAGCACTGAGAGCTGCCCCCCCTGGGCATTCACTTCCCTTCTTAACGTTTTACAATCAGGCTGAGCTCCCTCACTGACTTCTCTGCCCTCTTCACTAATTGCATTACTAACCACAGAATCAAAAAATCTTGGAATGGTTTGCTTTGGAAGGGACCTTAAAGCCCATCCAGTCCCAGCCCCTGCCATGAGCTGGGACACCTTCCACTAGAACAGGTTGCTCCAAGCCCCGTCCAACTCAGCCTTGAAAAATTCCAGGGATGGGGCAGCCACAGCTTCTCTGGGCAACCTGTGCCAGGGCCTGCCCACCCTCACAGCCAAGAATTCCTTCCCCAGATCTCACCTAAACCCACATTCTGTCAGGGAACACACATCAAATCATTGTACTTATGTTGGATCAGTGTGTGACTCCAGAAGTGTCAGCCTTACCTAAATCCAGCCAAGGGAAACAGCTTTACTAAAACCAGCAAAGGTTGATCTGGATTGGGCTCCTCCTTCATGAGAAATGCTGAATTTTGGAGGAGCAGAGAACAGAGAGTTGTAATTTGTACCTGTGCTGCATCTCTGCCTGCTGCTGGGAAGTGAATGGACTGCTCAGGGAAAACCAGGAAAAGAAGGTTAATCCAGCAGCTGAGGCTGTTGTGAAGACAATAGATCTGGCAGAATCTGTGGGCTTTGCTCTTCTTTCATGGATCCCCCCAAATTAAAAGCTGTTTGAAAATCCTACAATTATTGTGCCTTAACCCTCGTTCTCCCCATGGGGATCTGATGGCTCTGACCTGTTTCTGCAGTATCTGGTGCAGCCCCACTCTCCAGAAGGTTTGGGACCTGAATCCCAGGGAAGCTGTGTCCTTCCTTCATCCTCCCTCACACAGGGGGATCAGCTCCTGCCTGTCCACAGCAAATCCCTGCAGTGCTACCCCTGCTCCTGTTCTCCCAGCTGCTCCCAGGGCACAACCTCCCTGTGCCAGGCACAGCTTCCCTGTGCTGGGCAGGCCACTCCAGTGATGCCCATTAACTCTAATGGGAAGCTACATGGCCATTCCTTCCCATCAGGACTAATAGGCACAGCAGGGATAACGTGGTTACCTCGGCTGAGCCACAGCAACTTCCCAGCAGCTCAAGAGCCAGCGGGGTCACGAGCCACGGCTTCATTGCCCGGGAGACAGGAGCTGAATTAGTGTGGCCATGCACTGGGAAAGCAGTTCATTAGAGCAGGATGATGGAGATGAGAGCTGGGCATTGGCTGGTCCCACAGCCCCCAGTGCCCTGGAGCACAGAGAGACATCCTGAGCCACACTGGGGGAGCCCTGGGACAAACCTTTCCCCTCAGCACCCACACAGCTGGAGCCAGCAGCATCCAGCAGCCCAGAAACCATCAAACTCTGGCACTGGGGGAAGAATCCTCTGCTTGGAGGGAGCAATGCAGGGAAGAGAGACGTGTAGGAAGCATTTCTCCCACTCCATCATCCCACTCTGCCAGACCAGTTCCTTCCTGCTGCCCAGGCAGCAAAATGGAGACACCTTGTTCACTTATTCCACACATGATTTATATCCACTCCCACTTAATTCCCTGTGCCTACTGGGTCAGGAAAGGATTTCCACATTTCACTCCCCTCAAAAACATGGGATAACCCACAAATTTTTGTCATGCTGCAGGGGAAGGAGCATCTTGCCATGCTCAGGATCCAGCCCAACCTGCTCTCTGGAGCAGTTTGCAAGGCCAGACTCCTGATCCCCCTTGAACATCTTGGATTCTGAACCGAAACTTGGTTGTTTCTGGGTCTGCTTTGATGTCCGGGTTCCATAACTAAGCCCTTTGCAGCATGAGAATGAGGATTGTGTAACGATTTCTCCCAGAGATAACAGCTTTGCAGGAGCTGCCAGCCGGCAGTGCTGGCACTGATGGAATTGGCAACGGAGGAGCCCAGCCTTGAGAGTTGGGGTTTTTTTTCTAAATGTTAGTATTTAATAATAAAGATTTTAATTTCCAATCCCAGACAAACAAAGCAGCTGAAGAGGTTTCCTGGTCTGATTCAGGCTCACAGCAGCCTGGCCTGGAGGCTGGCACTGCTGCTTGGCAGACCGAGATGGAGGCTGCCCACATCGAGCATCCTGGGGGTGCTCGGGAGGGATCCAGGGTGCAAACCCAGGGGATGCTTCACTTTCCCCTCCACACACTTACTCCCTGCATCCATAGCAAGGGGAGCCTGCACTCCCAGCTCCTTTCTTCCCCCATCCCCATTCCAGAAGTAAACCCAGACCTCCAGTTTCATTTTCCCATATTATTTCCCCCTGCTGCTCTGGACTGCAAAGCCCATTTTGATTCTCTCTCCTGGGTTCTGCAGAGTCCCCATTCCTGCTGTGCCCTGCATGCTGGGCTGTGCTGCTCCCAGGGGTCCTGCCCTCCCGGGGGTCCTGCTGTGCCCCCAGCCCTGTGGTGGGATGCACTCCAGCTCGCAGTGGGGCTAATCAGCCGTGTGCTCACTGCGGCTGTATTTGAGCAGAGAGCAGATTCTCATTCCAGCATTCCCTGCTCCAGGCCATCTGCAACTTTCTGGGCTGCGGTTGCTGTTTTTGTCCTGTCTTTGGGACCAGCTGCCAGCCCAGCTGCAGCCACAGCTCCCACAACAAACGCCGGCCCCACCTGTGCCAGGGCGGTGCCTGTGCCAAGGGGCCGGCTCAGCATTGTCTGGGCAGCAGCACCAGCGATCCCCACTCCTGCAGCAGGAGGGATGATGCCCACACAGACACCCCTGGGGAGCTCCAAGGCACACGAGCCTTGCAAGCGGAGCCGGTTCTGAGCCCATGTTCCCAGAGAGGAACAGCCTGGCTCCAGTGGAGGAGACGCCTTGGCTCCCAAGGCTTCCCAAGCTCTGCCCAGGACTCCAAGCTGTGCCCTGCCAGGGCACACCCACCTGCCTCCAACCTCCTTTTGCTGGAGCAGAGGAACCTCTGCATCCCTGTGCCACTGTGTGAGCGGTGTGGCGTCTCCAGTGCACGCACCCACAGCGACGTGTCATTAAATATTGAAGCACCTCGTTAAACATTGAAATTGTGAGTGACCCGATGGCATCATCGGTGTCTGTCAGGGAGAACAACCAACGTCAGCAACAGCTCTCCAGCTGCACAACCCGCGTGCAAACTGTCCTTGGTCTCAGTGCCAGGGGATCCAGAGTTCCCAAGCAGGCTGGAGGATGGAACTCCACAGCCAGAGCCCTCCGAGCCTTCCTGGAGCCCAGGGTGCCCTGGCTCTGACTGCTCCATGCCAGCCCTGCTGCCCTGGCAGGAGCTGGCTGGCACCTGCTCCTGGTGTGGTGCGTGGGCACGAGGGCTCACGGTGACACACAGCACCAGTTTCCCCCCACGGTGCATTTGCCCACCGTCCCCCAGACCCCGTTGCCCCTGCAGGATGGGCAGCCCTTGCCGTGGCTGCAGCGCTGGCAGGTCGGGCAGGGCACAGGTGTGGCAGCGATTCCTCGAGAGCTGCTGGCCTGCTGCCCACCAGGAGGGCAGGAGCCAAGGGCACCCCACGCAGCCTGGGACGGTGCCCCCGGCCCTCTGCCAGCAGCTCAGACCGCTCTCCCTGCCAGCCCTTCCCTCCTGCTCTGTCTGAGCTCCCCTCCAGTCCCTGCTCCCCACAACCTCCCCACCTCGCCCACTCCTGCCCTCACTCCTTGCTCCCACATGGACAGCTCCGAAACCTCACGGGGCCACAGAATCTCAGGTTTGAACCTTCCTGGAGCTTTGGCCATACTTCTTCCCATGCCTTCATATGGATCCTTCCACTGAGGTTGCCCAGAGAAGCTGTGGCTGCCCCATCCCTAGGAGAGTTCCAGACCAGGCTTGGCGCAATGTGGTCTAGAGGAAGGTGTCCCTGCCCATGGCAGGGGGTGGAATGAGGTGAGCTTTAAGGTTCCTTCCAACCCAAACCATTCTCGGTTCTGTGATTTTAGGATTCTATGAACACCATCCAATTGCACCAAGGAGTAGGACCACTGTGCAAATACCAAGTGCTGTTTGTACACCCAAATCCTCCTCAAACACCGTTAAATCTTTGATGCCCTCTGGGACTTTTCTGTCTACATTTTAAAACAGCCCCTGGTTACTCCTGTGCTGGAAGAAAACCATTCCCATCCTCATCAGGCCATGGCTAGAGGAATCCCCACATCCTGTTGTCACCCCACTAAGAGCTGCAGCAGCATCCTGGCACCCAGCTCTCCTCGGCCATAGGACACAGGAGCGAGGGCTGTGACATTCCAGGCTGCAAATGCCCCCAGGCCTGTCCATTTAAATTGAAATTTTAATGTTTATGTTTCACCCCACCTCTCTGTGCAGTCACTGCACTGAATCACCTCAGTCTGATTAATTCCTGGCTCATTTGAAGGAGTCCACGCACTCTAAAGACACATTCCCTGGAAAGCCTGTGTGGATGAGGGTCATGGATCCGCCATCTGTTTGCACAGACAAATGCCTCATTTTTAATTGGGACATGCAGAATGATTAACTGAGTTTTTATCCCTAAACCACCATTTCAGAGCTGGATATTCATTCTACCCCCAGACCCCACCTTTGGTCTCTGGGACGAGGTGCCAGGAGCTTGTCACCACAATAAACTGGGGAATTTCTTCCAAGTACTTAAATCATAAACAAAATATTTATCTCTGTCTTTAAACCAAGCTTGATGCTGAGACAGACCCAGCATCTCATGACCCAGAGGCACCCCAAAGCCAAGCAGGGACTCTCCTTTGTCCCCTGCCCTAAAGACTGGTGTGATAGCAGAGAAACTAGTCCAGCTCCACCACAGCACAAAAAGTCCCTTGTGAATCCTGGATCCAATTAAAATGATTTCAGGCTTAATGATTCAAGCTGCTGCTGGTAGTGGAGAGTTCCAAAGCTTACTGCTGTATTAACTCCTTGTTTTATTGTGCTCCTCAGAAGGAAACCAGGAAGGGAGAGTTCCCTGCTCCAAGGAGTCTGCTGGATCCAGGGGAGAGCTTCAAACACATTTGTGAGAGCGAGACCCCATGACAGGGGATCCTTGTGCCCATGCCATGCCAGGAACTGTTGTGTCCATGCCAGGGAACCTCCTGTCCATGCCAGCAGTGTGGGACGATGCCCAGACAGTCCCACACGTCCCAGGGGGGTGCAGGTCCCCAGCTGTGCCTGGAGCACAGATCACTGCACTGGGTGAGGGGATCCTGCCCCAAACCACTCAGCTGCTGGTGCATCCCGGGAAAACTGCTCTGCTGGAGTCTCCCAGAGCAGCCCAGCATCTTCCCACTGCCAGTGGCGGCACCAGTGACCCCACAGCAATGGACAGTGGGAGCCAGAACCACCCCAACCCACTGGGCCACGAGTCACTCCAACATTTCCCCATGCTTGGACGCCCGGAGAGGTTGTTTGAGCTCAGCTGGATGTGACTGCAGCTCTCAGGCACTGTCCCAAGGGCACACAAATTGCAGCAATCTCCTCATCTCTCTTGGTCTTCCTTCTCGCTCTCATTCTCCTTCTCCTCTTTGCTGCTCTAATATTTATCCAGGCTGACAGCATTTTACCCTCCAGAAGCTCCTGAAAATGTTTTGCCCAGAGCTCTTAAACCTTAAAGATTCCACTGAGCCCACAGGAATGGGCACTATGGGGACCTGCAGCCACCCCACCCCACCCCAGCCCCACTGGCACCTCAGGCAGCTGCAGGAGAAACCAGAGCTGAGAGAGCGTGGTCGGGTTTGCTGCTCCTGGGGGCATCCATCGGTCTTTCTCCCAAAAAGCTGCTTCTAAAGGTTTGCTGGGAAAGCTGGAATGGTGTGTCCTAGACAGTGGCCCCAGATCTGCTGCTCAGCACAGTGAAAGAGGGACTCTGAGTTGGAAGCCAAAGGGACACTGAGCTGGAAGCCAAAGTGACGTCGAGCTGGAAGCCCAAGGAATGCCAAGCTGGAAGCCTTAATGGCCAGGGCACAAATCCTCAGCTTGGACTGTGCTGGCTTTGTCTTCACCCTGTCCAACCCCTCTGGGACCTCTCCAGATGTACCAGCACTGCCACAGGTCAGCCTTGAACAAATTCTTAGCAGTCCCACCCAAACGAGCTGCATTACACCTCAGAGCTCAGATCAGACCAGAAACTCAAAGTGGACAAAAGGCATGTTTTTCTCCATGCCACAGCCAAGCCCAGCGAGGGAAGCTCTCCCTTCCCTCCCCAGCAGGTCCTCGGCATCCCTGGCAGGCGCTGCCGGAGCCGTGCAGCCCCCGCCGTGTGTCCAGGGGCGTGGAACGCCGGCTATCATGGCTGTGATAACACCCAGAGTGTGCACAAGACTCTGCGCCTCGAGTTTAATGGAGAAAAGGTTCTGCTTGTCTGTTCCACTTACTCACATCACAGCGAGTTTCACAGGGGATTAGCATGTCCCTGCTAAAGCAAAGGGATGATTCAGGAGACCTGCAGGAAGACAAATGGAAACACACCTCCAGAACACTCAGAGGTTTAGAGAAAGCAATGCCAGTTGCACTAATTTATGGCTGCCCCTGGATCCCTGGGAGTGCCCAAGGCCAGGATGGACGGGCTTGGAGCACCCTGGACTGGTGGGAGGTGTCCCTGCCCATGGCAGGGGATGGAATGAGATGAGTTTTAAGATCCCTCCCAACATAAACCATTCCATGATTTTATTTTGTTTATTTTTGTTTATTTTGTTGTTTAATTTAACCCGAAATAAACATTCTGATTACATTTTCTCTCTCTGATGTATTATTTGTGCTGCAAGAACTGTGAAGGGGCTCAGACCAGTGTGATTTACATGCACTCACAGAAAGGACAGGGCAATAAAGGCAAGAAGGTTCCTCATCCCTGACCTCAGAAAGGGTTGATGGATCTGCTTGCGCACCTTGGGCCATCACAATCCTGTGGCAGTGCTTGGAAAACAGCCTTTGGTCCCATCAGCTCCTGGCTCCTCCTCAGCATCCCTCCCTTGCTGAGCCCTTGATGTCCACCCCTTTCGGAGTCCACTCCTGCCACGGAGGAGTTCATGCCGTGCAGTCTGAGCTACCTGGAGATGCTGCTGAGGGTGGCTCCTTCCCTCCTCCGGCCCCAGGCCTGGACCCGAGGGCCATGCCAGGGACAGCCACCCATTGCTCCCTGTCCCACAGCTCCAGCACACCCCACACCCCACACAGAGGCTGGATTTAGTGGGGGGGGGTTTTGTTCTTCTTTTTTTAAACTCCAATATTAGAAAATTCCCAGGAGCTGCAGTTCTTCACAAGGAGATGTAATTGCTGACAAAGCAGGAAAAAGCTGCAACCACAGGCTACTCTGCTGTGCTCCTCTGAAGGAGATGCACTGCACCAGGGATACTCTTCCCATCCAAGGCCACTCTGCAGCATTTGGGCTTAAATAGCCCGAAGTTCCCCTTTAGGTACTGGAAGGGGGCCTAAGGTCTCCCTTCCCTTCTGCAGGTGATCCCCCCAGCTCCCCCAGCCTGGCTCCAGAGCAGAGGGGGTCCAGCCCTCAGAGCATCTCTGTGGCTCCTCTGGACTCGCTCCAACAGCTCCATGTCCTTCTGGAACCCAGAACTTCTGCCAAGGTCCGGATTCCTTCATGTCTGGAAGGAAGTGTTGGTCCACTCAGCACCTCCCAGGGGCTGAGAGGGCACACGAGCTCCAAGGCACCAGTGCTGAGCCAGGATCCCAGCAAGGAACTGCTCCAGTGCAGTGATCTCCAGGGTCTGAGCCCCTTCCTTGGGGGAACAGGGATGTTTGTACCAGGGTGTTCTCCTGGGCATGCTCTGAATGTGCCAGGGATTGATGCTGCAACTGCTGGGGCCACAAAACAGTGTCTGCAGGATCCTGTCAAAGAATCACAGACTGCATTGGGTTGGAAGGACCATTTAAAGGTCAGGTAGTCTATTCTGCCACAGGCAGGGACACCTTCCAGTAGCCCAGGTTGCTCCAAGTCCAGTCCACCCTGGCCTTGAACACTCCCAAGGATGGGACAGTCACAGCTTCTCTGGGCAACCTGTGCCAGGGCCTGCCCACATGGTAAAAATCATCTTCCTTCTATTCAACCTACACTGACACTCCATCAGTTTAAAACCACCACCCCTTGTCCTGTTGTAACAGGTCCCTGTCCCCACACTACAAACCAGTGTGCAGCAACCCCCACCAGCACTGGGCACCAGAGGTCCCTGTCAGGACTGGAGCCATCCAGCCCTCCATCCAGCCCTCCATCCAGCCCTCCATCCCTCCCTCCACGGGTGACTGCAAATGGCTGGAATGCAAAGCTTTCCCCAGGCTCAGTGCTGGGCTGTGGCCCTGCAGAGCCACCAGCAAGGGCTTTACTCACTCCATTAGGTTCCTACGCCACACAAATAGATGGATAAATGGCAGAGCAGTGCAGTCCTGTCATTCTGAGCCACTGAGAAATTCAGGTGGCTGCAGGGTCAGCGTGGATCGCGTGTCTGGAATATGCAGAGGGGGTGGAGAGGGAAAAGCAAGCTCTGCCTGGCAGCTGGAATTGGGATCCCTCCTGGCAGTCCAGGCAGCACCTTTGTCTGTCAGCAAGTTGGCTGTATCAGAGCTGCTACAGAAACACATCCCAGACTGCTCCCTATCTCCAGCATCCCCTGCTCCCTGTCCATCACTCGGAGCTCCTGCGGTTTAGCACAGGAAACAGGGGCTCTGGGCTGTCAGAGATTGAATTTGAGCCCCTGACAATGCACATACCTCAGACACCCTCAGAAAAACCTCCAGATTTTAGCTGGGTACCAAAGCAGACCTTTCAGTGTGCCCAGAGGCACCACTGCTCAGTCATGGACAAAACACATCCTTGGCAGCATCCCTTGGTGCACGTGGAGACTGAATATGCCAGCAAAAGGGAACATCACCCCGAGGAGAGGAGCATCACCCCCAGGGAGCACAGGGAACATCACCCCGAGGAGAGGAGCATCACCCCAAGGAGTGGAGCACCACCTTGAGGCCCACAAAGAGGGGGCTGGCACAGACCCTCAGGCACTGCTGAGCCTGGGGGCACAGGGCAGCTTGAGGATCAGCGTTCCTGGCAAGCAGCAGCAGCACAGCAGGGTTCAGGCATCAGCCCAGTTTGGGGGCACAGCACCCACAGCCGCTGGACCTCCCTGGTCCCAGCAGTGCTCAGCATACCAAATACTGGAGCAAAATGCCTGGGACTTGGTGTCTAACAACCCAGCAGGAAGGCACTTGAGATAAGGTGGGAAGGAAAGGAGCAATCACCCTTGGAGCAGGTCCTGGTTGTCATTTCCTGCTCTGGGCAGTGAAGGGCTCTGGGCCAGCACCAAGAGCCTGGGTGAGCTGCCCATGTGACAGGAGCTCTGCTCTGCCCCACTGACAGCAGAGATGCTCCTCCAGGAAGGCAGAAGCCCATTCCCAACAGCTCCCCCAAATCAGGCTCTACACAGGGACACCAAGCCCTGTGGTATCAAAAGCACCCCCTGGCCCAGAGCTCTTCCATATCTCAGCTACAGGCAGGTTGTGTTTTTGGGGTCTGGTCTAAACCAAAACAGCACTGTCTGAAAAGTTTTCCAGTGTCCTCTCCAACAGACATATTCATTAGGATTAATTACAGGGAAATCCCTCACCAGCTAAGCTGATGGAATACAGTGTTAACCAATGAAGGGACAAAAATTTGATGTCCTGGCCTGTGATCCCACGCTCAAAACATGCACAGCCACTGCCACCTGCCCTGAACAGCAGGGCCCATGAGCATCCCTCCCTTGTGGCTCTGCTCATGCTGATCCCCTGCTGCAGTCGTTATCTGCCAGCACCAGACCCCTCTGCTTTTATTACAGTGAGGATATTTATATGGCACAGGAGAGGCTTTAATTGCATGAAGGCACGGTTTTGCTCACAACCAGAGATTTACACCCAGCTCAGTGGCTGCTGCAGCAGCTTCAGGACAGTGCCTTGCCCCCCACTGTGGGTCTGGGTTCTGCCCCATCAGCCTTACAGTGGCAGAGTCCCCAAGCTGGGGGGACAGGCTGGGGGACATCCACAGATGGACACAGGCAAAGGCATCTCACCCTGTTGCAGGCTCTGGGCCACAGGATGGCATTAAACACCATCAGTCCATCCCCCAGCTCCCATCACTGTGGCTCTGCTCCTCAGTGTGTCTGTCAGTCCTTCCCCAGCTCCCATCACTGTGGCTCTGCTCCTCAGTGTGTCTGTCAGTCCTTCCCCAGCTCCCATCACTGTGGCTCTG
>JAWWMP010000018.1:909460-935732 GCA_035047865.1 Dendrocincla tyrannina
TGGACGGGGCTTGGAGCACCCTGGGCTGGTGGAAGGTGTCCCTGCCCATGGTGGGCAACCCCAGGGGGTGGGATGAATTGAGCTTTAAGGTCCATTCCAACCCAAACCATTCAAGGATTCTTGATTCCATTATGGCACCAAGTAACTTCAAAGTAAGACACATAATTGGCTGGTTTTACTTTGAAATACAGCAGAGATACTTAACTCTGCCTGTGCAACTGTTCAAGCCACTAATTCCCAGCAAACCATCACTCCAAGCCCTGCCCCTGCTCGCAGAGCTGATCAGGAGTGTGCCAGGAAAAGCTTTGCTCCATGTGCTCGCAGCAGAGTGCCCAGACTGGAAGCTCATCCTGTGCCTGGCTGGCTGGGACACTCAGGGTCCCCTCCTGTCCCCAGGCCACCGTTTTGGCAGATGAACATCCCCAGTCCCTGAAAGTGCAAATACAGCTTCCAGCCTCCTGGGTTCTCACAGAGGTAATGCTGGAAGACACTCTCAGCAGTTTTGTGCCAGAAAGACACACTCTAGTTTATATTTAGGGAATGCAAATAGGGAATAGTTCTGAATCTAGCCTAGAAATCCATCTAAAACATTCCTATAATTCTATTTACAGTCTGTTTCTGTAAATGTTGTAACAGGCAGAGAGCAGGGGATCTCTGTGGGTATCAGTGGATGTCTGTGGGTCTCTGTCTCTGCCTCTGGGGACTCTGCTGTGAACAGGGTGGGTCACACAAACTCGTTACTGGGGTGCTGTGTCCCCCCAACACACCCAGGGAAACTTTGCCAGGACCCACCACTCAGGACTGCATGACAGTCAACACTCGTGTTTCCTCTACAGTTCCCAGGATATTTAGTGCTGTTTTCCTGAAGGTCCCATTTCTTGCTCTCCATGACTGAGAAGTAATCACAGACTCTGTCAGAAAAATAATTGATCCCTCCTGATTGCCAAGGAAGGCTGGAAAATGTAAAAAGCAGATGGCCCAGAGGGTGCTCAGTGGGGGTCACAGATAAGACAGCAGGAGAAGCAGTGCTGGGGTTTTCACTCTCCATCCCTGGCTCCTGATTTCCAGACACAAGGGCTTGGATTTGCTAATGCTGCCCCTGATATGAGTGCAAGAATCTCCCTGTAAGTAAATGCTTAATTTCCAGGGATACTTGAGGGACTTGGGTGCATAATCCTACAAGATTTGTGGCCCCCAGTTCTGCTCAGCTCAGCTGAAGTCCCACCCTTCTAGTGCCCGTAGGAACCCTTGTGTGTAGAGCTGCCATCCTGCTGCCTCCCTGGGGCTTGGATCCCCTTGGCTTACTGGGGGCAGTAGGAAAGCCCTTCCAGCTAAAGCCAAACAGACTAAAACGGTGGGAGTGTGGTGGGACCCCCTGGGCACTGCAGGCATAGCGGTGGCATTTCATGCAGGGGAAGATGGCAACAAGTGACAGTGGCTGCGGGGGGGGACATGTGGGGACTGTCCCACTGCAGGTCTGGGTCTGGAGCCCAGGTGAGAGGGAGGAGCAGAGCCAGGTCCTGCTGCACATGCTGTGATGATGGGATGGCAGCCAGTGAGGTCAGCACTGGGACATGGGATGGAGGGCACGCATCAGGTGTGACTCTTCCCCAGTGACAGGACAAGAGGACATGTCACTGTGTCAGGGGAGGTTCAAGTGTGTCAGGAGAGGTCCAGGTGGGACATCAGGAGGAATTTCTTCATGGAAAGGGTTGTCAGCCATTGAAAGGGGCTGCCCAGAGAGGTGGTGGGATCCCCATCCTTTGGTGTGTTCCAGGAATGACTGGACATGGCACTCAGCGCTCTGGGCTGAGTGACAAGGTGGGCATTGGGGCACAGGTTGGACTTGATGGTCTTGGAGACCTTCTCCAGCCTCAATGGTTCCATGATTCTGTGATCCTCAACTTAACCAGAGATGCCACCCCATGGTGAGATTCTTGATGAGCCTTTGTGAAAAAGAACAGCCTGAATTCTGTGCTCCTCCAAATGGCAGAAGGGCAGCCACGGCCAGGGCTGACACAGGCCCAGCTGCCCCTGGGCTGTTGGCCACATTCTGAGCTGACCCTGCTCCAAGCTGGGCACAGAGTGCAGCCAAGCTGGCACATTTCCCACGAACCAACCACAGCTCATCCTTTGGTGATAATTTAAACTTGCTGCCCAACCTCTGTGAGGGGCCAGCGAGGTCCAAGCCCTGGGGACCTCTCCTGAACCCCCTCTGCCCTTGGGGAAGGCAGGTGTGCTGGCCCAGGGTGTGTGAGACAGCCCAGCACAGCCTGGCCCTGCTGACAGCACCGAGCTGAGTGCTCTGCTCCTGCTGCTCCCCATAACAGCAGAAGGTTTGACAAGCCTTGGATTTAATTTGGATTTATCTAAACTACTCCTGGCATTTCTGCTTTAGACTCTTCCTGATTCTTCCCATGGTGTTGGATGGGCTGTCTCTTCGACTCTCATACAGCCCCTCTGTGGGGCTGAAAGACCCTCCTTTCCTGGGCAGGGCAGGACAGAACCAGGGACAGTGGGGAGGACCGATGTCACCACACCCCCTTGGCTGCAGGAACATTTCTGTGGCTCTGGCATGAGCTGGAAACTCTTCCTTTCCATTTGTAAACACCCTTCGCCTGTTCCCGCAGCCCTGTGTGCCACTGGAGGGGATGGTTCCACTGACAAACCTGGAATGACAAGTGTCCCCCTGGCACCTCCCAGCCCACAGACCCCCCCCTGCAGCCCCCTCTCCAGCCGAGCCACGCTGTCCCTGCACCATTGGTGACCCTGTCACCATTCCCACTGATGCTCTGCCAAGCACAGCTCTGTCCCACCAACGTGCAGGACAATCACACACTCAATCAGTGTTTTTCCAAAGGAAAGACTCACATTGCACAAATCCAAGGGATGTTAAACAGTGTTTGCCCAGGGCAGAGGTGGGGAAGTCCATCACCCTCAGACATGTTCCTAAACCTCCAGTGCTCGGGCGTCGTGCAAGGAGAATGCATTTGCCTGGTGGGTGTTTTGGGCAATGGGCATTGTTTTCCCTGACTTGCTTTTGTTTGTCTCTTAAATATGTTTAAAATTACTTCTTCAAAATATTTCTAATAGAATCCTGTTGTCTGGAGAAAATGGACTCCTGCAGTGCTGCTACAGCTACAACTTCCAGTTCCTGGGTTGGATATTTACTGCTGTATTATCTTCATGCTGTCTCCAGGCTTTTGGGCAATCGTAATCGTGAGAGACCAGCAAAGACAATAATTTGGGCATCTGTAGACATGTCATGAGGCTGCCAGCAGCGAGTGGATAATCCCTGACATTTCAGAGGAATGAGCAGTCACTGCACATTGGGGTGGGAAGAGGCAAGTGATGTGTGAGAGCTGTGCAAGGAACACCTGGAAGGGCGGTGGAGGCACTGGGACACCCTTGGGCCCTTGGCTGACACAGACATATCTGAGCATTTCAAGGCTGGGATAATGAACTGGGGCTGGGCACGCCGTGGGCACAGGCTGAGGGTAGGCTGGTGAGCCCACCCAGCTCTGCCAGCACCTGGATCCTCGTTGCTCTGCCCTATGAGCAGTTCAGTGAATTCATAGAATCACGGAATCACAGAATCACAGACTGGTTTGGGTGGGGACTGTTAAACCCATCCAGTCCCACCTTCTGCCATGGGCAGGGACACCTCCCACCAGCCCAGGTGGCTCCAAGCCCCGTCCAACCTGGCCTTGGACACTTCCAGGGATCCAGGGGCAGCCCCAGCTTCCCTGGGCACCCTGTGCCAGGGCCTGCCCACCCCCCTCTGGCTGTTTGCTGTGCAGATGTGCCCTAACATGGGGCTGTCAGGATGAGATCCCCTTGAGGTCCTGGTGAGGTGGCACTGGCAGCTGGCAGGGCTGTGCCCAGCAGGCACAGCACCACCAGGCACAGCCCAGTTTGTGGAGGGTTCACCAGGGACTCAGGATAAGATTTTTCTAATCAGCAAATTGTCAGCAAATGCAAGATCACTGCTGATAAAACATATGGATGATTAAGAGCCTGGCAGGAGAGTCACTAACAAGGAAGAGCAGCTGAGGCAAACAGTGCTCCAAAATGCTCCACTCATCCACGCAGAGAGTGTTTGAATACAGCTGGGAATAAAACTGGAAAGGTGAGGGCAAAACCCTGGCTGTGCCCAGGGACTGGGCCATGGTGGGGATGCTGGAAATTGCTCCTGGAAAGCCCTGGGAGGACATGTGGGGAAAACCAATGCATCAGGAGCATCTAGGATGCTTCCTGACAAACAAAGCTACCAGCCAGAAGAGCAGGGCAGTGAATTTGTCCAGGGAAAACACAATTTAGACCAACACTGGAAATCTACATTCAGGTTTGGTGTGTGAGTGCTTAACAGAGATGTGCAGAGAGTGCAGAGAGAATGAGTAAAATCCCTGAGAGGCTGCAAAAACACCCCACGAGTTCCATCTGCTTAACTTACATGGGATCCAGAAAGCTGCTTTTATTGCAGTGTATAAATATCTTTATTGTAAGGAAAGCACCTGATGGATAAAGGTGCTTTTATTTCACACAGAAAGGCAGAGATGGTGTCAAGGGCTGTGAGTCAGAGCAGAGGAGCTGAGAAGGAGAGAGGAAGCACTCAGGGCTCCCAAGGCCAGGCCACCCTTGGGAGCTGGGCTTGGTGACCCCCACACCCCCAACCCACATTCCTGCAGGGTCTGTCTCACTGCGGCTCCAACTCCTGCCCACACAGGAGCCTCCTCTGCTCATTCTCCCTGGCCCTGAACCTGCAGCTCGTTTGGACCCTGGAAACAGATTCCTGAGCATGGTTCTTCAACAAGCAGAGAGAGAAGATGAAAGGGAGAGGAGCTGAAAACGAGATAAAGGCCTGGAAAGCAAATAGCAATTAACCTTCCTGCTCCAAAGGCCTGGCTTCACAGAGCTTGGCACATCATTCTGGGGAGGGAGCAACTCCTGCCCCCACTGTGGCACAGCCCTGCAGGAATGGGGCTGGGTGGGCACCATGGATGGCACAGCCCTGGGGGAATGGGGCTGGATGGGCTCCCTGGATGGCACAGCCCTGGGGGAATGGGGCTGGATGGGCACCATGGATGGCACAGCCCTGGGGGAATGGGGCTGGATGGGCTCCCTGGATGGCACAGCCTGGCTGGGATGGGCACCCTGGATGGCACAGCCCTGCAGGAATGGGGCTGGGTGGGCACCATGGATGGCACAGCCCTGGGGGAATGGGGCTGGATGGGCACCTGCTGGTTCTGCACGTGCATCCTGGGGAGGGATATCACCCCCATACCCACAGTGGCACTGGGAACAGGTCACAGGGTCCGTGTCCCAGCTCTGTGAGGCTGGAGAGATGGAGGGAGGAGGGTTTTTACCTGTGCCTGCTTGGCACATAGCACCTGAGACAGGGCAAGGTGGCACAGCCTGACCCTTGGAAAGGACCTGGGCAAAGCAAAGGGAGCTGAGAGCCCAGGAGAGACAGACAGCAGGAGGTAGAAGTTCCCTGCACAAGCAGAGAGCAAAAGGCAAGCTGGCAGGGTCTGGGGACAGGCAGATGGGAACAGTGGGATGTGAGGGCAATCCCAGGGCATCACTGGTGGGACCCTGACTCCAGAGTCACCTCAGGCTGCCCCTAAGCTCCCACCATCCCTGACCTGCACTCCATGCACAGACAGACCTGTGGCCAGATTCCCCGGGCCCAGGAACAGGCTGCACCCCCCAGCCTGAGACATTAGCAATACATGGAAGAGCTGTCAGCTTCCTTCAGGAGTGGGAATACTCATAAATATGGAGTGGCAATGAGCTCAGTCAATAGCAGAGCAGCTCAGCAGAGAGTGCAGCTCCTGGCAGAGCCATTGCCATGGTACCTGTCAGCAGCTCCACATTGTTTCACACATCCCACTGCTTTGAAAGGAGCTTTTTTTAAGCAGCAGCATTTGAAAACTGAGCAATGAAGAAAACTGTCGTGGCACCCGTAAACCAGCGAGCTCGGTGTGTTTGGTGACCTGTATTAACTCAATATATTCCAGACCATGACCCTGTGGGAGCACAGACTGCTGAGCTGCACAAAGCCTGTTGCTGATGTTTTATCACATCACGAATTATTTCAGCAGTGAATGGATCCCCCCTAACTTGGCGATTTGTAAGAGTGGCAAAATCACTCTATGAATGTGAGTTCCAGCATGAGAAAAGGATTTCCCCACAGTGATTTTATGTACCCGCCCTGCTCCCTCCATAGGGGAAGATTCCGTACTCTCCCACGAGGTCACTGGGTACTTTGAAGAAGCACAGAATTATTAAGGTTCCAAAGTCTGACAACCCTTTCTGTGAAGAAATTCTTCCTGATGTCCAACCTGAACCTCCTCTGGCACAGCTTGAGGCCGTTTCCTCTTGTCCTGTCACTTGTTGCCTGGAAGAAGAGTCTGATCCCCACCTTGCTTCAGAGAATTAGAGTAACTAAAATAACTGTAATAAGAGATGACAATGGGGCCCACTGGAGGTTTCTATCAGCTCCTGGCCCTTCTTCCAGTTACACCAGGGCTGAAGCTGCCCCTGGAAGCACAAAGGCACCAGGATCAGCCCCATCCCACCGGGAGCAGCCAGAGGGGCTGGACCCCAGCAAAGGCCCGGGGTGTCACATCCATCCCTCTCTGCTGGGCAGGAGCCAGCAAAGGCTGGCACAACTTGCAGAGCGACCACAGCCCCCCCAGTGCCAGCAGCGTTCAGTGGGAAAAGGCAGGGTTCCCATGGGAACGGAACGTGCTGACATTTCCAAACTAAAAAAGGAAAGAAGCAGCAAAGTACGTGCTCAGCAGGACGAGGTGGCCGTGCATGTGGGGGCATCTGTGTTGCATTTCCCCTCTCAAAGGGAAGGTACTTCTAAACCTCCTCACATCAGAGCCCTGGCTCCGCTCAGAGCCACGAGGCAAAGTTCTCTTTACCTGCCCTGGGTTTTTTAACTCAGGCCAATTGCCTGCAAGATGAATTTTTAGGCAGAGATATTTTGTGCAGCCTTTACCTGTAACCACATTAAAGGAGATGGAGCATCCACAGGAAATCCTGCCGGGGCATTTATCTCCCTCATGCAAAATGATTGAGATAAATAAGGCAAATTAAACTGCCATATCATTGTAGCTAAATTATTTGTAATGGCAACACGAAATGTACTGGCTGTGTGGTAATTAACTGTCCTGGAGTTTGGTTGGGGAGATCTTCAGCTCAGAGAGATGTTTCTCCTCCTGTCAGAGGGAAGCGACGCCAGCAGTGGATGGGACTCGGGACAGACACTCATGTTGGGCACCCCTTCCTGCAGCAGACGGGCACGGAGCTGCCCTGGAGGCAGCTGCTCCTTGCCAGGCTGGCAGAGGTGCTGCCATCCCAGCTCTTCTCTACAGCACAGCTTTGCTATTTGAAGCCTGTTTTTTTGCAGAGTGAAGAAGAGAAGCTGATGAAGATGTTGGTCATTGACTCCCTGCAGTCCATCCCACAGCACAGAGCTTGGGAGGGCAGAGAGGATGCTCCTAGCCCAGAGGAGGGGGCTGTGACTGCCTGGAAAGCATACTGAGGGAGGGAAGAAAAACAAAAAGGCTTTACCAAATGTTTCTGACAGAATGAACAAAAATAGCAAATGATTAATATCATCATTTAGGAATATCAGAAAGTGCCAGTTCTTGTGATCAGGGAGCAATTTTGGAGGGAAGGTTGTGCTGCCAGCTGGAAGGGTGACCTGCAGGACACAAAGGCTCCCACAATGAAGTGCCACTTCCCCATCTGAAAATATGAATATTGGAAAAAGCTACATCTCATTCCCCAGGAACCAGAGGGGATCTTCCAGGAAAAGGCAAAGGAAATTTGACTGAAGTGTCCAATTTTTCTGAAGATAGAAAGCCAAGAGTATCATATGGACAAAAGAATGGCTAAAATGATGGATTTTCCAGAAAACAAAACCCCACAGCCTACAGGGAAGCTGCACCTGCTGCCTTCAGAGCACAAGGGCTGGTGCACTGGAACAGATATAATGTGGTCCAGGTCTCCAGTGCTGAGCCCAGCAAGCTCAGGGACATCTCCTGAAGGGTGGTCCCCAGGCCAGATCAGTCTGTGGGCACCCATGGGCTCTCCATCTCCTCCTGACTCCAAGAGCCAAGTGCTGGGAGCCGAGGGGATCATCCTTCCCTCCTCTGCAGCCCCTCCAGGACAGAACCCATCTGCTGGGCTGGAGAGAGTCTGGGGTTGGCAAAGCTTCCTGGGAACACGCAGGTGTCCCGACTCCCACCCACCATCCCAAACACCAAACCCTGGGACAAGCTCCTTCCCAGCATTTCTGACTCTCCTGTTGGCAGCCACAAGCTGCACATCCCTGGGAGCAGCTTCCAAGGGAAGCCCCGATGAATCACACACGGACTGCTCCTCCGAGCCCACTGAGAGAGGCACTGACTCTTCCTAAACTTGCATTACGAGGAAATCATGAACTTTTAAAGAAAGCTTGGACTTTCTCTCCTGGCAGAGCAGGTTTCTGTAATGACAGGGAGAGTGCCACAGGCTGCCCAGCTCTGCTCCAGCAGGAGAGAGCCCTTCTGGGAAGTTTGATGTGGAAATGCAAGCCCCTCATCCCTCTGCCAGAAATGCTCCCATGGGCTGCAGGAGGGTCCCCCCCAGCACTGTGGGAGGGTGCTGCTCTCCTCATCCCTCTCCCTTGCACACAGAGTGGAGCCAGGGAGCTCTCCATGTCCCCCACATTTTCTCATCTTCCCAGCACGTGGCATCCCCTCCTAACCTCACCCTGGAGGCATCTGTCCTCACAAATCCATCAGTCAAAGCCTTCCAGGTATAAATGTGCCTGGAGGATCCATATGGGAGCAGTGGGAGGGTGAGGAGCAGAGCCTGGCTAAGCCATCCCAGCGCTCTTCCTGGTCCCCAGCAAAACCCTGGCCCTGGGAGGTCAGTGGAAGTTCACCACTTATTTCTGTGGAGTCAGAATTTCACCTCCAGAGCCCAGCAGACTCTGGCTAGAGCAGATTCCAGCCCACAACACACATGCACACAATTACAAGTCTGTTGCTTTGATGCTGCACATGAAAACACAAATATTTTTAGGTACTTGTTCTCACAAAACACTCAGGAATATTTCCAGCCCTTCCCTGTGCTTTTTCTTGCACCTGTGCTGGGGCTGAGGCTGCCCCACCATGATGTGGCCTTTTTGGAAAGCAGAACCCTTGTAGTGAATAAGCGGATGTGGAGGGAGTTGTTTCCCAAGCAACAGCATCCAGGTGAGAGCAGGGCCCTTCCTCCTCATCCTCCTCCTCGTGGAGAGGCTCTGGGCACAGGCTGGGCAGCCGGGACCCCCTCCAGTATGGGCACTGAGGTGGGAGACGTTGTGGGGGCAAATTGCTCATCCAGTGCCTATTGGCTGCGGGTGCAGCCCTGATCCGAGCGGGGCCACGGGCACAGCGGAGCATCCCCTTGCTCGGGAGAGCCGAGCGGCTCCGGCTGCTGCAGAGCGGGGGGTTCCAGCAGCTCCTGCCTCGCTCCCACCCGCGCTGCCTTCCCGGCTCTGCCTGCCTTCGTGACTGCTCAATGACAGCCGCAGCTTCAGCGCTGCCGTGCAGAGCTGCTCCTAAAAAAAGCCTCGGAGAAGGGGGGCAGCATCCCCAGCGTGCCGTGGGTGCTCCCGACGGCGGCCGGCCCGAGGGGCTCTGCGGACCCGCAGACCCACAGAGCCCTCCAAGAAGCATCTTCAGCGTGGCAGCCTCTGCCCCACGAGGGTCCCCACGGGAGCGCCCCCGGGACACGTGGCTGATGCGCAGGGTTTGCGTGGATGCAGTTCCCGGGGAGGCAGAGTGAGTCACGGGCTGGGCAGCGCTCCTGCCCGCACACTCTGAGTCACCACGGAGCCCCCCCAGTCCCGGCTGCCCACGGGGAGCTGACCCGGCTGCCCAGGGAAGGAGCAAACAGCACAGCAAATGCTGAACCTGCAGTGTTTCAGGGAGTTCAGCAGCACAGGGAGGGCAAAGCCCCTCCCGCCCATCTCAAGCCACTGCTGGCAGCACTTTGGTGGAACGCAGAGCAAGGAGCTCCAGAGCTGCCCTGCGCATTTTGGGATGGCATTCCCTCCGTCATGCCAGGAGGCTCCGTGCAGAACCACCTGCAGGCACAGCCTGCACTGAGCAGTGTCCTGCCTTCTCGGGTCCTCAAACTGAGCACCTCCTGCAGCACAGCCATTTGGGGCTGCCTTCAGGAAGGATTAGTGACAGTCCTGACAGTCAGGCACTGCCAGCTGAGGGAGTGCCCATCCCACTCCTGCATGTTTCAGAGACAGGAGGACGTGAAATCTCCTGCAGCTCCTGCCACGGTGCTGCCCAGGGCTCCCTTTGGCACAGGCAGGTGCCTGGAGCACCAGACCTCCAGCGTGGGCACAGTTGCCATGTATTTGCTGTCTTTGTTGATTGTGCTGGAGGAGACTGGATGAGTTCTTTGGTCTTCATCCTTTGGACTCCAATACAGGGTGAACAGGGGCTCTGCCTGCTCCTGGTGTCCTGCAGACAGCATTCCTGGAGGGAGAGTCCCTTGGCTGCTTCGCTGGACCACTCTTGGTAAACTACTTGTCTTACTTGTCTGACTGGATTAGGCTATAATCCTATTTTATTTCTGGAAGAAAACAGGGAGCTGTTTTCTGCCATTGCTTTCATGGCTCAGGGGCAGAATCTCCAATCTGGAGTTGGAGAAACAAATCCACTCTTTCCTCCTTCAGGAGGCTGAGGACAATCTGTTGAAGGCAAATTGTTGAAGACAATCTGTTCTTTCCAAGGACGGCTTCCCAACGACAGGGCTCTGAAGACGTGCTGACAGACTCTGCTTGTCACTGATGGTGTTTGCTCCACCATTGCCTGTGTATTAGAAAAAACAGGAACAGAGACAGGGCATGGACACATGTCAGTCACAGGAGCAGGCTACAAGTGCTGACTTCAGTTCCCTTAACCACAGCACGAATATTTTATAACAAGGCAAAAAAAACCCAAGCAAAACTGTATCAAACTATTTCAAATTCCTCCACCCAAAATGGGCCATGAAGGGGGTTATAAAGGCAATTCCCCTTTAACTCCAAACATTCTGCTCCTCATAGTTTAATGAACTGTGCTATTTCAATGCATTTTTGGAGCACGTCATCTGTATTCTAACCACTGACCTTTTCCTAATGCCCTTCAGACATCCAACAAATAGGTTACATCTGTTCCTTCCAAAGCAAGGCAAGATGTGGAGAGCAATATCTCCTGGGTTTTGGAGCGATGCAGCCTCACCTTTGCTCTCTGGCATAAGCTGGGAGGCAGGAACACGAGCACCCAGGCCCCGGGGCAGAGCCCAGGAGCCAAGGGAGCTGCTCTGCTCCTGTCATGCCCAGCAAAGGTGACTCTGGCCAGTGGCAGAGCTCAGTGCGTGGTGTCCCCACCAGCTCTGGCCTTTGCCTCTCCCTGAGCACGCTGGGATGAGCCCTGATGGGCTGGAAACCTGTCTGGTGACCCATGAGAGGGCTCCAGGGATCCCCACTGGAAACCTCTTCCCAAGACTCTGTGAGCTGTGTTATCTGTTCCCACGAGGAGAAAACCCTTTCTGAATCCAGTTTTATGATTAATGTCCCCCCAAAGGTTGCCTCCTATGACACGGGATGGAGGGGAGCTCTGATGTGTCACTGCTCATCACTCACCATATGATCTGATGGCTGGAAATGCTCATGACCAGGAAAAAACCTGAGATGCCCTTTTTCTTGTGTGGCTTTTTTCTTCTGTTGAAAAAAGAAAGCTCCTTGCAAGGGGTTGGGATTATTTTTCCCCACTTTTAGAGGGTTGGCACGTTTGACATGCAACAGAGCAATGAAGTCCCTGATGTCTTGTCATGGACTAACTCCTGCTGCAGAGGAAGATGGTTCTGAGTGCTGAGTCTCATCCTGTCCAACGTGGCTGACACCAGAGAGGGACCCAGGCGACATGGCAGCACCCTCCCCATGGCTCAGGACAACTCTGAACCCAAAGAGAACTCACGCATCAAACCAGTAACTCCAGTCTAACAGAATCAGGCAATGAGAGATATTTGGTGCCTGGCAGCTGAAGGAATGAAAGCATTTACCAGACCTGCTCTAATTCATGCTTATTTACCAGCATTATAAGCCATGAGGAAATGTCAAATAGTTGCAAAGGGGGAAGGAATTTTGTTCCTGTGGCCCCCCCAGCACTGGAGGTGATGCTGCTCCACCAGCAGCATTCTCTGGTGGATATTGCTAAAGCCCAGCTGGAGTTCTGTATTTCTGTGGAATTCCAAGTGGCTGGCTGAGGAGATGCTGGCTGCTAAACACCCTTCTTCATGTGTTTGGGAGGCTTCAAATGCCCTGACTCTCTTTCCATGCCCTGCCTATGCCAGCAAAGGAAAACTTGGGCCCGGTGTTCATGCCCTGAGTTTGTCTCGTCAGCACCCAGGGTGATGGTCCCAAACTGTGCAAGGACACCGAGCCCACAGGGCTGGGACAAACCATGTCTGCAGGTCAGAGAGGAGGCTGAAGCACAGATTTACCCTCACGCACACAAACCCCACACATCCTGCAATTCTGCCAAATTTCCTAAATGTGCTGTGACACAATGGTTACATCTGGGAGCTATTTCTGTAGAGCCATGGAGCTGATGTGACCCTGTCTGCTCCAGACACACGCTGGGCTGATGCACACAGCATCCACAGGCCAGCCCAAAAGACTGGCCTCAAAAACAACAGAGATTTCCAGCTCTGTCTTGTCAGAGCTGCAGGTCGAGGCACCAGAAGGGCTGCAGGTTTTGGTTATACAGGGCCAGGTGATGCTCTGGTTTGGCCTGACTGGGGTGGGGAGGGAGGGAAGCCTGGCCCAAGCCCGGTATATCATTTCCATTGCCTCTCTCCATTACTCCTCATAACAAGGGCAGATGTGCTGGTAGGTTGTGAAAGTAAAATGAATATATGAATTTATTCATATATTGTATGTGGAATAATTCAGTTAAATGAATATATTAATTTTATCTAATTCATGTTGTATATTATTTTATATTCATTGTATTTCACATTAACATAAATTAATATATCCTCTTGCCAAGGAAGTCAGTGGGAATAAAGTGAGCTCAGCTCCTCCCAGGCCCAGGCCCATTCACAACAACATTATGCTGTTTCCAGGGAATCACAGTGTTTAGACATGAAAGGTGTTCAGCCATGAAAAACATGAATTTTCCCACAAAACTCATGCTCTGAGAAGTTCAGTCTGTCAATACTGGCAGTGGCCAGGTAAGAGAGGCCCAGCCAGGATGCCCCAGGTGCAGGGAGAGAGGCTGGGCGGCCCCCCAGGAGTGGCCCAGGCAGGATTTGCTCCCAGGGACTGTTCACTCTGCCC
This sequence comes from Dendrocincla tyrannina, assembly GCA_035047865.1. Lineage (NCBI taxonomy): Eukaryota > Metazoa > Chordata > Aves > Passeriformes > Dendrocolaptidae > Dendrocincla > Dendrocincla tyrannina. The sequence continues at coordinate 922,848 of JAWWMP010000018.1, forward strand.
CTGTTCCTGCCAGGCACGGCCACTCTGACCCAGTTCAGCCAAGCACTCAATAAGGGGCTTACTTCTGGGCACTCTGCTCAGCACTTTCTGAGATCACACGTGAAGAGCTCAGCACTTGAAGGACAGACCTGTAAGAACCCAGCCTCCAATAAACACAACCCAGCAGGATGCTGGAGGCACAGACAGGGTGACAGGAGGGCAGGTGACAGGCAGTGTCCCACAGGAGCCCTGCAGTGCCCCGGGCACAGTCCCAGCCCGAATCCAGCATTCAGAGCCGTCTCTGCTCCCCCCTCCCAGAAGGTCTCGGCGTCCTCAGTGGGACACAGTAATTAAGCTGACATGGAAGAACACAACCCTCCTTCAAAGGGCTGGCAGATTGTTTGGGGATTTCTCCTGGAGCTGCACGGCTGCACTCAGGGGCAATATGAATATTGGAAAAGAAAAGAGGGAAAGGAAGCAAGCAGAGAGGGAATGACAGACAGGGAGGGAGCACAGGGAAGGGGGATAGACACAGTGTGCAGGAAAGGTAAATCCAAGACAAGGAAAATCTGTTCTCTCTGCACAAAGTGATGCAGGGAAAGGACTGACTGAGCACACCCGACCTGGCCTGAGGCCAGCACAGTTCAGAGAAGCACAGCTGGCACAAGACTGGTTGTGCTGGACTCCAAAGTCTCCCCAAACACTGGGGAAATTCAGGGGCTGGAATTTGCAGATCCCAAGCTGTCCCCCCTCCCACCTTGCTGGGAGAAGGAACAAGGGCCATGAGGCAGGAGCAGCTCCTGCTCTGACTCCCACAATGGGAACGCTCTGGTCAGAGCCGGCACTCCCAGCCAGCTCCTCAGGTGAACCACACAAACACCAAGGGGAGGGTCACCCAAGTCATTGCACTGCTTAAAAGCAGGTTGGAAAGGAATGGGAGAGGAAGATACAGAATTAAAAGCAGTTTGGTTCCTTGGGGTGGGCAGAGGACCTTGCCCTGTGCCCAGGGCTGGGCTCAGCTGCAGCCAAGGAGAGCCTCAGTTTGGTTTGGTGATAGTTCCCAACAACATTTCCAGAAAAACACAAAGAAGGAAAAATCCTCTGAGGTAAGGAGCAATAGAGAGATAAGTCTGATTAGGAAGACAACTATTAATAGCAATTATGCTTTAATTACTGTGCCTAATCTTTTTGAACCAGCAGTTTCTAGCATGTCCTCTACCAGGCAAAGAACTTAACTCTTCTGATGCTGTGTTCCAGAGCTGCAGAATGAAAATGAGGGGATCTACTCCAGAAGATTCTCCTGCAGTTAGATATAAAAGCTTTCAGGATATTTACATGAACTGTGCCTGCATCCAAATGCCAGGAAGAAAGGCAGGAGTTGTCCTATGTGGGTCCAACAAACGAGCACAAAATAGCCAAGAAGACAAATAAATCCAAATCCCCTGACCCCTGAGTGTCATGGTCACATGCAGAATGAACCTGGCATGGTTTGGGTTGGAAGGGACCTCAAAGACCATCTAATTCCAGTCCTCACTAATGTTTGCAGCCAGTAATTATTAAGCTGTAGCTGTGCCATGGGTAGGAACTGCAGGTGAGGATTCACTTGTGAGATGAACACAACTACACTGTGACTGCAGCTCCATGGATGTCAAAGTCCCCACTGGGAAATCACAACACTTTTCTGCATAATCTCATATGCTTGATACCCCTTTGGGGGTATCTCAGGAGCCTCTTCCCATTCTGCCCAATTCCCCCCTGTCTTTGGGGTAAATATTTTTTGCCTTTGGGGTAAATATTTTTAAATGCAAACTTCAGTACTATTGATTTTTGAAAAATATTGAAGTATATCAAAAACCATTTCTTTAACAGCCCCCCCTCCAATATTACATTTCAAAGCATTTTCCAGTCTTGCAGATGCTGGATTTTGCATTAATGCAAGGGGGGATGTGTGTGTAATTGTCTTATTTTAGCTCCACAGGAAACTGAAAACTGATAGAAAATGAGAAGTTGATTGTTTAATGCTAAAAATGAAGCTTTTAGTACATCTGAACAAACAGTCCTCCCAAGCACTGTGGAACAACTGACCTCTGCTTTGAAATCACACACAAATCTAAATTAGATAGAGAGATTGGTTGGTGTAACTTGGAACTTCTACCAAGAATTTGACTATCTGGCCCAAATTAAAGAGAGGCCTCAAGATCAAACCTGGCACGAAGACACTGAAAGAGCAATGTGCACTGGGCAGAATAAAAACCCTGCAGAAGAGAAATAAATCTGTCAGCAATGTTTCCCCCAGAGAACCCAGCTCCTGTGTGAGCCCCGGGTGCTGTGCCACCCTGGAAGCTCACTGTCAGCAAACATGACAAGGTCAGAGCCCTCAGAACAGGCACCCAAGGGCTCCCTGCAATCCAATCCAGCCTGGGAGAGAAACGAATTAAAAACCTGCTTGTGAGGAGAAAGGCATTCATAGCGCCCTTCACCTGGCAGGGTGAGAGGGCACGAGGGGTCTGTGGGGTGATCATGGGATGCAGGGCACAGCCAGGACCTGCCAGGTCACTGTGGGGTGACTGAGGGGTGACTGAGGGGTGCAGGGCACAGCTAGGACTGAGCTGGGGTTCTCCAGCATGGGAAGTGCCCATGGCCTGACCCAGGCTCAGAGCATGGCAGGTCCCAGCACAGGGGGTTGTGGAAAGCTGGGAGACAGGATCAGGCTCAGAGAGGCTGAAATCCCGACATTACAGGGACAGTCCTACCTACATGCAAAAGTATCTCCAGGTAAACAGCTGAGAACATTTCTTTGGGAAGAAAGAACAGCAGTTCAGTGAACAGCAGAACCAAGGACACCTGATTACCACAGTGACGTGTCCTGCCCCTGCACACACCTCCAGATGGGCCCCCAGTCCTTCCTCACCCTTCAGCTCCATGGGACAATTACCCTGTGCCTGTCTCACAACCATCACCCCTTCTGGGGCTTTGGGATCCAGGTTTTCCAGCCCTGCACACTCCGAGAGGCACAAAGGCTCTGGGAAGGAGCTGTGCAGCCATCCAGATGGTGTGACTGCAACACCTCATTCTGGGAAAAACTGGGCTAAAAATGTAGATCACTGTAACAGAGACAGTCTTGAGGCACAGTCTTGAGAGGCTGCACTCAAACCATCTGAGGATGACCTTTGTGAAGAGGTCCCCAGGAATAATTACTCCTCTCTGGGCGCCTGCTGTTTGCTCCTCCCTTCATCCAGGCAGGATCATGCCCTTGGTGGCTGCTTTTTGGCTGAAGACACCTGCAGCAGCACACAGGGCCGTGCACACAGAGCCCTGCTGCTCATCTTCACCCCCCGAGCACTGGGCTGCTATTGACTGAAGGGTTTCTTATTAAATCCCACTCACTCTCGAGTAACTGAATTACCCAGGTTTTAGTTGAACCAATTAACTGATATAATGCATGGCTCTTGCTCTCTTAGATGAGCAGAAGCATCTTGCTTTCTGCTCATGTCTCACTGTGAAAGTGATTCTTTTAAACACTCTAATCTAATTAACTTGTTGAGTCTGAAAATCTGTTGAAGGCGCTCAGGTGATAAGGATGGGATGTTGCTGTGTGTGGTGCTGAGCACGGAGAGAAACCTCTGTGAGGATGAGGGGGCTTGGAAAAATGGTGCTCTGAGGACACAGCAGTTCAAAGGCCAGGAGGCCTCCCTGGCTGACCTGCTGTTCTGCTCAAATGCAGCAGGGAAGGGAGGGCAATCAGGAACAAGCACTTTAGAATGCACTGGCTGTGGGATCCTCCCGAGTGAAAAGCTAAATAAGGGGGTGCATGTGACTGAGAGCTCAGAAATGCAGCTAAAACAGGAGAGCTGAGGATGCACAAACATGTGCACAGTCTGACCCCAGCCCTTCCCCATCCCAAATGCTTCCTCGTGGAAATGCAGCGTTCCCTCAAAGGTTTGCCTGTCTTGCTGTGATGAGGCACAAAAGGAATGTCCTGCCCATGGGCTGCTTTGCCCACATGGGCATTCCAAAGTGAAACTGGAACGTGCCCAGGGTGCAGCTCAGCGCTGCAGAGCTCTGCAGGAGCAGGGAGCAGTGTCCCGGGAGTGAATCATCCCCACAGCAATGACCTTGCACAGGTTTGTTATGGGAAATTACAGGAATACAGACCTTGATGAGCTCCCTGAGAACCCTGCAGCCCTCTTAGGTGGCCCCAGTGGCAGCACTACCTACAAGAGGAAAATGGTTGTGCTGGCCCATCAGAAAAGGTGATAAGGAACATGGGGCCAAGGTGGTAAAGAGCAACTGTATTTAATGTAAATTATCTGCCAGGGTTTCTATCTAGAAATGAATCAGGGGGAAGCATCATGGATTAATTCTGACTGGCCCTTGCAATGTGACTATAAATATTACCATAAAATAAAGGACAAGGTATGACAAATGATACTCTAAATGAAACAAACAAAACAGGGATGCAGATGAAGTTACACATTTGTATTGATGTTTACAAACATGGACTGAATCTCACAACCTACAGCTTTAGCTGATTTTAAATCAGGACAAAGCAGAGGTTTTCCTCTTTCCATGGCACTGAGCCCCTGTGGCTGCACCTGGGGTCACAGAGTTGCAGGTCAGAGCAGATTCCTGAGGCAGCCTGGCTGACACGGTCCCTGCTGGTGAGGACAACGAGCCACCCATGGAGCCCAGCCTGGGGCTGTGGAGGACACGTGGACTGTGATTCCCTTGGGCACTTGGGGCAGAGCTCCAGACAATCTGAAGTGACACTCAGGCTCTAGGCCCACAGGCTTCCACCCCAGGTCACAGAACCCCAGAATCCCCCACTGGTTTGGGTTGGAAGGGACCTTGAAGCTCAGGGACACTTCACTGCCCCTTAATCCTGTCCCAGTCTGTGCCTTGCAGAGGAGAAGATGAAAGGAGAGGCATGAGGGCTGGTCACACCCCAGACACAGATGAAATTTGCACTTCCCCGGGATTTGGAGACTCCATCTGGATGCAGGGATGAGCTGAGGGCACTGAGGGCATCTCAGTCGCTCAGCTGCTGCATAAGCAGATTAACTTTACGTGCGGCTGATCCGTGGAGAAATGGATCGGCAGGAGCCCCTGACAAAGACAGATCTCTGCCCGACTCACATTCTGCTTGCTCACAGCAAACACGCTGGGGATGTTATTTACGTGACCTGTCTCCTCTTCTCCGACTTGCATCACTTCACTGCTCAACCTCCAGCCTGGGTCGGAGCCATCTCATTAAACTGGGCCTATCACTGAAGCAGCCCTGACCATCGCTCCTCTTCCTGATCTCTCTGCTCCCCCAGGAATGCTCTTGATGCCAACTGCTGTCCAGTGGGAAAAACATTTAGAAGGCAGAAAAGGAAACAAACTGCTGTGAAAAGCTGCATCACTTTTCCTCCTCAGAGGAACAAGAACTGAACTTCTAACACACTCTGCAAGAAGAAGAAGAAGTGGGGTTAGAGGCACCAGCTCTGCTCTGCTTCTGAGGAGAGAGAAGCTGAGTTTGAAAGAAATCCCTCCTGTCTCTCCCAGTCAGCAACTGCTGCGATGGAATGTTCTGGGTGTGCAACAGGTACTGCCAAGGCAGGTGGGAGGACGCAGGTGAAGGTTTATGTCATATTTGGAAGAGAGCATTTGGTCATATAATGAGCAGGTGAGGGAGCTGGGGGGGCTCAGCCTGGAGCAAAGGAGGCTCAGGGGGCACCTTCTGGCTCTGTGTAACCCCCTGCCAGGAGGGGGAGCTGGGGGGGGTCGGGCTCTGCTCCAGGGAACAGGGACAGGAGCAGAGGAAACGGGCTCAGGCTGGGACAGGGCAGGGCAGGGGGGACAGCAGGAGGGATTTCTTCACAGAAGGGGTTGTCAAACATTGGCAGGGGCTGCCCAGGGGCGTTTGGAGTGCCCATCCCTGGAGGTGCCCAAGGAACGACTGGACATGGCACTCAGTGCTCTGGGCTGTGTGACAAAGGTGGGGATCAGGCACAGGTTGGACTTGAGAGTCTCAGGGGGCTTTTCCAACCTAAATGATTCCCTGATTCTGTGACTCTGTGATGCCCTGGAGAGAGAGAGCAGCTGTGGCCACTCGGGATGTTCCCCTATGCCCACCCACCCTCCTTTTCCCACACACGGCAGTGCTCTCAAGGACACCCAGCAGCGAGGCAGCCTGGCTGCCTCCCAGGTATTCCCATTCCTCATTCCCATGCTGTGTAACAGCCCCCTGAGAGAAGCTCCCTGTGGTAATGGGTTGTCTTCAGAGCCATTCTGGTGCTCTGGGGAGGTTTGGGCAGCACCCCCGGCTCTGCTGAGGCTCATGGAAATTTCCTGCAGTGCATTCCACGCACTTACTCTGCGCTCGACCATGGAAGTGGGAGCACAATTGACCCCCTTGTTCTGCATGTCTTGGCTCCGAGGCCTTAATTAGACTGAACATCAGAAAAAAAAATCCACTGATGGAAGGGAACAATTTGGCACTTGGAGAGCAGCAAGAATCCTGTAGCGGGAGTGCGGCAGAGGACAAGGAGCAAAGGCACGAATGGGAAGAACCACAATCACAGGGGTAAGGAATATGCATTTTTTCTGGAAGCATATTTAAATTATTTGTAACCTAATTTAGCACATCAAGGACTGTTCACTTTTTGACATGGTACTTCAGGCCAGCTCTGATTTTCAAGGACACAAGCACTTCCCTAGATTTAGTGGAACCATTTCCTCTTGAAAATGTATCCCATTACTGCCCTATGTCAGCTTTTCCTTATCCTGGCTCAATACTCTTGCCCTTGCGGGAGCCCCTACACAACGTTGTCTTCCACTCCCTTTAAGATCAGAGTCCAGGATGTCCTTGCAGTGATTTGTGGTTAACAGACCTGGAGGAGACTTGAGAATTCACCTAGTCCACACTAAAGCACGTACCCTGCACACTGTCCCACCGAGGAAGGACACAGCACGTCCAGGTTTTTTGGCTTTGCAAACCATCCCCCTGATCCAGGAGTGCCAGTGAGCTGGAGACTGCCCAGGGTGTCCTTTTGTCCCTCCTCTGCCCTGCACAGGCTGCCTGAGCCCTCAGCACTCTCTGGAAGGTTCCCAGGGAGGTCCCAGGGAAGATGACTCCTGTGTATGTGAGGAGCATAATGGGAGTGAGGGGAGGCCATAAATATCCCCTGTGCAAGGGCTGCTGTTTCATCAACACCTCCAGTAATTTAGAAATGGAGACTTTTGATGTAATTGAAACTATGCTAATGCACAATGCACATGGACAGCTCTCCTAGGCCTCAGCTCCACCAGCTGCTGCTTTTCCTACACTGAAATGCCAGTTCCTCTTAAAACAATAAAGGAAATCTGCCCAAATTTGGAGCAGGAGTTTATCCTTCAAATCCTGTGGTTCTACTGGGAAGGAAGAAACAAACACAGGAGATTACCGAGTATGATAAAAAGTGCTTTTCAATCCAGGTGTTGCAATAATAATTCATCTATTAATGTTCTTTTTTTTTTTTAGGACAAAGGAAAGAGTTATTAAAGTATACTTGGAAACATGAAAGCATGTTTCCAGCTCAGGCCAGGGTTTAACACACCCCAACAGTCTCTGATGTTCAATTTGCAGCTTTCTTAGTCTACAGGAAAAAAACCCAAGCCCACCTAAACTAGGAGAATCACAACAGTGGGCTAACCAGGAACCACAAATGCACAAGGAGTTGTCCTGTCGAGACAAGGCCGTTCCTGCACTCAGGCACAGAAATCATCATCTCCTCCTTGCAACAAAGGAACCCCATTTGAGAGCTCTTCCCTCGGAATTGCCATTTCCAGTTGTCTCCCAGAGAGTGAGCGTGGAGTCGCTGCAGCCATTTGTGCTGAGCTGGGAAAGCAGAGGAAGGAGCCGGGCTCCAGCCCCGCTGCTCACGGCCCAGCGAGCTCTCCCTGCATCCCTCAGCCCTTAATAAGCGTTTGGCCTTAATTGCTGGGTTTATCGTAGCCTGGTACTCATGCCATAATTGATGCACATTGTTTGCAGTGGAGTTTTATGGCTCTTCCTTGCTCCAGTGGCTGTGGGATTGGATCTCCCCTTCCTCACACATGGCATGGCACCATCTAGTGCTGGAATGCCAGCTGGGGCACAGTGCTGGGCACCCAGAGCTCAGATCACGGAATCACAGAACATCCTGAGGTGGAAGAGACCCACAGAGATCATGGAACCCCAGTCCTAGATCATCGCTGTGGGAGGCAGCTGGTGCTGGTCAGACCGGAGCTCTGGACTTGGAGTGACAAATCTTCTCAAAACTCCTGGAGAAACTGCCCTGGGTACAGCACAGAGCCCTGCAAGACAGGGATTTGGGGGGGGGACCAGGAAAAATTCAACTTGAGCTCAACATGAGGTTTAGGCTGTAAAATGCAGAATATTCTCAACTCCTGCAGGTTTCCTGAGGACTCAGCAATGGACCACCTCTCCTCCAAGGAAAGGCTGACTGGGTGGGGTGGCATTTCCCAACCAGTCCCACTGGGCTGAGCTCTGAGCCCCAAAATATCCCCCCCACGCCATGGAAACCTTTCACCCCTGAGGAACAGAGTCCCCAGGCACCCAATGAGTGTTGAATTGTTACTCTAATGTGAGTTTTGCGACATTTAATGTTACAACAGAGACAGCAATTCCCAGCTGTGAGTCCAGGGCATAACCAGGACAGGGTGAGACTTTGTTCTGTGAACCTTTACATGAACCTTTACATTATTATGGCAAAACTGTTGTTTTTTTTGGTGTATGGAGCAGAAGATTCCCTGCTGAAGCTGGGGATGCTTAAATGCCTTAAAATCTTGGCCTCAAGCTGTTATCAAATTTAGTACAGGCAACAACAACCATAAAGCTGCCACCATCCCAACCACTTCAGAAATCAATTGTTGCAGCAGCCCTCCTACTATCAAATTAAGGCTTTTAAAAAGATGTTCCATGAAACTAACATCCATTTATCAGAAAGTGCCTCAGCATAACACAAAGCACTAGACAGAAAATTTTTTTAATAAGACATGTTTACTGGAGAATTGTCTACTATTTTTTGACCCATGAAATGTGCAGTTAAATTATGTCTACTGCAACTGGCATCATTTGGCAGCCGGAGCCTTTATTACAAGGCAATTCCAGAAAACAGAGTTGAGGAAGGGCTTCATTATCCTGGGAAGAGTGAAAACACAGAGTACCTGCCCTTGGAATACCTAAATGTATATACTGTCTCCATAATCATCTGGGGAAAGTGAGGCCAGACATACATTTTTATACATTTTCTTTAAATTTTAAGGGCATAATCTTTAACTTGTATCATCCTGGACTCTCTCTAATTCCCACAAATAAATCCAGTAACAATCAGCACCACATGGATGTACTTGGTGTGACTTCCAGAGCAATCCCATACACTCCTGGAGGCAATGGCTGTATTTGTGTTGCCTAAAAAAATGTTATAAAAATGCTTCCAACTAAGCTGCTCCAAGAATGTTATTGGCTGTAGTAGAGTCTCTGAAATCTGGCACAGCAACACCCCCTCAAGCTACAGAAGTCTTTTCTTTGTCCCAGGAAATCTCATGTATATTTAGCAGAGTTAAATTTAAATTATTATTTTCCTCCTCTGCTGCTTGTGCTCCCCAGCAACAAAGAAACAGTAATTGAGGGTGAATGTTTTGTGAAACCACAACGTGAGACAACAGAACCACAACCCACTGTGTTAGAATACTTGTCTGCACTCCAGCTGAGCTTCTTCCCAGCACACATACCCCTTTGCTCCAGGAGCGGGGAGTGCCCACAGTCCTCCTGCACCCACTCCTGGGCGATGGCTGCCCCAGCTCCAAGGATATTTTGATTTTTCCCTCACTTCTCGCTCCCCAGGTCGCCTCCTTCAACAGCAGGGACCTGGCTGCAGCTCTCTGGAGCTGATCTCTTTCCAGGGAAAAACTCAACAGTGCTTTCCCCTCCTGCAAGCACTCCTGCTCGAGGGAAAAGGGGCACTTTGATCCCCCTCCCTCTTCTCTGGTTTGCACTCCCAGGAACTGTGGGAGCTCTGAGCGATCGGTTCCTCTCCAGAGCTCAGCCCAAAGCCATTCCCAGTGCACCATTCACTCTTCATTCCCACACAGACACTTCCCTGCAAAAGTCAGTCCAAATCAAGGCTTTGCCTTTTCAGTGATTATCCACAATAACCTATGGGAGCTCCTGCCAACAGCTGTGGTTTTATCCTTGCTGGAAATGCCATTTGCTGTTACAGGAATCCCACCAGCTCCTCGGAGCCGCTATTAGGAAAGAAAATAAACTTTCTTCTGTGAAACGCTATCGAGAGAAAACACCTTTTTCCTCTTTCCAAAATGCCAAACTCTGCACTGAGCCTCCCAGATGCTTCCCAGGAACAGATGTGCTTCCTGCTCCCGGCCTAGGATGCAGCTTCAAGCCAATCACAGTTCCCTGGATACAGGTCTGCTCTTTGGGCTGGCATTTGGTGAGTCAGTCCCAGATGTTCCTTGGTCTGTTTTCATAAAGCAACATGTTCCAAGAGATTGATTCTGATACTTCGCTCCAAAGCACTTATTTTCAGAAAGATTTCCAAACCTCAGGTGGCCATAAATAAACATAACCCCATCCCAGCTCTAAACCCCAGAACTGATTCCATCCACCTCCTCCTCCAGCTGCTCCAGTGCCACCTTTACCCTTCAAACAAACAGCAAACCTGTGCCTTGGGCCTTAGTCGGCTCCTGCAGCCAAAGTTACACTTTATTAGGGATGGGAAAGAGATGCTTCTGAACCAGCCCAGAGCACTGAGTGCCACGTCCAGTCATGCCCTGGACACCTCCAGGGCTGGGCACTCCAAACCTCCCTGGGCAGCCCCTTCTGATGCCTGACCACCCTTTCCAGGCAGAAATTCCTGCTGATGTCCAACCTGACCCTCCTCTGGCACAGCTTGAGGCTGTTTCCCCTTGTCCTGTCCCTTGCTCCCTGGGAAATGAACACCCATGGGCACTCATGGAATGTCCATGAAATGGAAATGAACTATTTTTACTGTTCTTCTTGCAAATGAGCACCCAAAATGTGAACAGACACCGCTTTGTGGTGACCACTTTGCAAGACAACCTCCAGCTGCAACAATCCCACCGAAAGAAACCACCCCAGCACTCCCCTGCGAGAGCTGGTTCCCTACTTTAACTGTAGTTTTACAAATCTCCATGGAAATGCTGCTCATTTGGACAGTTGCTTGGCATACCAACAGATGGAGTATGCTAATCAGTTTTTAAGGCTATGCTAAAAGTCTGGGATAATTTGAGTTCTGTGTTCAGAATGTTTGCAAAAAACACAAACTTGTAGTAACTAAAAAAGGGTTCATTTTTCTGCAGTGGAAGGAAACAGGATCTTAGAATATTTAATTAGAGACTTTTAAAATCACCAATCTTCTGTAATGTTAAATAGATTATTAAATCAGACTGTCTTCTTATATTTGAGTTAAATTAGGCATGAAAAATAAATATAGGCAAATTTATCTTTCATTTAGAATACTGCTTCAGATTCTGAAGGGATCAAAATACTTGATTAGAACAACAGGATCATGGGGCCTGGAACAGAGCTGAAATTAAATGGTAAATTAATTGGAAAAAGAAAACTCCCTGCTATTGCCTCAGCTCCCAGATACGTAAAGGAAAGCACAAAAAATGTGCAGGGGCCAGTTCTGACCCTGAACTCTGAGGAACTGGGAAATCACACAAATTCCAAGAGAGATTACTGAAATGGGAGAGGGGGAAGCACCACTGAGCACGGTGTGAAGGGAGATTTCTGAGCAGACTTACAGGTTGGTACAAAACCAAAGCATGTGGAACTCAGGTATAAACAAAATAAACCCTGGTATCGTTCTTAGTTCAACTCTGTCATGTTTATTTTGTATTTCTGTTATTTAGACAAATATTGCCTGGCTCGGAGTGTTCAGGTTGGCACAGGGTAAATGTAACCAGACAGAACAAGATGGGCAAGGCAGACTCAACCCCTGGCACTGTCCAGCTTCACAAGGAGGTAAAATTTGCAGCGCTGGATTTGGAAGGTGGATCTGCACTGCCATCTGCAGAGAGCAGCTTGGCAAATTAATGGGCCCTCAGTGTAGCAGCAGTTAGAGTGCCAAAGCACAGGCCCTGGGCTGGAGGGCTGGACTCAGGTGCGAGGGAGGAAGGGATGGACGTGCCATGCCACCACTGTCACAGCTGACCTGCTGCACGACGCATGCTGTGTCTCAGGAACGGATTTTATAACCTGTCTCTTAAATGCTGGGGGTTTTGCCTCTTTTAGGAGAAAAACTGATGCATTTCTGCTCCTCTCACATCCCCCACCACCACTTGCAGCTGGAGGTACCGGGACCATGCTGTGCAATCCTCTGCTGCCCGAGGGGCTTGGCCACAGCAGTGCAGCAGAACTGCCACTAAATACCATCACAGGGAGTAAAACCAGCACACGCCAAGGTGTCTGTGCCAGTGAACGCTCACAGGCCTGGCTTTGCTGTGGTTTCTCTCCCCTCACGCTGTCCCTTGCCTCGGATCTGTCCCATGGCTCAGCCTGGCCGTGTGTCCCTTTGCCCCCTCCGAGCCCCAGTGCTACGGCAGCATCAACGCTGTGTGAGGCAACATGGTCAGGGATGAATGATTTATCCGAGCGTTTCTCACCAAACAAGCGACTCATCCTCTCCATGCCGAGGACACGCCGTGTTCCCGCAGGCAGCACCTTCCAGCTGAGGGGTGGACAGCGTGCCCTGTTCCCGTCCCTGCACAGGGACCTGGAGCTGCCGGGGTGAGCCCAGAGGAGGGCACAGAGATGCTGCAGGGCTGGAGCCCCTCTGCTCTGGGACAGGCTGGGAGAGCTGGGGGGGTCACCTGGAGAAGAGAAGGATCCAGGGAGAC
>JAWWMP010000018.1:937394-955706 GCA_035047865.1 Dendrocincla tyrannina
GGAGTGTCCAAGGCCAGGTTGGACGGGGCTTGGAGCACCCTGGGCTGGTGGGAGGTGTCCCTGCCCGTGGCAGGGGGCGGCACCGGGTGAGCTGCACTGTCCCTGCCGTCCCCGCTGTCACCGCCGTCCCCGCTGCCACCGCCGCCCTCCCCCGTCCCCCCCCAGCCTGTGCCGCCCTCACGGCCCGCCCCGCCCCGGGCCCGCCAGGGCCGCGATCTCGCGAGAGCTGCGCGGGCTGGTCTCGCGAGAGCGGCGGGGCCGGCGCGGCGGTGGCGGCTGAGCCGGTCGGTTCGTCCGTCCCGTCCGTCCCTCCCGGGCACCCGCTCCGACACCCGCTCCCCTCGGGCACAGCGCCGTCCTCGCCGGCTCCGCTTCCCCGCCGCCCCCAGGGCCCCCCCATCCCTTGTCCCCCCCCCCCAACCCTCCCTCAGGGCCCCCCCTGTCCCCTCAGGGCCCCCTCTCCTCTCTCCCGTTCCTGCCCCTCTCCCTTTTCCTGCCCCTCTCCCTTTTCCTGCCCCTCTCCCGTTCCTGCCCCTCTCCGGCCTGCCCCATGGTGGGGTTCGGGGCGAACCGCCGGGGCGGCCGCCTGCCCTCGCTGGTGCTGGTGGCGCTGCTGGCCGTGATCGCCGTGCTCGCCTTCCACTGCTGGAACGCGGCGTCCCGCCAGGCCCTGCTGCGGGAGGAGCTGGCCGAGCTGCAGAGCCAGGCCCAGCGCACCGAGGTGGCGCGGGGCCGGCTGGAGAGGCGCAACTCGGACCTGCTGGGCAAGGTGGACTCGCACAGGAAGCAGCTGGAGCAGAAGGAGGCGGACTACAGCCACCTGAGCAGCCAGCTGCAGGCCAGGGACGGCCAGGTGAAGCGGTGCGAGGACGGCAAGGTAAGGCTGCCCGCGGCACGGGCGGTGCTCGCCTGCCCCCGGTGTCCTCTGCCCGTCCGGGGCGAGACACGGCCCCGGGGCGCTGGTCGGTGCTGCTGGCACGGCTGCAGTGCGCTCGGGGTTCTGAGAGCATCCCCCAAACCGGCTGAAAACACCCAGCTTGTGTGCGAACAGTGAAAACTCCCAGAGCTCGCTTTCCCTGAAGGCTGGTTTAAATTTGCCCTTTTTCTGAGCTTTTTGCCTCTGCTGAGGTTATTTGATCCTTTGTGATCGGTCAAATAAACCCAGACACAGCTGTAAAACTATAGTTCCAAGGGAAATGAAACCTGTGTGCTTTCAGTAGCATCCCGAGCTTGCCTCTTGGAATGCCTGGCACAGCACACTCTGATTTTTATGCTGCCAACGTGTACTCGGAGAAAAAAAATCCTGCTGCTGACATAACGTGTCATTTTCCTTGGCTTGGAGGAGCCAAGCTCATACAAAACTCAGCTGGTCCTTTCAGTGGGGGTGGCCTGGGGATCTCCTTTGTTGTGGAGGAGGAGTGAATGCCTCGACTTTCACTGTTCCTCTTTCATAATCGCCCCGGGAGCTTTGCAGGGCTCAGCACACAAGTTCTGCTCGGGTGAGTGTGGGGTGTATTTGCATGCAGGTCATCACTGCTCACTGAACACTGTTCTCACAGGGGGATTTATGGAAATGCCACACTCTCAGGGTTAATGGTGGCTGGGTTTGTTTTTCTGGCCTTTTATATCACACATCAGATGAGCAGCATAAAACCCACAATTAATTGTTCGAAAAAGCTGAATATTTGCATGCCCCATTCCAGAGTTAGACTCCCTCAAAATTATTAGCTTTATATTAAAGTTTCCTACAAAACCATTAAAATTAAGCCTTTTGGATGTTCAGCAAACATTTTTAATTTTTTTTTTATTATTTTTCCTGAGGTTGGAATAAAAAGCCCATTTAGGTATGGAGTAGACTCCATGATCCTAAAGGTATTTTCCAGTCTCAGTGATTCAGTGATTCTAAACCAGCTGGGTTTCAGCCCTTGTGTCTGCAGGAGGGTAGTCAGCTTGTTTGGGGTTAGTGTAACTGTCTGCAGGCATAAAACCCCCCTGGTGGGATTCAGGTAAGCTGTCAGGAAGAATTTTTGCTTTCAATGCAAGACATCTGTATTTTTTTGGAAATCTGTGGTGTGTTACCAGAGGACACCAGGAGAGAAGGAGCAGGTGCTAAGTCGGGGGTGCAGGATGTAGCCAGGGTCCCCTTGATGCACAGGATCCAAACAGGATCCAAAACGCTTCCCTGCTGTTCCCCATAAATGCAGCTGGGGTGCGGGTGCTCTGGGAGTGGGGCATTGCACAGGGCAGGGCGGGGAGGGCAGCAGGAGGAATGTGCCCAGGAAACCCCACAGGATAAACTTCCTGCTCCTTACCTGCAGTGTGTGCACCATGTCTTACTTCTTTGTTCCAGAGGCGCCAGTTGAGTTCCTGTGAGCTCCCAGCTTTTGACTGTCCTCTTTCATGTGTTCAAAATGTCCAGTGTGCCCTAGGAGGCCCAAATAGCAGGATTTGATCAAAAAGCAGTCACTGGCCTTTTTCCTCCCATGTGAGCCACTGTCTTTTCTCTGTGGCAACAATCCTAATGGTTTTCTAAAAAATAAAACCCTCTAAGTGACTGTATTTCTCTGAGAGAATAAAGCTTTGTTCTAGGGACTAAAGATCTGTCACCAAAAATTAGTAGTAGATATAAAGTGTCTGACCAAAAAAGACTTGAATATTTTTTTTGTCTCAAAACAGAATTTGGCAAGTCTGTTTGACCAAAGTGCTTTTTATCAGTGATCATAGTCCATTTGTGAAATGCAGGAGCTAAAATAAAACCCCAACACTGGTAATTCCCAGGGTGTCAAGTGATCACAACAAATCCAGGCTTATTTCATGGAAAACTCCTTTGAAGGATCCTGCTCTGGTGGTTCTCAGTGTCAGCTCTGCTTTGGGCTCCTTTGTCCTCAGCTGAGGTTCTTTGCCTTGTGGTCACATTAATCAAGTGCCTTTCCCAGTCCTGAGGCAACTCCAGTTTCTGCAGCAGCTTCCTCTTGGCTCGGGGATCTCTGGAGTCAGGCCCAGACTCTTGGCTCTGCCCTCCCTCCCTGGGCATGGAACGAGCTGGGATATGTTTGCTCTTAGGAGCAAATGTGGGACCATGACCTGGTGTCTTGTGCTTAAAAAGAAAAGAGAAAAAACATGAGTTCTTGAGAATTTTCCTCTGTCACCCTGGGATGAGCTCCTTGATGGTCTGTTGGGCCTTGGAACAAACCAGGAGTTCTCTTTGAAGCTCCATGTGAGAGGCAAACAGGAGTAGTGCCTGCCCTGGAGTTTGGGCAGGTGCTGCATGCATGGGCAGCATCAGCTGCCTGAGTATTCCATGGGTTTTTGTAGCACAGCATTAGGATATGGGTTTTTTCCATAGCTTCACACATCCGTTTGCAAGAAGCTCAGTAAAAGGTGTGACTGGCAGGAATTGGTGGTGGAGACATTCCAGATGGCAGGGTCCCAGCTGCAGGAAGCACACCTCTCATTCCACACCTGCTGCTGGCCAGGCCAGGTGTGGAACACAGCCTTGCCCTTCCCTGCTGCCCAGAAATGTTTGGGATGCAGTCAAACATCTCCAGGAGCAGCTGGGTCTAATGTTTATTCTCAAACTCCTTGATAACTCCCCAGTTTGCAAAGCTGCAGCTTCACAGAGCGGTGTGGAGTTGTTGTATGACAAGAATTACAACTCAGACAGCATTGGAGGGTTGCCACGTGTCTATGCACAGGATTTCTGGTGGTTTTTACTGTGCAGGGCTCGTTGGGCTGCACAGGATTTATTTCCTTCATCCCAAGTGCTTGGACAGGCCCTGAGGAGCCCCTGAGAGCTCTGAGCAGTACAAACAGGTCTAGACTGAAGGAGGACGTGGCTCAGGAAGAACTGGACCTGTGCCATGGCTCGTGGAGTGTGGGATTTGCATGTGTAGGTGGAACAGATCCCATGAATCATAAAAAAGCTCCTTCCCTTTCTATCCTTCAGATGAGGGACATTGGCTGTCAGCTGAGCTGGATATGAATTCTGTCACTTCTCCCTGAACCTCAGAATGACAGAGACTCTGGCTGGAGCCCTGTGCCTCCCAAGGAGCCTCTCTTGTGTTCTGGGAGCTGCCAGGGTGCTGTGTACACTGCAGTGCCACACAAAAGCACCATCTCAGCAGCTCCTGTGGGGCTGGAGTTCCGAGCCAGGAATGCCTGGTCATACCCACATGGGACAAACGGGTCAGCCATTCTGAGTGCCTGTGGTAGCAACAGAAACACAGTGGGAAATTGTTGTAAATGAATGAATGATAAAGAGAAGGCAGAGCAGGGGGAAGGAAGTCCTACAGTCAGGGCAGGTGTGTTTGGGGTTTGTTTTGACAGGAAGTGGAGATGGCTTGACACAGACACTCCAGGGGCTGGGGGGGAACTGAAATGGCTGTGCTGGCACTGCTGGCCCCAGAGGTGATGCTGACCTTGTCCCCCATGGGTGACAGCCCCATTCAGCACCTTCCTAGGGTTACCCTTTCTGTCATCATGGAACTGCCAGAAGAACAACCACAGCCTCCCAGGTGCCTGATGGCAGGTGGGGATTTCCCCCCTTTCTCACTGTAGTCTGTTCCTGCATCTCCCTCTTCATTCCTGCTGGGTTTTGTCTTTATGTAACAACAAGACAAGGCATCTTTACTTCAAGACTTTGTGTATGTGCATTTCTTACTTACTGTAACTGCTATTCTTTTTCTTACTAAAAATACCAAATTAGAAGCTGTTGTAGAATTTTACTGGTGTCAGACTCCCTCTTAAAATAAAATGTTTGTTAGGAATATTAAGTAGCAACACATAAAATATTTAAATATAACAATTCTGTTATATGATATACCTTAGGTAACAAGTGGTTTTGATGTTGATGCTGCATGTTCAGTTTTATCCACCTGTGCTTTGACATTGGCCATTCACTGTCCCTCCTGCAGGAGCAGGATGCAGTGTGTTTATTTTAGTCCTGACAATCTTCTTTTTTGATAGAAATGTGTTCTGGAATTAAATTTAAGCCCTTGTTAGCGAAGCCTGAACACAGTGCTGGTTTGGTGATGTCACTGAGCACACAGGACTTGGATTTATTTGCCGGAACTTTGTGCACGTCATTCCCTGATCCTCTCCATACATTGGCTTTGCAAAGCAAACAGACACACCTGAGGGTTTGCAGCCCAAACCCTCCCCAACTCACTGGTTACCTGTATTTATTCAGCCTTTCCTTCCTTCCAGGTGAAGCTGCAGAACAACATCTCGTATCAGATGGCGGACATACATCGGCTAAAGGGTGAGGGATTCATGGCCTAACTCACTGGGCAGGCTGGAGCTGTGCACTTTAACTGCCCAGCTGCTGCAGAGTGCAGTTGAAATGAAGGATGAGGTGATGCTGGAACATCCCTTAATGTGAACTCTCACTGTGTTTGTTCGTTACCTGGTGTGGGTGAGTGTAGGATTGGCTCCTGTGGACGTTGCTGTCTGCAAAAAGGAATGTGTGCTCTGGCACTGTTGAACTCCAAGGTTTTAGAATCATTTTCATGGCCAAATACTCAGTTTAGTACAGTTCGATCAGAAACACTATGATGGTTATGCTGAGTTAGAAAAACTCCAGAAAACATCTTCTAAGACTGTTCTGTGCAGACATGATTACAGTGCCTGTGATCTTGCTGTATCTGGAGTATTTCAGAGTGAGCTGGAGCAGGGGATGCCCAAACGGGAACATGCCTGCACACAACACTCATGGTTTCTGCCTGTATCTGTGCAACTGTGACCTAAAACAGCAGGCAGCTCAATGCCTTGTAGCCCGAGGAGCAGGGGGAACTTCCAGAGCAGTTGTGGAGACAGGATACACGTGTTGGTTTTATGGAGAGCGGGAAGGTGCCTCCTTTTGTACACTCACTTCAGACAATCTCTGAGCATCATGCCTGAAGTAACCTGGTAGTGCTTTTGAGTTGCTCAGAGCCACAGAATCCTTCAGGAAATTAAGGAGATTTCCAACAGGTAAGTGAAATTGCAGTCAGAAGCCTTACACAATGCTAAGGTAAAGATAAATTTAGGGGGTTTGGCATAGTGTCAGGACAATTTCTGTAACTCATGCTGCCATCTGGCATGCACAAGTAAAGTGGCATCTTCAAGTTAGTTTAAGAATCTTTAGAGTATGTGTAGATGAACTAACATGAAACTCGAGCAATTCTTTACTTATTTAGCAATACCAAAAGTTGTATCTGCCCCAGGGCATTTTTACTTCCCTTTCTCAGTCCATGTTGGGTTTTGCTTTCTGGCCTAGAACAACTGGCAGAGTTGCGGCAGGAATTCATCCGGCAGGAAGATCAGCTGCACGAGTACAAGAAGAACAACACCTACCTTACCAGGAGGCTGGAATATGACAGGTATGTCCTCAGGAGTGTTGGTGAGTGCAGGTTTGGGGGTGTGAGGGGGGCTGTATTTACTCAGAAGTGCTTCTTAATCCTGTGTCTGCTGACCCTCAGAGTGGGCTGTGCTCGCCTGGTGATGATGCATGTTAGTAGCTGTTTGCCTTTCAAGTTCTGTTTCTTTGTGGTGTCCTGCTCCTCCCTCAAAGTGAGATAGGATTTAAGGAGAATCTTGGCTTACTCTGGAGTTGTTCATCGTTTTTTATGTCAATGCATTTTTTATAACATGGAGATTTAGTTAGCAAACACATGGAGGAGTTTAATAGCCACAGTCCTGTGTCACTAGTGTTGTATATTGCTGCCTTTCTAACAGTATCATTTCATTTGTTCTGACTGAAGTTGAAAGCAGCATCGTGTAGATTGAAATTTTAAGTTGACTTCAGCCTTTTAGTTGATGATGGAGAAAGAGGAAGAAACTACTTCTGTGGCTTTGAGGAGTGAGGGAGGTTTAACACTTGAGAAAGTGTTTGCAACTTTCACACACACACAGTGTTCTTTCTGTGCTGTTGAGGGTTTGTGGGACACCGGAGTTCTGCTGCTTGGGCTGATGTCTGTGGCTTGTTAGGGAAGTTGGAACATGTGGCCTTGTATTCAGGTCATGTTATTTGAGCTGGGATCAGTAACTGAGAGGGGTAGTTGTGCACCTTCTCCGTTGACAGCCATGGGACACACGTTGCTTTCCCAGGAGAATTAATATTTGCTGACAGATTAACTGTGGAGCTTGGCTTTTTGGTTGCATTCCAGCTTTTGGAGAAAATATATTCCAGGCCGTTCTGTTTATTTTACTGTTTTTTTCTGCTCTGTCCCTATTTTTTCCAGTTCTGCTTTCTTTCTGTATTCAGTCCATTCCCACTCCATACACATGCCAGGACCAGGCTTTTTGGACAGACTATTCTAGTTATATCTCAGGTTTGGCTTTTTGTGCCACTTCATATTTTCCCCCTTATTTGATTTGTGGGAGAGCAGATACAACAAATGAAATGTATCTAATGGTGTGTTTCTCCTCAAGCCTGCAGTGTGGGCAGCAGATCAAGGAAATGAGGCTGCAGCATGAAGAGAACATCAAGAAATTAATGGACCAGGTTGCACGGGAACAAAAGGTAATGCCAGGGAATTTTGTGGTGAGTGAGAAGAGCCCAGAGTCTGATGTTTGCCTCAGCTATGTGGAGGCCTAGGACATTTCTCCCACTACCTTTGTGTTCAACATCCCCCTGAGCAGCCCTAAATGGGTGCTAATGTAGGAAATCTGCCTGGTTGCTCAGCCAGTGGACTGAGCTGGAAGATGGGGCCAAATTCTCTGCTCTGCTCCAAGCCTCCTCCATGACACCATTGCTGAGGGTTTCAGTTCTTCCTGTGACATGGATATTGCTGTTGAGCTCTCCAGAGTGAGGTCTGCGTTCTCACAGTCTTGCACAGGTTATTGTAGGGGGAACCTGAGCTCTGCTGAGGCCTTGAGGTGCTAATGTGATGGAAATAACGATGGTGTTGGAATGGTGGCAAGGGGGTGATTACATGGAGCCAGCTGCCAGTAGAATTTGGGCCTCTTTCCTGCAAACTGATGAAATAATCTGCTTTGCTTAAATATTTTCTTACTTTGTCTGTCTATAAACATTTCAAAATAATAAGGCAGACTGAGAGCAGGTTTTCATCAGATCTTTTCTTACAGTCTGGAATTCCTTCAAGGCTCTGCTCTGAGGCTTAAGGCCAATGATGCCTTAACCTGCTTGTGTTGTCCTTAACACCTGGTATGGCAGTAGAAATGTTTTGTGGCTGTGCTGGTTTGTACATTGTCTGTTCAGCTGTGTGTCCATCCCCCCAGGGCCCAGGTTTGTACACAGAGGACTCTGCTCTTTGCTGATCACTGAATTCATAAATGTAATTTTGCTCACCCAAAGTAGTCTTGAATTTGTGGACATTTGTTGTGTCATTTCCAGAGGTTCCAGAGGCATACTTCATATTGGCTCTTATGCATTTGTTTTAACAGGCCACACAAAAAATTCAGTCCAGTAAAGACACTGAGGTCAGTCCCAGCAATGATGACCAAGCAGTACCTGAGACTGTCGCAGAGGGCGAAAATAAAGATCCAGAGAAGAATGAGAAGCCTTCAGAGCATGTTGTAAATGGCAAAGGTATTTCCTTTTATGGCATTTCTCATAGAGAATGGACCAGTTGTGTTGCATCCTTTGCCATCCTCCAGAACTGTGCATTTTTCTGAGGTAGAACAAGGAATTGTTTGGCTCAGATAACTTGATTAGCTGCAGTGGTTTTACTCAGTTAGAGCCTCCCACAAGGGGGAAATTCACTGTTCAGACTGAAAGGTTAGTAAGGCAGAATATCCTGTTCTTGTCTTGCAGAGAAAATCAAAGCAGGAGGAGATGCAGGCATGCCTGAAATAGAAGATAATGACCCAGCAAAAGCTGAAGATACTCCCACTGGTGAGGAGAGATACTCTTAATTCTTTCATGTTTGGGGTCTTGGTGATGTATATATTATGTGTGAACACCATGTGGTTCATAGTGAATGCAGCGTTTTAAAATCTCCCTGAGGTAATAAAATTCAAGTGGGGTTTAAAATCAGATCATTTCTACTGTGCTTTAGAGGTTTGAATTCTGAAAACTGAATGTTTCAGATAATCCCCCTCCCAAAATACTGTATTTTATATTTTCATCTGTGGTTTAAAACCAAGAAAACAACAAAACCAAAGATGTTTACAGATTGTTAGAGTTAGGCCAGGTAAATAGTGTCTTGTTTGTTTCATGTTCATGCTTTTGTCTCTGTGTTTTGTTTTAGCTTTAAAGAAGCCACTTATTTCAGCTCCTAAAAGTGAAGCTCATCAGCCTGTTGTGAACCTGCCCACTGAACAGCCCCACGCTCCAAACCTGGCACCAGGTAAAAGTCCTGTTAGCAGCTGACAAGGCACTGTTTGGCTTAGCAGAAGAAATCCAGAGATTAATTTTGGCAGATCCAGGGTTGTGTTCCTGCCTGTCTGACTGAGGCAGTTGGGCTGCTTGTATATCTCTTTCTCTACCCTCCACACCAAGAATTTCTGAGCCTTTTGGCCAATTTCAGCCAAATTTGAGTCAGAAGTTGCAAAGATAAGTGCGTGAAGAGTCCTCCAGTGGACAGAGTAATTGAAATCAGTGTTCCTCCCTCGGGTACTAATTAGGGCTGCACCCTCAGGGCTTGGGTGTTGATCTCTTGTAGCCACAGTCAGAGATAAACCAGCGTTCCTGTCTCTTGCTCAGAGTCCTCCTGTCCCTGGGAGCAGCTTACTTGAGAATGGCATGGGGAAGGTTTAGGGCGTGAGAACTGAAAGTCTTGCAGTGACACAGTTTGGAAGATCTGCAGTTAGAAAAGACACAAACCCATAGAAAATGAACTTAATGCTCATGGGTCAAGTCACTTTAATGTCAGAGAGAGAACATCAGGTTTTACTTGCACTGCAAGTGGCTTGTTCAAATACTGTCCTGCTAAAATGATTAATACAACTTGAATATTAGTAAATTAAATAGAGAATCTTCAAGATGACCAAACAGTGCCAAGTTTTTGTTCTGCCCGTTACTGGTTCTTTTCGAAAGGGACAACAGAAGTTTTTCTGTGTTTCTTTCCTTTTCCTTATTTCCAAAATGAGGGAGCTCAAAGCCTGCATACACATTTAAAGATTGTTGTTTCCAAGTGTCAAATCTTTTAAACAGTCTATTTCCTTTGAAGGTAGTCCTTCATTTTCGCTTGTATTAAAGAGAAAACATAACATGCAGCAAGTGAAAACTTGCTTTGTTGAGCTTGGCATTTTTCAACAGGAGTTTGATGGGAATTTTAGGGAAATCAGGGTTTTCTCAGCTCCTTGTTTAATTTTGGAGTCCTGTGATTCTGGTTGTTATTTTTAGCATAACTTCTGTGCCCTGCCACACCCTTGTCCTCAGATCAGAGCTCTTGAAACGGTAAATGGTGCTTGGCAGACTTGAAAAGCAGAATCAGTAGGAGGATAAAAGATACATAAATGTGTTATGGTGGTATGTGTCTGGGCTTCCTGGAGAGCTGAAGTACATGCAGAAAGTCAGCTGGGAAGGTCACGATGTGGGATTGATTATGGCTTAGGTGTGATCAATGATGTTCTGCCTTCTGGAGCCGTGTAAGCCCTGCAGACACTGACACTTCTTCACTGTAGGTTTGCCCAGTGACAGTGATGGAAACGCCGACATTGCGAAGCAAATCCCTCCAAATTCTCTTCAGCACTTGAATTTTGAAGAACCTGTGGAAGCCCAGAAAGACCAAAAGATTGAGACAGACCAGATAAAGATTCCAAAGAGCCGAGTTAGTGACTTGCAGAAGATTAAGCAAAGTAAGTTGGCCAATATCACACACTTCAATATATTAAAAAAATCCCTTAATTTTCTTGCTGTGATAGTGCCTGTCTGGAAAACAGGGGCCATTGCAGAGGGTGGCTTTGGAGAGGGAGCCTGAGAAGGAATGTAATGTGTTCCTGGTAAAAGATATGCTTTAATGTGTTTTCTTTTCACTTGTATATTCACTTATGTAAAAAAAAATGATTTCCTTATCAGAATTTAAAGTGCTTTTGGAAATTACTGCACATTTCAGTTGATTAAGTCAGGATTTTGATACACCCAGTTACTCACTGTATTACTTAAATACTGTGTTTTGGACAGTCTTGTAAGAACTCAGCCCTTACACCAGGGGCTTTGTGGTGGGGAGCAGTGTGTGTTGGACAGAACGTGGTTGTTCCATGGGGGGAAGTTCCCCAGAACCCTTCTCTTCCATGTCTGCTCAAGGCAGAAGCCTCCAGAGAGGTGCACATGGGGGGGTGGGGGTGTGTGTGTTGTGGGGGAGGTAGTTTTTGAAGACACTGTTCTAATTGTTTAGCATTTGGGTGGGGAAAGGGTGTTTGGGAGAAAAAGCTTAGTGCTGAAACATCTCCTCTTGGGGATTTTTTATCCAAATAAGATTCTTCTGAAGAAACAGGTCTTCAGGGAAGGCTTTAGTTGTTTTAACAGGACTCGTGGATCTTTGTGATGCAGCAGGGATAGGTGTATTAAATTGGCACAGAACCTGGGCAGGCTTGACTTCTGCTCTGCACCCTGAGGTCTGCAAGGCTGGTTAATTTATCAAGGGAGCTTCTTGAGGAAGCTTCAGGAGTGAGAGAGCTTCATATTTCAGTTGTTGGGTTCTTAATGGATTGTCTGTTTTCTCTGGCCATGGATTAAAGGATGGAGGGGTCTGGTTGTGCAGGCAGGAGCTGGGAAGGAAATGTCTCCACTGTAGGCTGTGAAAAGGTACCTGGGAGTCAGGAATGGGGTGGCCTGGGCTCTCTGGGGTTAGGGCTGGGCTCACGGGGGGAGTCCTGCACACCAGGGATTCTCTGAGCTCAGCTCACAGCCTCTGTGGACCTGCTGCATTTCCTGGGATCTCTGCAGCATATCTTAATCTTTCCTGCTGCCAGCTTCAGTTCATTTGGTTCTTGTGTGTCACAGTATCTCTGGCATGTCCACAGGCTGGTTTTGCTGGAAGTTGGGTACAATCTGTTGTTTCATGACTCAGCTTAGGTTTAACATGTGCAAATTCTACTGTCCAGTCTGGATTTTATAGATAATGCAGTGTCAAAAATACCAAAAGCAATAGCCAGGATCACTCAATTAGGTATGAACAGGGAATGAATAATGCATGGAACTTTGGATTTGTAAACAGATCACGGTTTCTTCTTGCTTGTTTTGTGAAAATACCTGGAGCTGCTGTTTCTGTCCATTTGAGCTGCACTAGGTGTGATTCTGGTGCTTTTCTCCCCATCCAGAGAAGCACCATGGTACTGCTTCTGTCCTGATCTTTATATACTGCTGCATAGGAAAGTTTCCATTGTTTTGGGAAATAATTTCATTTTCTCGTCTGTCCACTTGTAATCCTGATGTTGAAATCATTCTCCCATTTTACTCCTGTTAATTACTTCCACTGCAGATTGCTCACCACCTGCCCCAGCAGCCTTGGTGCCCAGTCTGTAAAGATTGTATCACACTTAGAGCCATGTGTTTCATTTATGCACAATCCTCCAGGCCTGTGGCCTCTGCAGACTCAGAGCTGCTGCCTTCGAGCACCAGGCAAGCAGAGTGCACTGTGGTGGGCTGGCAGGGCTCTCCCTGTATCCCATTAAACACCAGCTCTGAACTGGACATCACAGCAGTGATCTTGCCCTGTGTGCCTGGCTGTCTGCTCATTCCATAGTTCCAGCTAATTCCTGTTTTTCTTGTGCATTGTTTCAGGTTCTGGAACTATTCTTAATTTTTTGTTGGGAGATGAAAATACTGGATTTGGGACATTTTGAACACTGTTAAACCTTGACAGGGAAGCAGAGTGTAAAGCCAGATGAATGAGGTAGTTCCAAACTGAGTTGAGAGCTGCAGGGCAGGTCTCTGCTGTGTGCCCCCTGCACCAGCTGGGCACTCCCTGCACGCATTGCCAGGCCCCACAAATGCCAGGCCTCGGCAGGAATGGATGCCAGCCTTCCACTGAGGGAGTGCTCTTCAGCATGTGGAGAAAACTCGTGCCAGTGTCCATAGGGAATCCCAGCTGGAGCCGGTTGTCTGGGGGCTCTTCTCTGTGGAAAGAGGAGCTTGGGGCAGTCAGATTTCACAGGGTCCAGGTGCTGGCTGGCAGAGCGTGTCCTTTGCACACAGGGGTGCTCCATAAGCCTTGTTCTCCCCCTGCCCAAGCCCTCTCCTTCCCCCCCCCTCTCTGCAGCTGGAACTACCACAGGCCCCGGTGCCTCCACCTGCCACCTGCTCTTGGGGAGAATCTCCCTGTTTCTTTCCTCTCTGCTGCTGACTCACTCCTTTCCTACTCCACAGGCCGGTTCTTTGATGAGAATGAATCCCCTGTGGACCCACAGCAGGGTTCTAAACTGGCAGATTATAATGGGGATGATGGGAACGTGGGTGAGTATGAGGCAGACAAACAGGCTGAGCTGGCTTACAATGAGGAAGAGGATGGTGATGGTGGAGAAGAAGACGTCCAAGGTGAGCTTGGGCCTTATCTCCATCCCATTGTGATAAATCCACGCTGAGTTACTTGTTGAATTTGTGTAAAGCCTCTCTGGTTTAGCTGATCACAAATTGCTCAGACAGACTGAACGAGCTTAAAATTGGGTCTCACTGTCTGTGGGACAGCAACGATGCAAGTCTTCAGGGAGAGAGTTTTGACACCTCATTGCAGTTGTTTGTAGTTCCTGCTAGGAAAAGCAAGGCACTAAATTTCAGACATGGTTTTACCCAAACCCCCAGCCTTGGCCCCTGGCTGGGTGGGCTGTGGACCTTGACATTCCTAAATTGTCAAATAGAGGAATGTAGTGTTTTGAGTCCTGCTCTTGCCACACCTGCTTGGAGCAGGTGTGCAGTGAGGCCTCAGGTAGTGATTCCAGATGTCACTTTTGTGCATTATACACAGATTCAACAGGCTTGTGGTGTTCCTGCTAACCAACCTCAGAGCTGAGCCAGTGCTGCCTAATGCCCCCTGTGTGTGCATGGCTGCCCCTGTCCTGCATGTGGCTCCTGCATCCCCTCCCTTGCTTGCCTGTACCTGCCTGTACCTCCCTTGCTCTCTGCCATGTGCCTGCCTTGTCTTCCATTCTCCATCCAGCTGTTTGGGGATATTTGTGATAGGCCTGCATGTCTACAGGGTGGGAATGTTTGTGTACATAGAGAGTGTTTCCAGTTAAATGAAAGTGTAAAATAAAGAGGGGGTAGAAATAGGAAATCAGGCCCCCTGATTTTGGCTCTCATAATGTAAGTTATTAGCTGCAGGTTTTTCAGACATATTTAATTGGTATCTAAGCATAATTAATGGGCAAAGCTGTTAAAAAGCAGCTGATTGTTTGGGCATGCACTAAGTGCAGTGTCAGCGGGCTGGGCTGGGCTGGGAGTATGGAACTCATGAACAAGGGAAAGAAAAGGATGGATCAGAACCCTGGGTGATTAATTGATTGATGAACTGCAGCCCTTCTGCTCCAGCTGTGGCCTGTTGTGTGGGAGCTGTGTTCCTCATGGTTCTGGTCTGTTCTGAGTGGGGAGTGTGGGGTGTCCTGTGTGTCCATGTGTCTGAGCCCTGCACACCCCAGCAGTGCTGTGGTGCCAGGTTGTTAAAAATCAGATGGTGCTTTTGTAGCTTGCAGTGTGAGGGGTGTTTGCAGAAGTGGTGCTCTGACTGCAAGTGACCCCATAAAACCATCTCACATCTACATGGGGTCCCTCTTTGGTGGCTTGGGATTTGGACTTGGAGAAAATCTTTTTCCTGGTGAACCCCTCTGTGTCTCTGTATAGACAGACTAGGATAATAACAGCCAGTAAAGGTTAAAGGGTGACTTCTGGGAACCTTCTACTGAGCAGTGATGTGAGCAGAGTGTGTTACTGCCTCCAACCACATCTCCCAGGCCCTTTGTTCTCTTGTTCCCTAATAACTTGGTGAGTTGCTTTGAGCTGTGATTTGAACATGGCCAGTGGTGCTTCCAGGAGCAGCATTCCAGGAAAAGTGTCTGCTTCAGGTATTGTACTGATTTCTCTGCAGGGCAGGAGCAGGGAGAACTGGTGGAGTTGGAGGGAGGGTAGTTCCAGTTGCTTAGGAAGGGTAAAAAAAAAAAGAATTTCTGTCTAAAAATTGTCAGAAAAACATCACCCAGGTCTACATCGAGCTGAGCAGAGCCTGTGGCATGTGCCACAAAGCCACACGTGGTTTCTGTTGCTACTGGGAATGTGTGGGCTTAGATTGAAATTACCTGGGGAAAATGCTCCAGGCTGGGAGATGTGCTGGGGAGGGGCAGCCCCAGCCTGGCATCCCTTCCCTCAGGCACCTGCTGAAGGGCAGGGGGTGCTTGGGTGGTGAAGGGGGAGTAACTCCAGGGTGTCCAGGTGTGTGGTGGCAGTTTCTTACATGCCAGCCTTTTGCTGCTGCAGCAGATGCCCAGCAGGTCCCTGCCTGGCCCATGGGGTGAGGGGTGTGAGGGTGTGGAGAGCTCCAGGCAGCTGCAGAAAGATGGGTGAACTCACACTGTGCTTTGCATTCCTGTGAACAACCATCTCCTGAATATAAAGGAACAGCTTTGAGGTGCAGGAGAAGCTCATTAATTGGAACAAATGGAAGTTTTGTGGGTTTTTCACTTTTTGAGGGAAGGAGGCCAGGGACCCACATGGAACAGCTGGATTATGGCAGGTAGAATGTGGAATATTTCGAAATATCACATAAAATTATACTGAATGTGTATTTTCTCTGTGGATTTTCTGCATGTGCTGCAGTCAGTAGTTACACTGAGGGGGCACAGCTTTGGGGGGGGCGTTATTTGACCATTTTTCATGAGGATCAAAAGCCAAACCCCAAGGAGCAAAGTCAGGAAGCAGGACAGGGGACAGGGGTGGAGACAGACAGTGTCTGGGGCTGGAAGGGAAGGTGAAACATCGGCATCTGCTGGTCAGGACAGAGCTGTGACTCCCTTGGGAAGAGGAACAAAAGGCAGCTGGGGGTTGAGAGAGCCCCTGCCCACCTGGCTCCTGCCTGTGTTCCCTGGCCTGGTGTGCCAAGCGAGAACAGATTTCCATGGACAAGAGGCTGGGAAAGGTTTTCAAACCTCCAAATTTTACCTGTGAGTCTTGAGATACAAGACAGCAGTATGGAAAAGCACAGCAAAGTCAATTCCAGCATCAGGAAAAATCCCATCAGGGAAAAATGTGTCGTGCCATGTCTATGTGGAAGTGTCATCTGGGAAGTAGGTGGGAAAAGTATTGTCTTGGTCTGGAAGGGGTCCCAAGGAGCTCCCTGTGCTAGTCCCTGAGGTTCTGTGAAGCCTGTCAGCTCTGGAGTGGGTTAAACCTGCCAAGGGGACTTTCTGCAGGAGCTGGGTTTTACTGGGAGAGTTTGATAAACAGAGTCTCAAAGCCCAGCAGGGTTGCTGGCACTGCAGTCCCCGAGGTCAGGCAGCCTGTGCCATGGGTGGCACTGCAGTCCCCGAGGTCAGGCAGCCTGTGCCATGGGTGGCACTGCAGTCCCCGAGGTCAGGCAGCCTGTGCCATGGGTGGCACTGCTGCCAGAGATCCTGACCCAGAGCGCTGGCACCGGGCTGGAACCGCGGCCCTGCTCTGTCCTGTGTCCAGTGAGTCCCTCCTGGCACCAGCCCGGGCCAGCTCCCTGCTGGGCCAGCTGCCAGCAGGTACTGGGGAACTGCTCTTGGGTGTCCTCTCAGTGGTCTCACGTCAGATCTGATCCGAGTATTTGAACTGTAATTGAACTGTAATCTGTATTGCAGATGATGAGGAGCGAGACCTGCAGAATGACCTGGGGGACTACAAGTCCCACTTCAGCGACAGGGTCCTGTAGGCCTGGGGCACGGAGAGCTCAACCCAGGGACTTGAGGTGCTGCAAAACTGAACCAGTTTTACTCCAGAGTTTCCTACTTCCAAGGAAGCCGAGAACGAAGTGCCGAGTGTGCCCAGTCGGCAGGTGAAGAGGACCCACTGTACATATGTACATACTTGTACTATCACAGGTTGTATTAAACCAGCATCTTCACATGGAGCTGGTTACTCAGCCTGGTCCTTATCTGAAATAATCTTTACACTTAAGCCCAGTCTGTAAACACAGGCTGAACTGTTTCTGCCATTTACATCCCTTTGGAACCTGGAGAACTTGTACAGTTTGTACCTGATGTAACAAAGCCACTGTGGAAGCCATGTACAGCCAAGGACTCCTTTTCTACAGTCCCACCTCTGTGGGCAGAGCTGCTGCTCCCGAGTGCTGGGTTTGTCCAGCAGTTGAGCCGTGAGCTGGGAACGAGAACTGAACGGTTCAAGAACTGCTCCCTCCTCACTGTGACCCAGGCTGGGGCAGCCCTCGGCACCACCTGTCATGGAACTCCTCTACAGTGACCACGTCTCGTAGCTAGAGCTGCAAATCTACAGTAGGACTTCAGTAATTTGATACATCCCCAAAAAGTTGGGCAACTAATAGCTTGATTTAAAAGGTGATACAAATAATTATAAATAATTCATGGCTTGTAGGAAATCTTTGTGTTAAAGAGAGCAAGTGTGAGTGAGAGACACGTCTGCAGCAGCTGTGTCAGCCCTCGCTGGAAGGACCAGCCCTCCCCCGGGGTTATGTGCTGCTGTGCTGGCCCACAGTGTCCAGCCTCTCCAGCTCATTTCCAGTTTGATCCCTTGCTACAGCTCTGAACATCCCACGGTTGGGGTTTCTCCATCAGATCTGTAAGTCAGACCCTTCTCTGTATTCTGTGTTCAAGTACTGCTGGAATTTATGGAGATGATTCGGTGGCTCTGCAGTGGGGAATGGAGGGGATTGTCCTGCCTGCTCCTCCACGGGCTCCTGGGGACACAGGTTACAGGCCCTGCTGAGGCTGATTCAGCTCATCCCTGTGCTCAGGTGCTGGGCTGGAGTAACAGGTCAGGTTTGCTCCTTGCCAGCTCAGTGAACCTCTTAAATAAAGTTCAATGCTTGTACAGTTTGTGGGGTTTTAAGACAATTTATTACTATTCAATGGCAAAAAAAGCTGCTGCATTTAAAAAGTGAAGCTCCAGCTCAGTGCTGGGTTGTGGTTCAGTACAAGCCCAGTCCAGTATTCCCTGAAGTAGTGCAGTGTCACATGGCACAGCTCAGGAAGACCCATAGATTAGAGTACTACTTCTTAAATTTAGAGATGAAACCATTCTGCACTCACAGCTTCAACTGCTTTTCCCTTCCCTGCCATCCTTGCACAGTGCCAGGGCTAAGGCACATCCCACAGTGGGTGTGATGCTGCCCAGGTGCTCTGGCATACCCATAAAAACAGCTCAGAATCCTTCCCTGTGAGGGTGGGCAGGCCCTGGCACAGGGTGCCCAGAGAAGCTGTGGCTGCCCCTGGATCCCTGGG
>JAWWMP010000018.1:964975-981474 GCA_035047865.1 Dendrocincla tyrannina
GCTGTGGCTGCCCCTGGATCCCTGGGAGTGTCCAAGGTCAGGCTGGACGGGGCTTGGAGCACCCTGGGCTGGTGGGAGGTGTCCCTGCCCATGGCAGGGGGGTGGGATGGGATGGTCCCTATGGTCCCTCCCAACCCAAACCATCCTGTGACTCTGTGATTTGATGTTTGTCCATCCCAGTTAAATCTTCAGAAAATGCAGATATGCACCATGAGTGCAGAGCTGATTAATCAAATTCATGATGGATTGCAATTTTTAGGGGCAGAGTGTTCAAATGGAATCATTGCTGTGATCCTGGGAGGGAAGAAGGAGCTCTCAGCAGCTGGTTTAAGAGCAGCTCTCCCAGGCAGGATATGACAGTGCCAGCCCTAAGGAGAGCTCTGTCCCAGAGGAATTGGCTGGAGTGCCATGTTAGCTCCAGCTCAGTGCAGCTCTTCCGATTGCTCAAGAGAAACTCCCATACACCAGGTACTTGAAAGCCCATCTAACATGTTGTTTACGTGTTGAGATGCCTGGATGGCCATTATTTGGTGTTTTAGAAAAATAAATATTTGACATTCACAGATGAAGACATTTTCAATGGCACTTGAAAAATTAAGTGGGAAATCATCCACATCTAACGCAATCAGCTCGGGGCTTGGGTTGAAGCTTCCCACTTGGCACTTGGAACTTTTTCTAAATAGATTACTTCCCAATCAGATCAGTTTCAGTAATTACTTTGATTAAGGTCCTCTTGACTTCTTAAATGAGCAGTTCTTTTACTGTACCCAGTGATCCAAGGAAAACCCTTGTCAGGACAATCTGCTGTAAGAGAACAGGGGGTTGAGCATGAGCCTGCAGTGTATTTCCACCTCTGCCAGCGCTGTCCCTTGTGGGGTCTGAGGAAATCTGGCCTTTCTTTCCTCAGTTTCTCTACCTGATGGGTCCGTGCTTATGGTAATCCTGGCATCTGTGGCCAAGCCCAGGAGAAGGAGTCACTGGTGGGCAGAATCCACTCAGCAGCACATTGATCTCTGCTTGGTTGTGACATTAAAACTGTATCTCCCCACCGGGAAAGTTGTCAGAGTCCAGCCCTGTGAGATGTGTGTGCATCCTGCTAAACACAGGCTTAACCCAAACACTGAGGAAGAGCCCATCTGCTGCATTAGATCCAGGGAGGATCCACTGCCCACCCAGTGCTGTGGCTGCTGGAGGTACACAGAAAGGAGATGACAGGAATTGAAGTGTTCCCTGACAGTCCTATCTCCTGCCTGACTTCAGAATTCCTTCTTGGTGGGTGAGGAATCTAGTTAGGAGCCACACAGCATCTCTAGTTCTGTGTTCATAGTATTTATTGTAGCAATATAGCTTTAAGTATAATGCTGTCATGAAACTAAACTTAACTAAAAGGAGCTGTTAACTCCACAGCATCTGGAAAATAAGCTGTGGATACTTAGTAGCACAATGCTAGAAAATGTATCCTACCAGTCACTGCCAGTATTCCGAGTGTAAGCAGGAAAAAGGAAGCCGAGATGCTGAAGCATTTGGTTTAGAATTTACCTGTAAATAAATTACTTTAATAAACACACACAACACAGCAGGAGTGTCATTAGCAACAGAACAGGGTGATGCTGTAGGGCACATTAGCATCCTCCAAGCCTCAGAGGGAGGAGAAGGAACCTGTCCTTATTTAGGCTGTGTTTAGGAATAGCTAATTTAAGTTAATAAATTAACGGGAACTCTGATCAAATCAGAGCAGTCCTTCTGAGCAATTTCGCTTTCACTGCAACGATTTCAGTCTAAATCATAACTCAGTTTACTCCAGGCCATTCTAACCCACGATTGCTTTGATTCACCCTGTATTTTAGGAGGTGCTAATTAGAGGAAGGGAGGTAATTCAATGCCAGGATGAGGCTGTACCACAAGGGCTTCCCTGGCACGGCAGCACCAGGCTGGTTAGTGGTGAACCCCAGGCGGGGGTTCCTTGGCCAGCACAGCTGCACGAGGAGCCCCCTCTGGGAGCCTCCTTACCCTGGCTGGGTCTGACTGGGCAAAACCAGCATTTCCCCTCCCCTTTACCTTCCCAGCTCTATTGCACTGGGAAAGCTCCTGGTTCAGCCATAACCCAACACAGATTTCCTAGTCCAGACAGAGCTTCAGGGGTACTCCGTGTCTTTGCTTAGCACAGAGGGGCTGCAGAGCTGGAGCAGAGTCCCCCCACACTGGTCCATGTATTTCTTACCCTGTGCTGGGATTTTGCCTCACCCATTGTAGTGTTCTCCAAGCTCCAGACTGTAGTTTACATCCCATAGCTGGTGTGTTTGGAGTATTCACTATTCCAGGAAGGAGTGGGCTGGCTCCAGGTAACAGCTCCATTCGCCAATGCCCTTTCCATAGGAGATAACACCACCTGAGATGCTTCTCTTCCTCCCTTTCCCAAAACTTCTCTCCTTTTCCCGTCCTGTGGGAGTTCATTTAGATGCACCAGCCTTCCTTGTGGAATAGTCCTTTGGGCTGGTGGGTGATTCCTGGTCTCCTGATTCCAGTGCATCACCTGTGAGGGAGGGAAATCTCGCAGGTGAAGGCTGAGCTTGTTGTCGTGGCAGGGTGTCCAGGTGGGATGTGCTGCAGCCCTGGGTCTGGGAGTGTGGCTGCAAAATGACAGAGAGTGTCTGTCAGGAGTGAAGGAGGAGAGGAAAAGTCCTTATTCTAGCTCTGTGGGAGCTGTTCTCTGCTCACCAAAGAAAAGCAGTGTGAACTCAGGTTTTAAGTTTTGTTTTCAGAGGGGGAGAACAGTATACAAAAGTTAAAGGGAGTATTTAATAGATAGCAGAAATATTTACAGGAATGTTCAAGGCATTGTGTATACAAGATTTAACTAAAGTGTATTTGATTGAGTTAGCTACCTTAGTTTATCTGACACCTTAAACTCATGTCAAGACCAAGCAGTTGTAATTAAATCAATTTAAATATACTTGGAAAAGCTTGTTTATTTTGCTTTTCAAGCCAGAACTGGTGAATATTACAGAAGAAAACAAAGTTAATGTAATCTTGATAATTTTATGTTCTTAAAAATAGAGGTCTGGAAGAAATTTTTGAAGACTTAAGTGTAGCTAAAGTGATATTCCTAAACAATTGTAATTACTGAGTTTAGAGCCTTTTACTTTTGTGTTGCTTAGGGACTAGAAAGCTCCCTGGCACTCTTAGGAGAGAAGTCTAAGAGCTCAGTTGGAAAAATGGGCTGCAGAGATCCAGGTCCAGGTGAAGAGGTGTCAGGCTTAATTGTTAGCTGTAATTACCCTGCTGGACTTATTTGAAGATAATTCTCTTTGATAGTAAATTGGTTTATTATATACCTGGAAAAGGTTTGATAATGTTCAGTCTCAAAGATTAATAGTTAATATAAAAAAGTCCTAAGTCAATTAACATAACAGGGTTCCAAACCATAAAATAGTTTAAGATTAAAAAATAAGCATTTGTCATCAGTGGCTTTCAAAATGAAAAAGTCATCTCGGGAGGATTGCTCTCTGCTCCTTCTGCTCTTGGTGTGGTTTGTGTTCCCTGTGAGTCGGAGGGCTCTGAGGGTGCAGGAGTGTGTCACTGTTCTGTGCCATTTGCTGACAATTTGGGAGGCTCTGTACCTGCAGATGACTGATATCTGTCAGAATTGCTGGGGACAGAGGTAGAGGCTTCTTTATTCATTTGATAGTTTAGTTTTGGTTTAAACCACAGTAAGTGTGCTGATAAATCACCGCTGCTGTGTCTCTTCCTCGGGGTGCTTGGTGTTCACTGGGGAGGTGAGTGGGCTCGGGGGCCAGACCTGTGGGGTCAGCCTGCTGCTGTCGTGTTCTGTGTGTTCCTGGGGGTTTGACCCGGGGCTGCTCCCAGTCCTGCAGTGGCTGAGCTGCAGTCCAAGGGCCCCACTCGAGTGTGCTCTGTCAAACCAAAGCACCTGAGTGGGCCACAGAAGGTTTGTCCAGCAGCTCACACCGGACCCAAACTCCATGCTGGGGGCAGTTCTCTGTCCAGGAGGAAGCAGAGGAGGCCTGGACACTTGTGGCATGTTGGTGTTGAACCCCTTGGGAAAGGAGCACGTGGCAGCTGATAGAAGAGATGGATCGGAGTGAAAAGGCTGTAAAAGAGGGTTAAAAGCCTCCAGTCATCATGCACAGGTTAGAGTTACAGTAACCTCTGACAATCTGTGCAGAGTTTCTGCATGTGAAGCTTTTCTGCCTGTTGCTGGAGTTCTGCAGCTCAGCTCTGCTCCTCCCCTTGGCTGGACAGACACTTCTCACCTGCCTCTGCACACAGGTTTGCAGTAGATGGTTCTTTGACTAGTCTGGGTGGCCTTTGGTTATCATCTGAGTTCAAGGAGAGTTAAGGCTAATTTCTGTTTTATAACATACGTGATACCAAACTGATGAGGAGAGGAAGTTTTTTTCCTACTTTAATGTGCAGGTTTTTAAATATTCCAGGGATAGACTAGGCCAGGAGACAAGGTGGAGTGTGTCTGTGTGTAGCCTCATTGGGTGAGGGGCAAGAACAGGGCTGTGGCTATTGTTTGCCTATTCATGATGCTAAAAGGTTCTCTTACCTCCATCGGTTTGGGCTTTCAGAGACCTTGTAGGAACTGAGCACATTGGGAGTTTCTGTCCCTCCGTGAATTTGAGTCGATTCTGGTCCGTGGGTTCTGCATTTCCCAGGGAGGAGTGACAGGCACACAGACAGTTATGGACAGTGCAGCTCTATAAGCCTTATTTTCTCTGGAAAAAGCTGATCAATGTTTCTGTGCTAAAGGACAGAGCCCATCAAAAAGTGCAGTGAGCAAATGAAACCCATGACAGAAAATACTGTTGCTTTAAAAATTTGACTGGATGTTCTTTGTTAAAATAACGTGCCAAAAAATAAAAGGCACATTTTAAACCTGATCACATCAACACAACCCCAGGCTCGTGGTTGTGCTGAAGCTGCAACTGGGGCTCCACAGCAGCGTGGAACAGTGTCCTGGCTCCTCCAGGGAAGGGGCTGGGCTGTGTCCCTTGGCCCTCAGGGCCAGTAGTGACACCGGTTGCATCCCCCCAGCTGAGCTCTGTTCCTCCAAGCCAGGGTGACCTCCTCCTGTGGATTGCTTGGAGCCATAGGTGAGCACATGCAGGAGAGGGCTGCTCCCTCTGTGCCAGTGCCAGGGAGCTGCACTGAGGGCTGGGCTCTGGAGCTACACACGGGTGATGGTGGCACGGAGCTCCAGCCCCGGGCGCTGGCCCTGCTGCTTCACCACAACTCACCTTTCCCGGCCAGGAGTTGGGTGTTTTTATTGCACCCCGTGTTCCTGTGGTGGGTCATTCATTCCAGCCTGAAAACAGGGCTCTCTGGAAGGTTAGGGAGGTGCAGGAGCTGCCTCAGGAGCTGCGGGACTGTGATGGCTGGAAGGGATGAGGGAAGAGGTGTGGAAGTCAGAAAGCATTCCTTTCACCTCCAGAAAACATTTCTACTCTTCCATGACTTTGCTAAGTTGTTTCTTCCACACTTGTAGTGGAAAGTCATGTGTGCTCTGTCATATATTACGTGGCACAAAGGTGACAGCTAGCTCCTTTGAAGTATTGGTTTGGTATCTAAGTTAACTTGCATTAAATTTGTTATTTAACTTGAGTCTCCTCAGTATCTGGAAAATTTTCCCAGATTCTGATGTAACTGCTTTGTAATGTGGTAAATGAAGTACTGTCAAAAAGACTTGCTTTGGCATGTGGCTGGGTGCTGTCTTCATCTGTGGGGTTCTGATGGAGAGGACAGCTTCTCCCCTAGTGCTGGGGAGTGACTGGGAACAAATCCAACACCTGGGTGAGCTCACAGGTGAGAGCAACACTTGTTGTTGCAGATTTCTCTGATTTACGGGATCTGGATACAGATTTATGACCTGTGTGTAGAGATCTGGGACTTACCCATCCAGATTTCCTGCTGTAGCACGTGAATCCATGCCCTGTGGTACAGGTGCACAAACTCTCTTTTCTCCAACTCAAAGAATCCCTCAGACACAAACTTCCCAAAGCAAGGCATGTGCCAAACGCCACCTTCTCGCTCAGAGAGCAGTTCCCTGGCTGTTTGCAGAGCCATATCTGTCACTTCAGAGCCATAAAGTTATATTTCGTTACATCTCTCACATTTTGGAGTGGCAGAGATACATTGGACTAGTCTGGGCTGTTATCTTGTGAAATAAATACATGAAATTCAGGGTGGAATCAAAGCTGGAAACATTACAGTGTGGATGTGGAGAGTTTTGCCTTTGAAAACTTGTGTTCTCATTTGTAACTTGTGCTATTGTACTTCATATTATTGGAATATCGACCAGAATCTGCCTATAACTTTTCAGTGAGTAGGCAACAAGGTTTGGAGGGTTTTTCTTGTGGATTTTTCACCCAAAATAAAGCAGGGGGAAAAAAGAAAGAAAATGTGTAAAATAACCTCATTGTGATGGAGTCAGGCGGTCTCTGAAACTCATTTCAGGCAAGTTTTTGGGACTGGATACGATTCAAGTTCATCGTGCCCCAATTTTAGGTTTTAAGGTTATATGTAAAAGCATAATATCACTCACAAGTTAGTAAAGCTCTTAACCTTTAACACTTATTTTCATGCACAAATTAATCTCAGATATTCCTTTTTTGTAAGAATGAAGTTTTCCATTCAAGAAAGAAGCCAGGATGGGTTGTGAAAGAATCAGGTTTAAATAGTGTACCAAGGAAGAGTGTTTTCCAGGGCAACAAGAATCATATTATCATTTAAAGAGTTTTTATCCTGCAGTAAAAATAGTCTGCTATTTTTAAGGTCAAAGGAGCAGCCAAAACCATTATCTAGCACTTTAAAAGATAGGAACCTGACCTAGTCCTGTGGGATGCTTGACTGTGGTTGTGATCCCACAGGAAGATTAAGGTGAAGTAGAGCAAGAGTTGAGCAAAACTGTTGCTGTGTAGAACTTGCAAAAATTCCTGTATTCTCCTAACAAATGCAGTAGTTAGTCCGTGGCTTCCAGAGTCCAACACAGACTTACTGGGGATTAATATTCTGGATTTTTTTTTAATTGATAAGATAACTGACATGGATGAGCTGAACAATTAGAACAAGTAACTCCTCGGGATTTGTTGTGGTCAGACAACATCCTGGAAGGGCTGTTGAGGAAGTGTTTGCAACCTGTCTGTGCCACGGGTTGTGATGGGAGGGAGATGATTTCCATAAATAGGCTCCCTGTGTGCCTGGCAGCACGGATTAAATGTCCAGAGAGCCTGAGGACAGCTGGGCCCTTCCTGAACCCAAGCAGGAGCAATGCTGCTCCTCTGGAATTTGTTACTGCTCATCTAAAACTCCAGCACTGCAGACTTTCCTTTCCCAAGCTCCTGGGGAGCCCGGCAAGACCTGAAGGTGACTCGTGAAATTCTCATCTTGGCAGCAGCAGGGGCTGTGAGCAGTGCCTTCCTTTGGCAGCAGGTGTTGGGGCTTTGCTCTGAGGTTTACTCTTCCACAACTCACCCAGCTCTCCGTGTGCACTCCCTGGTTAGTGTGGAAAGCCTGGATTAATTTCCAGAATGTGCCCCCAGTTGCAAAGAGAAGAATAACTTGGCCAGGAGGGAATAAACTTTCAGTTCCAAATGCATTTGGTATAATCAAAACAAAGCCTCACTAGCAAAGCAACGGCAAAACAGAAATATGATGGCTAGAGCAGGAAAACAACGGGACAGAAAATCTCTTTTCTGCTGAGGCCAATTCTCCAAAACCGCCGTCGTTCTCTGGCAGAGTCTTTGTAAGGCTGGGTTTGGTTCAGGGGAGATGCTCAAACTCTGGGAGAGTGGAACTGAGCGTGTGAGCACAAGGTAGATGTCCCGAGGAGTCGGGATTCAAACCAGCAGACTGGAGACCATAGATTTCAAGCAGGATTTTATTTCAGATGGAAGTGATTTAGTGCCCTGGAAGATGGGGAGGAGCCGAAAAGGGGCTTTCAGTGAAACAGAAAATTTAGAGGTGGCGTTTGCATTGCTCCTTTGATAGTTAAAGTTCCTAACCATTGTTACTGACTGCACCTGCTGGAGTAACATAAAATTGCTGTAATTTTCAAGGGAAGGAGAATAAGTCAGATAAAGAAAGGCCAGGAGTCTTTGGGAGGAAAATGTCAACATCTTTGAACTAATAGAAAACATTTCCTTGAGGTGTGTGAAGTGCCTTGAGGCCTGTGGGGATGGAAGGTTTTCTCTCTCCGTCATTTCCCAGGGCGTAGTTTGTGTCCAGACAGGTGGGTCAGTACAGGAGAGTCACTCTTGGGCCCACATTTCTCTCCCCACCAGCCTGACCAGCTTGTCCCTTCCGTGTGTTGGCCCAGGGTCTCTGTACAGCAGGTCTGTGTTTCCAAGAGCATCCCGAGCACCGTGAGTGGATCTCAGCCAGCGAGGGAGCTCATCCCCTCCTTGGGATGGTTCCTCGTGCCAAAATCTGGGTCACATCCCAGCTATGAAATGTGCTGACGAAATACCTTTGGTATTACTTGTTTAAAAGCAAACTGAAGAAAATATTTGTTCTTGGTTCCTCTGTCAGTGGAGCTGCCAGGAGATCCAGGAGTGTGTGAAAGAAGCACACACATCGCAGCAGAGAGGTCTGGGGGAGCTGGGCTGGGACACTGAACCTGCCGCTCCCTCCAACCCAAACCCCTCAGTGGTCACAGCTGTTAAATCTGGGGACAGATCACACCTTTGTGTTGGTCATGTATCCATCTGGATCCACACCATGCATTGGTGCTCTTGATCAAAATCCAGACTTTAACAATCATTTACCGCCACCTTGGCTTTGTGTAAAAAATGTTTCAGGGAAAAAGCCAGATAAATAACTCCAAGTTTTTTGCCTCCTGTGTTGCTGTCACTGCAGTTATGCTCCTGATGCGTTGGAGTTGTCTGAGCCCTCTGGGATTCCTCTGGTGTGAAGGCTTGGAAGGGATGGATTTCTATGGTGGCAGTTCCCTGGTGTTCCTGAGTGCCAAACTGAATGGAGAGAAATCCTTCAACACTGTATTTAATTTTTCTTGTCACTTACCTCTTCCTCCTGTTTGTCACTATTGTTCTTTTACCATCCTCAACTTTTTCCTGTATCAGAAAACCCTAAACCTTGTAATTAGATGTGCCTCACCTAATTCCTCTTTTAATAGTCTGGGGAAAAATAGAGAAACAGCAGTGTCATATGTGGTGGGAAAAAGCCATCCCTAACTGCAGATTCCAGGTGTGCTCTTAGTTTGAAATGTGAGTCATTCACAGGAATTTCTTTCCTGTAGGTACAGTGTACCTGTGCCACAGAATAACAACAGTGTTCTCAGGGCAGGGAGCCTGATACTCGAGGTGTGTGGACTCAGGAAAATGGAATTTATTGCAGCCACAGCTCTTTCAGCTGCTGTTTTTTAAGAGCTCTTTCGTTTTGTTTTCCTGTCCCACCAATTGTTGATTGACAATTCCATTCAGTCCCTTTTTGCCAGGTATTTCTCTTTTGAAGAACAAGGTTTTTCCTTTCCCCCCTGTTCCCTTTCTGGTTTATTATAACTGTAGAAGGAGTTCATCCCACATCAGCACTGCAGCAGTGCTGGGTTTCCCTCAGCTCACCTCCCTGCAGGGGCCTGGCACAGGTCCCCGGTCACCCGGCCGTGCCGTCAGGGGTGGCACGTGCTGGGGAAATCCAAATCCTGCAGGT
Organism: Dendrocincla tyrannina; assembly: GCA_035047865.1. NCBI lineage: Eukaryota > Metazoa > Chordata > Aves > Passeriformes > Dendrocolaptidae > Dendrocincla > Dendrocincla tyrannina. The sequence goes on from JAWWMP010000018.1 coordinate 974,666, forward strand.
TTGAGGAAAGAAATTCTCCTACGTGTTTGGACTTGATTATTTGGACTGTGTTAAGTTTTGTAGCCTGCTTTGTGCTTCGTTCAGGGTAGAACCACGACCATAATTCAATAAAAACTCCCCTGCCAAAGAGATCAAGCACTAGGAGAGCAAACTCCTGTCTCTGAGAGGATTGTAGGTACCTGTTGCTAAGTCCATTAGAGATATTTATAACCCTGGCCATGATACCCAGGGTGTGCAGTGAGGCACAGGACTCTGGCAGGGCTGTGCAGAGGAGTTCATCACACTGAACAGCAGCAATACATACTTGACATGGATAAATATTAAATTGGTTCATTTTTTGTCTGCCTAGTATATGTTTGTTCTAGAAAAATCAGGCAACTTGTACTATAGCAAATTTCAAGTAACATTTTCATTCTCAAATTGAAATTTGTTTAGTGTCAGTGTTCCTCCAATGTTTTACAGTTTTCTCTAATTCCTTTTTACACACGTTTGTTTAGTGTGGCCAGTACACCAGTGCTGGCACTGCTGAGACACCTCCAGTCCTGGGGACAGTTCTGGGCCCCTCATGGCAAGGAGGACATTGAAGGGCTGGAGTGTGTCCAGGAAAGGAGCTGGGAAGGGGCTGGAGCAGCAGGAGCAGGTGAGGGAGCTGGGAGGGCTCAGCCTGGAGAAAAGGAGGCTCAGGGGGGACCTTCTGGCTCTGTGTAACCCCCTGACAGGAGGGGGAGCTGGGGCGGGTCGGGCTCTGCTCCCAGGGAACAGGGACAGGAGCAGAGCGAGGGGCAGGTTGGATGTTGGGAAAATCTCTTCATGGAAGGAGTTGTCCAGCCCTGGCACAGCTGCCCAGGTCAGGGGTGGAGTCCCCATCCCTGGGGGGCTTTAAGGGACGTGTGGATGTGGCACTTGGACTTGGTTAGTGTGGCCTTGGCAGTGCTGGGAACAGTTGGATTCAATGGACTCAGTGGTCTTAGGGGGCTTTTCCCAGCTCTGGTCCTGTGACATCACTGGCAGATCACAGAGGTCAGAGAATCTTGGCCTCCACTTGGACCTGCCTGTTCCTCAGGGCCCTCCTGGCACATGGCCTCACACACCCTGCCTGCCTGTGCTCCGGGATATGAGGGTCGCTCTGAGCCTGGTGCTCCCGCACAGTGAGTGCACTGGGAACGGAGCCCCCCGGCACTCCCAGCTGCCTTCCTGCCACCCTTGAGCCTCTGTCCTGTCCAGCTCCAGAACCCACCCGTTCCGTAGGCTGTGTGGTGTCCAGGTGTAGCTGCAACACCTGTGTGTGAGACTGAGATGTACCTTTGAACAAACACAGCTGTGTGCAGGTTTTGGACTGGTTTTGTAAAACAGTGTCACTATTTCTCTGTCTGTGACTCATCCCAGTGCCACCGTTGCCTTTCCCTAAACAACGTACCTGTTGTGACATTTCTGGCATGTTAAATGTTATACACTGTTTATTCTGCCTGTGCAGCAGTCAGATCTACACTAAATGGACTGCAGAAAGGCAGCTTATATGTTAAATGTTATATTTATTGTGTCTGTGCAGCAATCAGATCCACACTGAATGGATGCCCGAAAAGCAGACACTGATTCCTGTCTTGATAAGCATATAATTTTCTTTAGAAATCTGCTTCTTGTCATGACTTGAGCTAGGAAAGGCAAATTGCTTTCTTACCAGTGTTTCTGTGCATTATGCCTCAGAAGGATTTCTTACTGCTTCATTTCTCTGCTCCTGATGCATCATATGAATGATTTTAAGCACATGAGGAGTCCCCTTCAACCAGCTCAGCTCTGGGCTCCAGATGCAGAAGGCACCTCCCCAGCCCAGAGAACAGTGACTTTAAGGCACAGAAGTGACAATACCAGTGGTCCACCAGATACACGAGATAAATGGGATGGAGATAAATGGGATGCAATCCCTGGAATAGCCTTTTGCTCTACATTAATAAATACTGCCCTTGTACAAGTCTTCATGAGGTGTAATGTCAGTCCCAAACTCAGCTGTAGGGAAGCTCAGTTTGGGTTCCTTTGCAGAACTCTCTGTCCTCACCCACACTGAGTGCACAGGCTCATGATTCCTTCTGTGAACACTTGACACGAATTTAAATCTGCACCTCATCTCAAATTGAATGTGGAGACTTAAAATGAAGTATAGTGAGGAACACGGGGTGGAAAGGACTGCCTGGGTTGCAGAGTGCAGTGTTTTGGGGCTGGAGACCCCACACACCACCCAGTGAGTTGTTCCACCGTCCTTGTTGACAGGGTGTGATCAGTCGCAGGCTGGACTCGATGAGCACAGAGGTCTTTTCCAACCGAAACAATTCTGTGATTTGAAGCAGGTGGATTTTTCCTTCCTGCCGCTGGGGTTGGAAGGGCTGTGCCAAACCTCACTGATCTGCTGGTTAGCTGTGTCCATGGCCAGATGATATCCATTTGTTCTGGTGCAGGGTTGTGGTTTCACCTACACAGCTCCTGTGTGCTGTGGGTGAAGCCGTGTATCGGGATGTGAGAGCTCAGCACAGCTCTGCCAGCGTTATGTAACTCTGTAATTCAGCAGCTGAAGCTTCATGCATTTCTTCAATGACTAAGTATTCCTGGTTTTTCCTTTTATAGCTTTCCATGTGGTGCCCATGAAGATGAGGCTGAGAACGCGGAAAGCTTCTCAGCAATCCAACCAGCTGCACCCGCAGCGGGCACTGAGGGCCAAGCGGAAACACTCGGAGGTGGAGGAGACCCTACCTGGCGGCGGGGGGAAACCACAGAAAAATGAAACCGGCCTCTTGTCCTCAATCAAAAAGTTCATTAAAGGAAGCACACCCAAGGTAAGCCAGCTGTGGGCCCCTGCTTGGGTTTTAGGTGGTAGAGTCAGTTGAATTTCATTTAAACCCATTTCTGTTGAGAATAAATCATGTGGTGGAAGCAAAACATGAAGAATTGGAAGGCAACGTGTGCCTGTGAGAGTTGTGTCGGGTAAAGCAGACTTGGAAATCCTTCAGGAGTCAGTTGTGCATGTATTTAACAGACCAATAAATCACAACATTTATTACCTGGTATTTCTTTGTGAAAGTGTTGGCTATTAAATCCAGCAGATTTTTAATTGCTGTTTTAAAGACTCCTGGAATCCAAATTCAAGGAATTGCCAATACTGGCAGCTAAGACAAGCCAGTCTATAAGCATAAATTTGCTGAGTATTTTTAGCATTTTATTCACAATTGTTTAGGAGTCAATCAGTCAATGAAGGTCAAACCTCACCAATCCACGTGTCGTGGAATTGCTGCAGCTGCTCAGGGATTCTTGCAGTGGGGCTGCTCAGAGCATCAGATCCTGGTATTGCCAGGGAAAACCATGAAATCTCACCTTGGTCCAGACAGAAATCTGAGCTTTACTGATCCTCTCATGTGAACACCTGTCACTTGTACATTTGTGGAGGAATTATATATATATATATATATATATATATAAACTTTGATAGGCTGAATGTAACCTTGTAATTGCTTCAAAAACCTGTGTTTTTTTCTCTAAATGGAGGCCAGTTTAAAAGACTGGACTTTGTTCCATCCCAGCAGTTCAGACAGTGACATTCTGTAACTGTAGATTTTAAAGAAGAGTAGCCAAGAAGCCATCATTAATTTACAGTGTATCCCAGATCAGCTACATGGTAAATAAAAATCTAAAGTAAATTCAGGAGTATTTTCTGGGGGTTTGAAACTGAAGTGTTGAAACAATAATTTTGTAACAGTGAAGTTCCAATAGTTTTAAAGTAACAATATATTCTTGAGTTGTGAAAAATGCAGTGAAATGGAATATTTCATGACTCGTTCAACCATGAGAACCTGTCCTGGAAGCAGAGAGGTACAAACCAAGAAATACTTCAGCAGTGGTTAAATCTGCTTCCAGTTTGCTTTTCATTAAACTGTGACAATGGATCTATTTTACGGTCACCATCTGTTTTGGAGCTCAGGAGTGCAACATTTTGGCTGCAAAACCATTGCACCAAAACACTCAAATCTAAGCAAAACATCTTGCACTGGAATTTTAAGATAAGGCAAACAGGTCTAGTTTTCCTTTCCCTTTTCTCTAAGGTTTTGTGAACTTCCTTCCCCTCTTTTCTTCCTTTCCCAAATAGTGAGGTTACTTTTCATTTGTTTGTTCTTGACAGGGTTTTTAGTATGAAATGCCCCCATTTCTGTGTGGTTCCCTCCCATGCCTGTGCAGGACTTGGAGAGATGCCAGTGGCAGCAGGATGGCAGGACAGTGGCACTGCTGGGCTGGTTCCAGAGCCTGGTGCCCATCCCAAGTCATCCCAGCTCTGGATAATGTGTGTGCAGCTTGAAACAGAGTTTGGTTGTGGGGATGGGAAAGGCTCAATCACCACTGAGGGTACAGGGATTTATGGCAATAAATGCCTCCATAACACGTGTCGTGACCATCTTCATCATAGTCACAGGTCATTTATCTGGTGCTGACTTCCAACGTCTTGTTGTTACTCCCAGTCTCAGTTTAGGCCATTCCTTAATCCATGGCTTCTGGAAACACCTAAAAGCAAACAGATGTTTCTGTCAATGTGGCCTTGCCATGTTCTCACAGCACAGGTGTTGGTGGAACAGGGAGAGGGCCAGAACTCCCATTGAATGGTACCTGTGTGCAGTAACAACTCCCATGTGTAAACCAAGGAGCTCAGTAACATTATATGTGATGTCACCTTTGAATTCTGTTGCTTTGTCTGCATTTCCAGACCTCTGCAGCACTGGAATATTTATAAATTGGCTGTCCAAGTACCTAAAGACAGTTTTTCTACTACAGCAGCTCCATGTAGAGTTTTCTTTCCCCATATTTTGGTTCAGATTAAATTCATATAAAATCCCAGCTGGCCAGACACGTGTTGCGTGTCCCACATCTGAAAGTGGAACAGTACACGGATCTTTGGTGGACTTTCTCTAGGAGCTGGCACTCTCTGGTCTGTCCCATGGAAAAAAGAAGGCACTCTTCAATATGTTTCTTTTTTCCCTCTTTTCTCTTTTAAGGAAGAAAGAGAAAACCCCACCAAAAGGAGTCGAATTGAGCGGGACATAGATAACAACCTGATCACATCCACGCCTCAGTCGGGAGAGAAGCCCAACAAACAGCTCTCCCGAGTGCGGCGGAAAAGTCAGATGAATGGAGGTGGGTAAATCCTGAGTGCACAGGGCGGGGGGGGATCCAGGGGTCTCCCAGCTGTGACTGAGCCGGGACATTCCTGCAGGGCCAATTCTTGGGAGGTTTGATTGACTTCAGTGAGGGCAAGACTGAGCTAATCCCAGCAAAAGGAGATTTCCAGGACTGCAAGCAGCACTCACATCCCTCCTCAGACACATCCACTGTATCTCTGTAAGAACAGCTTGGATCATCATCAGCTATTTTGGAACTAATTTAACTTTTTTAAAAATTATTCTAAAAAGTCAGTGATAATGGTTTAACTCTTCTTCCATTTTCTCACGAATAAAAGTGAATTATGACCTCTCAGCTCATGACCTTTGTGGAAGGAACCAGGTGTCAGAAAGCACTTGTCAGACACACAGACAGGTTTCTGTCATAGCATTGTAGGAGACTTTGGATCAGAAGGGAACTCTTAAAGGTTACCTGGACCGGTCCCCCCACATTCCACATGGAAACCAGGGCAGTGTGGGGTCCCTGCCCAGCTCCAGCAGGCTCAGCTGACAGGGACCTTCTCAGCTCATGTGCACAAAATCCATTTGCTCAGTTCTATATGGACAGGTATCTCAGAGCCTGGGTGCTGTGAAGGAAGGGATTCTCCTTTATGTCAGTCTCAGAACTGCCATGAGAGGGGAATTTGAGTTCTGGGATGTACGTAAATGTACCTGCACAGTTAGGGAAAACCTTCATTGTTACATGTGATATTGTAATGTGAAGATTTATTTAATTCTGCCCTTTGTTATCTGTGATAACAACTAACAATTATTTCCCTTCATAATTTGTGCGTATGTGGAGAAGAACAATTTCTGGAGACTCGATGTGGTGCAGTTGGGAGGCTCCACCTTGGGAGTTCACTGACACTTTCTCTTGCTTCCCTCTAGTGGAGTCCCCCTGACACTGACACCAGTGTGCTCTGCAAGGGCCACAGCAACTCCCAGTCTATCTCCCACCAAGTCCTTTGAAAGGATTTCATCTTCCATTACTTACCTAAACAAGCAGTGTTCCTAATCTGGAGTGTTAAACTTCAGATGGCGTTGAAAGTCGATATTTTGGGTTTATGCTCACAGTAAACTCCTGGCTCTGGTGGACAGAGCTGACCCAAGAACAGGAGGGATCAGTCCTGCAGTGCAAATGCTGACGATAAAGAACAGGATGCAACTGAAAACAGCAGTGTGGTGGTAAAACTCATATTTTTTCTCTTCCAGAAGCTGGGAGTTATGAGATGACAAACCAGCACGTGAAGCAAAATGGAAAATTGGAAGATAACCCCACCACTGGCAGCCCCCCACGGACAACATTACTGGGAACCATATTTTCTCCTGTTTTCAATTTTTTTTCACCAGCAAATAAAAATGGTGAGTCTTGGGTAAAAAGCCAGTGGTGTTAAAGCTGAGAGCGAGATATATTTTTTATGAAATAGCTGTTTTGAGCGGCAGCACACTTTGCATTTGGATTTACAGACCAAGAGTTACTGCTGTAATTCGTAGAAGGGTTGATTGTTAATGAAGGAAGCAAGAGGTTTATAAGGATTAGAACATTTCTGTGTGCACCTTCAGTAAAAAAGAAAAAAAAAAAAGGGATCAAGTTCCTCATCCCAAATATATCTTAAAGTC
>JAWWMP010000018.1:983315-996745 GCA_035047865.1 Dendrocincla tyrannina
CCCCCCGCGCTGGGCGACAGCGAGGAGCCGGCCGACCGCGACCTGCCCCCGCTCACGGGTACGGGGAGGGCTCTGGGCCCCGCAGCACCCCCCCTGCCGGGAGAAGGGCGTCCTTAGGGACACTGAACTCCCCCGCACACCCTGCGCTTGCTGGTCTCCAAACAGGAATGGGCTGTGTTTTGGGAGCTTGTGCTTTAGACCCACGTGGTGAATGAGAAACACACAGACCCTGCACGCAAATCCTGGAAAATTGTCCATATTTTCTTAAGAACCTCATCATAGATCTTTTTTTTGACAAACGTTGTGGCTGTAAAATGCAGTTTCTCCGTGGAGGGGCAGCATTACATCCTGACCAGTTCCCTAACCCTGCCCAGTCCCTCAGAGCTTTGGGAGATGAGTAGTTGCTGAAGGCAGAAAGAGGGAGGTGTGAGCTCTGGGCAGAGGGGCTGCGGGGGGAGCCCCGGGGCCAGCCCAGAGCACACCCGGGGACGTGGGGCTGGGCACAGGGGGTGTCACTGCTTCCCCTCGGCTCTCAAGTGCACCTTGTGGCTCTGTAGAACTGCACTAATAAGACCAGCTCCTGTGGTTTTTTGTTTTATTTTTTTTTTTTTGGTCATTTTCGTTGAATTTTAGCACCAGTATCTCCAGACAGTGGCTACTCATCAGCTCATGCAGAAGCCACCTATGAAGAGGACTGGGAAGTCTTTGATCCGTAAGTGCCAGTGTTTGTACTGAAAATAGTAAATGGATAGTTTGGGGTATTGGGTTAAGATATTTTTATTTAAATTGCATCATTTTTATATTATGATAATGAGCTCCAAAAGCTCTTAACTTTAAGGAATAATTGTATATTGTTGTGGGGTTTATTTCAATTTAAAATACTTATTTCCTGTACAGCCCTAAATATTTCAAATATTTAGTTGACCTACAACATTACAGTTCAATAATGTGCATTTTTACAGTAAAATCTCTGGTTTTTTCAGATATTATTTCATCAAACATGTGCCCCCACTAACAGAAGAACAGCTGAACAGGAAGCCAGCTCTCCCACTCAAAACCAGAAGCACACCAGAGTTCTCATTAGTTCTAGACTTGGTAAATATCTATAAAATAAAGCAGGGGGATGGAGCATTTCCCTTATTTTTGCTTGTTGTACAAATCAGTTGTGCTTGCTTTAAAAAAAAAGACTGTTGAATGTTACATAAATTTTAGTATTTTCAGTCAAAGGTACTAAAAATAGTTAAAAAAGAATTAATAGTGGCAAGAATAGAATGCTTGTTGTATTGTCAAATACATCCTTTTTGAAAAAAAAGCCTTACAGTTTTCATCATCCCAAGCAGAGACTTACCTGTCCCCATTAAGCTTCCCTAAATCCAGTGGGGAAATAATGAGATGGCCTAAGTAGGAAAATTCAGTTACAAGTGTCTTGCATCAAGATTAATGAACAAGCCTTTTAATTCTTAGAGCATTCTTATTCTTGGAGGGCACAAATCCACTTTTTAAACATTGTAGAAAATATGTTTGTCTTTCTCATGATTTCTTGCAGTCTCTTTGTTTTGAAAGTTGCTTCAGACCCTGGTAATGATGTCAGGGATGTGGTTTATGAGCAGCATCAGTTGGCCTGTCCTCTGGTGATCCTGTGAATGGGTGGATTATTTAAACTGGGAGAGGTGCAAGTTGGAACTGAGGGGCAGGAGAGCCTGCAGAAATAAAGTATCTTATAACTATACCCCTGGCACACAATTTTAAGTGAAATTGTGCAAGAGTAGGGAAAATGTTTAATTCATTCCAAGAATTCTTCTTCAGTCTTGACACCACTTGCACAAAGGTACATCTTCCAAACTAAATAAACCTGCCTTAAAATGAACAAAAAATGCAGAAAACTTGTATTTTCAACATTCTTTTCATGATCTTTTCCTTCTTTAATGTGTTTTTTTAATAGGACGAAACATTAGTGCACTGTAGTCTAAATGAATTAGAAGATGCTGCACTCACTTTTCCAGTTCTTTTCCAAGATGTCATTTACCAGGTAAATAGAAAAACTCCAATGTTTTTGTTGTGTTTAAGGTGGGAATCCTTGGGGTGTGTATTTGTTCTCATCTTGTGTAAAGAGAGAGAAGCACTGCCTGGTGTTACTTACACCTGTCTGGTGATAAACTGCAGGTGTCAGATCTGGCAAAAAAATTCTCTATTCCCTTAAACTGTTCCCCTTTTCTTCCCCTCTGGTCCTTTGGTTGTGTCCACATATGAATCTGATATCATTCAGTTCAAGTACTACAAATCCTTGTGGACATTAACTGTGATGTGAAGGGAAATTTAAGCCTATTCCTAACTGGCTGTTAAAAAAATTGATAAAGTTGAAATGCCCCCAAAATGAGGCAGTTCAGTATCCTCCCTTCTCTCCCTGGGTATTTCAGTACCTTTCCTCAAAGCTGTAGTTCTGTGTGGGCAATCTCTGAACCAGAAATAACAGTGGGCAGAGCCTGGGGCTGCTGTTTTTACCCCTTTGTGTTGTCACTGTGTGCTCAGGTCACAGCCAGGCCTGTCCAACACACACCAAATATTACCTGAGAGTTGGCCCCAGGGACACAACAGGGCCTGGGACGTGCCCTCATTCCCACAGGGTGCTCCAGGGCCCTGGGGCTGCAGATGTGCAGGGCTGCCTCCCTGGGAGCCCAAATCCTCTGTTTGGACTTCAATCAGAGGCACAAATCTCCTGACTCAGTGTCTCTTTTGTGAGTCTGCAGTTTCTTAGAGGGAATGATTTCTCTGTGTGTGCAGTTCTGTGCTGGTGGTATTGGAGTTTATGGAACTTTGGAAACAGCTGAAGCCTTTTTGCATCCCTTGTGCCATCCCCAGCATCAGGGGTAATTGTGCTCGGGTGTGATTGGTGGTGGTTGTTAAGATGATGATTTAGTCCAGGTGCTGGCTCAGTGTCCAGGGCTTGAACTGGTGCTGCCCCTCTGCTGAGAGCCAAGTCAGGGTGTTCAGTCAAAGCAACCAGTTCCATTTGTAATTTAGGGGCTGTCCAACTTTGTATTTTATTGAAATTATTTCCAATTCCATCCAATCCGCCAGGAAATTTGTTAAGCTCAATGTTACCATCTCACACCTTCACCTAGAGCTGCTCAGGCTGTGACCCGACAGAATATTGGTGTAATTGGGTTGTTCCTGTAGAAGTTAATATTTGCTGTTTATTTCTAATGCTCATTTTGACCTCCTCTGTACAAAGTGTGTGGGGAGGGTGAGGGCTGAAGGAGTTTGAGTGTTACTGAAGCCCATCTCTGCTCCAGGTCTATGTCCGGCTAAGGCCGTTCTTCCGAGAGTTCCTGGAACGTATGTCTCAGATTTATGAGGTAAAAAAATTAGCCACTACCTTTGGATTGCATTTTTAAATTATATCCACACACTTGCATCTCAAGTAACAGCTTTCCTCCCTTCAATCCCTAGATCATTCTGTTTACTGCTTCTAAGAAGGTGTATGCAGACAAGTTATTGAACATCCTGGACCCCAAAAAGCAACTGGTCAGGTAAAAACCTTGTGAACATACCCTCAGGGGCCAAAACCCATACCTGTTCATCCTCTACTAGGCTGGCTCATGGCAAATATCATCTTGGGGATCAAAAATGTGCTTTGGAGTACACACTGCCAATAAAGGATATGAACTGAGTATCAGATTACCTTTAAACTAGTCAAAATCGCTTTATTTATTATAAATTACAACTTGTATAACTTTTACAACCAGCATGCTGTTTGTTCTTATTCAGTCACAAAATAATTTGTCTGTTGGTTTTGTATTAGAGCTGGTGTGGTTTTCCATTTCTCATTACTGAGCTTTGTTGGGAAATGATTGGCTCTTCTGGTTCCTTAAGGCAGAAAGAAATTCCCCGGGGTGAGATTCTGTTACACTCCCGTGGGAGGGGGACTGAGCCTGGCGAGGTTGGACCCCAAGAGGTTTCTGCTCAGGGATTCCCCCTCCTGGGGTGCCCCAGGTCAGGCACACACACCTCCCTGCCTGGTGGTGGTCAGAGCTGTGGGACTCTGTCCCCAGCATCTCTGCAAAGCCCTTCTCTGCAGCAGCTTACTGTGTGTTCTGAGTGAAACTGGCTTTGCTTTGCACACACAAGGAAAGGCAGTGGTTTTATCCATTGTTTTCTCTCACTGGCGTGGGCACATCCCAGCTCATTTTCCTGAAGTGCAGAAAGATAAACTGTCACTACTTTTAACCAGGAACAGGTACCTTATTGCTTGTTTTATGTGACGTCCCCTCAGCATCCCAGTTTGGGCCTGGTAACCTCCTTGCTACTGTGTAAACTAGACCTGGGAATCCTTTCGCTCCTCGGAATATCTGAGCCTGGCGGTGTCACCCAGGTGGGATGGTGGGCAGGGAGGCACTGGCACCTCCAGAACAAGAGTCTGGGTGTGCATCTGAGGTGTTAAACCCTTTCCCAGGCCCCTGATCCGTCCAGTCCAGGGCTGGGATTATCCCTGTGCTAGAACTGGGCAAAGCCAATAAAAGCCCCAGGCAGGCAGGGTCTAGAAACGTGCAGAGCTGTTGTAGTGCTGCCTGGGCTGGGCTGTCCTTGCTGTGCCCCAGAGGTGCCAGGGGCCCTGGGCTGTGCCCCAGCCCCAGGTGCCTGTCAGGCCTCGCACTGTGACTCACCCTCTATATATAAATGCCGAGGCAGCAGCTCCTTCCCTCCATGGCAACGTTGGAGCTCAGCTCCTGTATGGAATTAAGCACACTGTGTGCAGCTTCTGAAAACTCCATTTAGAAATACAAGCAGCCTGGACGGGACTGTGCTGTCATAGGGCTGAGCAACCCCAAATCTGCCTAGTTTACAGTTTATAATTCCATTGTTATGCCATGAAATGGGAGTTTTATTCCTGCTGGTTTTTTAATCTGCCTTTTTCTAGTCAATCCATCCATTTCTTCTGTCACGAGTTACACAGGAGCAGATTCATTGGAAAGGAAGTAATTGTTGGGATGTTTTGGCCTGAAGTTTTTTTTCAAGCTACAATAACTGAAATAGGTCAATTGCCAACAGAGGTGTAAGAGACAAGGAAACTTTTTTTTGTGATACTTTGTGCTCTGGCACTCAGTGACACAGGGAGGCCCCGTTGTGTGGGACAGAACAGAGGGATAATAAACCCCAGCAAAATGGCTCCTGGGCAGCACCTGGGGCCTGGCACATCCCTGGGGTCAGAAAGCAAGAGCTGTTTAAATACGAACAGCCACCCACAGAACTGGGTCAGTGCAAAATCACCTGAACCAGGCGTTTTGCCAGTAAAAAGCTCTAAAGAGAATGGGAAAAGGGCACCATTTTCTAAAAGAGGTGAGGAGATCGGAAGAGAAAGAATTGGATGGCGCTTGGCAAAGTCACCTGTCCCTGATGCAATGGGGATGTTGTCATTGGCCTCATTAATTAGTATTTTCCTTTAATGACAGGCATCGACTTTTCCGCGAGCATTGTGTGTGTGTACAAGGGAATTACATCAAGGATTTGAACATCCTGGGCAGAGACCTCTCCAAAACCATCATCATTGACAATTCACCGCAAGCCTTTGCTTACCAGGTGAGGGGCAGCAAGGCCTGAGGGGGGCAAGGCTGGCAGGGGAGCACAGTGGAACCCACAGCTGGAGCTCACTCCTGCTCTGAGTCTGGGCCTCACATCTCTCTTGAAGGGTACAAACCAGACCAAAATGTGTGGGGAAAATACACAGTCATGAGCTCTGACTTGGAAGTGCTTTTCCCCCAAATGCTATTTCAGGAGTCATATTTGTAAGTAAATTATGCATCTTGTGTTGATGGCTTTTTTCCTTTTTTAACTTAGCTTTCCAATGGAATTCCTATAGAAAGCTGGTTCATGGATAAAAATGACAACGAACTCCTAAAATTGATTCCATTTCTGGAGAAACTTGTAGAGCTGGTAAGTGTTTTCCTTCTGTGGCTCTTCACAAAAATGTTAGTGATCTCTCTGAAGTATTTTCACATATTTGAAGGGCTTCTGAATCACTGAGATTTAGGCTGAGGGAGGTCTCGTGTGTCCCTGTGTGACAAGGCTGCTGTGGGCAGGATTTCGGAGTGGGCACAGGGACACCTTCACAGCAAAAGGGTGACTTGTCCTTGCTGACTGTGCTGGAAATCTAGGGCTGTGGGACTGGAACATCAGTTGTAAGGCAACTGGGCATCTGTGGGCATTTCCATGACACCGTGCCTGTTGCTGAGTGTGCTGTGTGCCTTCATTCCTGAAACACAAATAAATTACCCGAAATGGTTGTGGATGTTACGGAGTTATTTCCATAAGCCTCTTGGGTGACACAATCCATGGCTCATATTTTCCTATATTAAAACGGGGGTGTTAGAGAAATGAACCCTGTGAAAATGTGGTTTCTGGCTGTGTTCATTCCCCTAAACCTGCCCTTTTCCCCCCAGAATGAAGACGTCCGACCTCACATCAGAGACAGATTTCGCTTGCATGACTTGCTACCCCCCGATTAAAGCCTTTGCTCTCGCTGCCGAGGGGAGGAAATGCAGGACCCTGTTGGACTAATACAAAACATTGCCATTACTGTTGAAATTTTGCATTTTTGTACCCCGTCTTGCTTTTCTTATCTTTGGTGCCCAACAGTGATCAAGGGTTACAGAAAGAGACTTTCTACACCTGAGGTTGCCGCCATCAGTACAATCCAGTACCCGCAGTAGGGAGGCTAGAACAGAAAAGGCTTTAGAACTAGTGCAACTCCAAGGAAATTTTTTATGTACAGGACATCTGCAGTTTATAAAGAAAATTCTGTTTCTGCCACCAGCAGTTTGACCTGTAGAAACACAGGATTTTATGATACAACAGAGATTGAAAACGGACTCGGATTTTCTCTCTGTTCGGTGCTCTAAGTGGGTTTGTAGCCACTTTTCTGTTACTTTTAAGATTCTCATTTCAACAGGAATGGCCAGTAAAAGTTGTTTTATTTTTCCTGTTAAGGTTTATAACCTTTTTACATTTTTGACCTGTATTAGATTAGAATTTCATTATGCATTCCTTTTAGTTGAGGCGCTTCATAGTTTTTCTGGAAATAGCCAAATTTTGTTAGTTTTTTATTAAACAGTTGGCTGGCCGTTTCCCTGCTTTGTCTGCCTGCATCCTGTATATTTGTTTAAAAATATTCTCTAGTTTTAGCCCACGTAAGTTTCATTTAGAAAGAAAAAAACCCCTGCATTTATATTTTCTTTCTGTAATATTCTACTGTAGTCGAAACCTTTTCAAAAAATCAAGAGACTGGCTAGATAAGAAGATAAGAATTACTAATATTCCGACTATTTTAAACCATTGTGATGGCACGTCCTCCGGACAGAGCACACCTGGCAGTGGCCCCACGGCTGGACAAGGAATACCTCACACTGTGCTGTGCATGGACCTGGGAAGGAGAAGGAGCGTGGTCACCTCACAGGTTTGATGGGCTCCCATTCCTGCTGCCTTGTTTGCTCCAGGACTGCCGTGCTGCACCCTCAGTATTCGGGGAGCTGGGCCTGGGCTGGGCACCCCTGTGACACTCCGGGTCCCACTCAGCCTCTCCCGGGGCAGGGCCCTGGCAGGGCTCCACCTGCCCTCCCAGTGGTTTCCCAGGGACAGGCCCCGGCCGTGGCTCTAATGCAGCGCCCCGGAGGTGATATTTTTATAACGGTGGGAAATCTGCTTTTCCGGAGGCTTTTTATGGAAGGTAGAATTTGTACAAGGTAGGAAGCTTTGCCTCTCGACTGCATTACCACGCCACAGGCTCGGACTGGTTTTGTGTAAAAGATGTCACAGAACGGCACTTTTTCTAAAGAGAAGTTTGCTATTTTGTATGCTTGATAAGAAAGTACAGTATTGGAAATTAAAGGTGGACAGCTGATAATTGAGAAGTATGTCAATTAATTTTTTATGTATATTACCTGTTTACTTGTACAATTTTATTGTACAAATTACATGCAGCTTCATTTTCAAATGAGTCCTTAAAATAAGGAAAATCTTTTTAGCAAAACATTTAATTTTTGTATTTTTGATTTTAAAAGGCATGAGTTATGTCAACTTTTTCCAGTGTATTAATGAAGATTTTAACTTTTCATCAGGTTGAGTGTTTTCTTACTATATTATCTGTTGTGTATGTAGCTAGCACATGGTGTCACTGAACTGTTAAACTTAGCATGTAGAGCAAGCCTGTTTTGTGGAAAATCCTTATTCATTAAAAACAAAATCATCATGGCAGATTTTCTGCAAAAAAGTGAAAACATTTGCAATTCAGAATACGGATTTTTTTTGTATTTAAAGAAAGGTATTTTGCTTGCAGGAAAGAAATACTACAGATTCATTTTAATGAGAATCTTTTAAATGTATTTATCTTTAGGGCATCTGGGCATCTTTACGCTGTTTGTCTTATGTCTTTATTGAAATAAACTGTACAGAACATTACCTTTACATCTGCTTCGCGCAGCCGTGTCGCCCTGGGCAGCCCCTTCCCCGCCGCCCTGCAAGGAGTCATGGATTTTGGAAGGGGGCAGCTTGTGTTGGAGCTGCTCCTTGGTTTGCCAGCTCATTTTCAGTTGTTCTTTGCAATGTGAATCTGAATTCGAGGGCTTTCATTAGTTTAAGGGCGAAGCTTTGTGTAAGGGGCATTCCCAAAAATCTCTCCACGTCTCAGAGCTGCTGTAAAATCACTGACCTACCAGAATGAGCCCAGTTTGGTTTAGTTCGTGGCCTTTCCCTGGCTGTAAAGGATGTTCACCTGTTCAAATAACATCCTTGTCTGCAGGTCCTCTCTGTGGCTCCAGCCATTCCCAAAGTGCTCCTGGAGCTGAGGAGACCAAAGCCAAAGCCACGTTGCCCTTTGCAGCTGTGTCTGTTGTGCCCATCCGACCCGTGAGGGAAGCCTGGCTGTCAGCAGGGGGATGTAGCTCTGCAGGGATGCACAACAGAAGGGACAGAGACTGCTCAGGAGACGCAGCAAACACCCGTGTTCTCCTGTGCTGCCAGTCTGGTGTTATCACTGAACTCTGCAGAAAGGGTCTGCCTTCTGCAAAGCGGAACTTCCTAGAAGTGTCAAACCCTTCTGGAGTGAAGCAGAGTTTTATTGCACAGGTCTTATTTCTGTTGTCCTCTTGAGGGTGAGTTTCCTGTTCTGCTGCCAAGAGGCTGGAGCAGTCTGTGTCCCCAAACCCACTCCTGTGACCAGGGACGGCTCAGCCACTGGTGCTACTGAGCTTTGAATGTCTTGAACTCAAGCAGTGCGTCTGCAGCTGGATCATTTATTCCCATTTTGTGTGTGTTTGGGAAGTACAACATCCTGTTTCCAAAGTTCCGAATGTTTTCCTTTGTGATCTGTTGCTGGGTTGTGGTGATCCTGTGTCCATTTTCCATGTCCCCCTGGATTCTGTTCTAGGTTGGACCATCTTGGTTCTGGCACCACAATGCCATCTTTCAGACCTATTTCAGCAATACTTGTACAATCCTTTGTTTTCCCCGGAGTTGCTCTGTAGCTGGAACAGCCCTCACCTTGGAGTTGCTGCTTTCTTCCACCTTGGATTCGTCCCACCTGCCATTTTTCATTACTTTTGAATGTGTCAGGAAGCCTGGGTGTCTGAAGAGCAGATCAGAAATCTCCCAAACCACGAGTGGTGTGAGCCAAACGCGGCAGGAGGAGACGGATCAGCTCTGGGCAAAGCCCTTAAGTTGGTTTCAAACCTCTGGGGTCTGGGGTGCCCTGAACAGCCAAAGCCCTTCCACAGCACTTCATCCTCCTCCCCAACTCTGCTCTGTCCAGCAGCAGAGTTCTGGGGCGCTCACTTGGATAGCTGGATTGGTGCAGCTGGAAAACATCAGTCCTGGTGGGAAGAGGGGCCAGGAGGGAGTGGATGAGCAGGAGGAGCGGGGGCAAATCCCACCAGCCCAGCAGCAGGACAGCAACGTGGACCCACAGTCTGGAACGACCTTCAGCCACAGAGCTGGGACAGGAGGGAAAGCTGTGCAGGTACACAAATCCTGGGATTCTACTGAGTAAATACCCATATTCCTTTAATTTGTCTCTGGAGGTTGGAGCCAGGTGGAGGTTGGGCTCTGCTCTCAGGTAACAAGTAACAGGACAAGAGGGAAGAGCCTCAAGCTGTGCCAGGGGAGGTTCAGGTTGGATATTGGGGAACGTTTTTTCATGCAAAGGGCTGTGTAGCCCTGGCACAGCTGCCCAGGGCAGGAGTGGAGTCCCCATCCCTGGGAGGATTTAACAGCCGTGTGGATGTGGCACTTGGGGACACGGGTTAGTGGTGGCCTTGGCAGTGCTGGGCAGTGGTTGGAGTCAGTGGTCTCTGTTGGCTTTTCCCACCCAAACAATTCCCTGATTCTGACCTTTCCAAAGATTGTACCCTTCAGTCTCTGTCTAAACCCCCTTGGCCCAGCCCTGTCCTGCTGGGGCAGCTGGTGAGATTCATAACGGGACAGTTTCTGTGACAGCTGAGGCAGCCCCTGGCTATGACACGTCTGGATTCAGGGAATTGTGGCCACTGGACCAGCCATGTGCCCTGGCTGCCTTTCCTCCTGCTGCAGAGTGAGGGCTGGATTACAGATTTCACTGTGCCTTCTTCTCTCCCCTCCCTGTGGTGTTCCTGTTACGTTCCACTGGGAGGACCTGACTGTCTCAGATGAGAACTTCACAGAATTCGGGAAGTCAAGGCCAGAAGTCACCATTCCACTGAAGAATTGGCAGCTCTTGGTGTGTCAGCTCAGGTGGACGAGGCTGTTCCAGCAGATACCAAGAGGAGCCAATCCCCTCTGTTCCAGTGATATCTTCCACTGTAAGTAGAGTGTGTGTTCCACGGGCACTGCTCTTCCAGGGGAAGGACTTCATGGATCCACGTGGCACAGCCCACAGATGTGCTCTCTAGCCTGCCAATTCCATGTTTGTGCCATTAAACTTTAAACCCAATATAAAAGGGTGGATCCAAGATGAATTAGAGCCATCCCTGTTTAGGCTGTGCTTTGAGCATCACTGTTTTGGGGAGACCAACCTCTCATTCCAGGAGAAGTAATTCCAATCCTTCACGTTTCATCTCCAGGCAAAAACATTGCTTTGAGGATTTGAGCTAAAAGGGTCTTCAAAATCCATCCTGGGAATTGCGTAAAGCTGGAATGTGAAGACTGAGGAGAAACCCTGGGATTGTGGGAGCTCCCCAGTGTGTGGGCTGGTGAGTGTGGGAGGGTTTCCCTCCTGCTCCTTCCTTCCCTGGGTTGCTGTTGCTGCTGGGCCAGGAGCAGATCCAGCCAAAAACTGCCCCCGAAGAGAAGGGGAGATCATGGAGCTGCTCAGGCTGCTGGGAGTAGGAGTTGGATGAGGGGTCATGGAAAGATGATTTTTCTGGAAAAATAATTGTGGCATTGAGCTGGTTCAGCTGGAGAATGGTGTCAGTGTCACACGAGGACACTCATGGACACTCAAGGAGTTGGTCACACCAAGGCCATGACATTTCAGCTTTGCATCGGAGGTTCCTGGCACAGAAATCCTGGAGTGGATGAATGGGAAGCAGCAGAGGGGCAGCAGGTGCTCAGTGAGGGGCCAGACTGCTGGGGAAAAGCAAAATACCCCCAAAACCCCCTTTGTCTGGAAGCAAACAAGGATGTTCTGCTAAGGATGGACTTGGACACATCTTGGGGACCACATCCCGATTTTGGTTGTCCATGCAATGTAACTGTTTTGCTTTATTTTTTTGAGACTTGCAAAAATGTCACTGCACTGATGGGCCAAATCTTGTAAAATGTGGTGGGAAGGGAAGTCCTGTGCTCTGGATTTGTGTTTCCTCTGCAATCATTTCTAATCTATAGAATCAGAAAGATTTATATTAAATATTTATGCTCTGGCTACTGTTTTGATGATTTTTAGCAGATATCATGCTTCATTGAGACTCTGTTTTCTGCAAATCAGGACATTGCTCCTGTCAGTTTTCAGCCTGGAAGGGGAGGAATTGTGTCTGTGTTTTACAAGCTAAAGATAGTGGAGGCCAACAAGGAAAAATATAAATGTTCCATGTAAATCCAAGTCACTGCACAATTGCCAGCAGTTCTGTGATTGTCCCCACAGCAGCCTGTGTGGACCTGGTGAGGATATAACTTTGGACATTGTCTGATCCATGGTTTCATCTCTGGTTTATTTATATGGCCTGGTAAATGGGGAGCAAGGAGGAGAGGATGATAGATTTGGAAGTCCTGTTTTTTCTAGCTCATGTATATCATGGTATCAGAGATCATTCAGTTATATGAAAGGCGTTTATTATCTCAAAATCTATCCTTTTTCACTTAGATTCTCACCGAAATCGGGAGCTGGCAGTGAAATGAGGTGGATGAAGGGAACGTCCCCAGCTTTTCTCTATTCCATGTTACGTGACAGAGGGGGAAGGAGAAGAAACACACCTTGGAGAGCCTCGCGTGGACAAACCCTGCCCTGGGGTGTTCTGGTGTGGGGCGGGAGCACAGGGCGGGCTTGTGGTGGCCGGGATGGGATGGGATGGGATGGGACGGGACGGGACGGGACGGGACGGGAGCAGTGCCGGGATGGGACGGGGAGCAGTGCCGGGATGGGATGGGATGGGACGGGACGGGACGGGACGGGACGGGACGGGACGGGAGCAGTGCCGGGATGGGACGGGAGCAGTGCCGGGATGGGACGGGAGCAGTGCCGGGATGGGACGGGACGGGACGGGACGGGACGGGACGGGACGGGACGGGACGGGAGCAGTGCCGGGACGGGACGGGAGCAGTGCCGGGATGGGGCCGGGTGCCGGCGCCGCTATCGGTGCCGCCGGGCCGGGGCGGGTCCCGCGGCTGCGGCCCCGCGATAGGGACGGGACGGAGGGCAGGGGAAGGCGCTTCCCCCGGGAGAGCCCCGCGCCAAGGGCGGGAGGCGTCGGGATCCCGGTCCCGGTCCGATCCCTACCGCGACCTGATCCCCACCCCCACCCCGCCGTTCCCGCGGTGGCCCCGCCCCTCTGTGGGCGTGGCCATGCCCACATGGGCGTGGCCATCGGGCGTGGCCCCGCCCCCCGTCCCGAGGTGCCGCGCGCGCCCCGCGGCCGGGCCGGGCCAAGATGGCGGCGGAGGCGGCGGACTCGTGGGGTGCGTGTGGGGCTGGGGGGGCCCGGCCTTCCTTCACCTCCCCTCCCCTCCCCTCCCCTGACCCGCTCCTCTCCCCACAGACGCCGACAGCTTCGAGGTGGTGGAGCCGGTGGCGAAGCGGCTGGTGCCGGGGGTGGCCGGGGACCGCTGGGCCGGCGAGGATGAGGAGGACGATGTGAAGGTGCGGCCGGGCCGGGCCGGGCCGGGCGGGCCCCGGGAGACTGAGCGGGACTGGGGCCGGGACTGAGCGGGACTGGGGCCGGGACTGAGCGGGACTGGGGCCGGGACTGAGCGGG